>CM033999.1:13666907-14006173 GCA_019603395.1 Cyrtorhinus lividipennis | reverse complement strand
GACTCAGCGCTTTTCCGCCCGCTTCTGGGGAGGTCTGCTAACGAATTTAAATCGATGATGAGGATTAATGGCTGTCGGGAACCTTCCTGGGTAGGAGAATTTTCGGGGGACCGGATGTGGAAGGAATGAAGGATAGCGACGTGAAGTACTGACATTTTAGGTAAAGATCGTTAGGGTGTCATTGGTCGAGGAGTTGAATGGATGGGAACGACGAGGACACGGGGGTCGAAAGCCTAAATGCCAGACCTCCCTTCTTGGCCTCCTACACGCCTTTTCGGCTTCTCTTCATCACCATTCTAATGACCTCCGCTGAGAGAATCAACTAATTAATCTTGTGATTTACTTAGGGAGATAATTACCACAGTGGGTAAGCGTTCAGAATCTCAACTGCTCTTTCATGGCTAATGCGTTCGAGACTTTGATATCGTGTTCGCCATTTAGACGCTGTATTGTTGGCGACGAATTGAATCTTTTTACAGGTTTTCTAAAAATTTGTTACTTAGGTCAGGGACCCGTTTCCGGCTTTAGTTGGTCCTTGAAACATTTCGAATTTTTTTGAAAAAATGGATTTTTGAGATGTGTTACCTACAACAGTAAGAGATGGTGACAAAGTAACACATCACGTCATGGGCCATCATTAGCTTTCACCAGATTCAACTTCCTTACTGATGTTTACGAGGAGATTTAGAAGCCCAGAGTAGTTTGCCTTTTCAGCAGTAAAGCAGTAATCGTGACAAACGATTCAAGACAAGGGTTTTGGAAATAGTGCACCTTACTACATCTTGCTATGATTTTATATAACGATTCTCCATTAGAAATATATGCAATTCCTCTGTGAGCTGCAGTGATTATGTAAATTATGCGTTCATATACAAGGTGGAGCGCGCAAGACAGATGGATTACAAAATGAAAACAAACACGAATGTAATGAAAAATTACGAAACTTTTTATTTTTTTTCCTTACATGTTAGTATTGAAAATTTAAATTGTACGGTTTTGAATAGCGTTTCTGTGCAAATGGGAGCCCTCCACTCTGAATACACTGAAGAAGACGTTTCCGGAAGTTTTCGTGAACTCATTGGAGCATTATAATGGGTAGTTCGGCGATGTTGGCTCTGATGTTGTTCTTGAGGCCTTCTAGGGTGCTGGGACGATCATTGTGAACCCTTGGATTTGAGGTAGCTCCACAGGAAAAATCGCAGGGGGCTAAATCTGGTTACCGCGCTGGCCAGTTCAAATTGCCTCTCAAGGAGATGAGACGCCCAGGGAACCTTCTTCTCAAAAACTCCGTCACTGTCCGTGCTGTGTGGGCGGTTGCCCCGTCCTGCTGAAACCAGACGTCGTCCAGTTTCCATTTCATCCAATGCAGGAAACACAAACTCCTGAATCATGGTTAAATAACGCGCCGAGTTGACGGGAAACGGCTCTACCGTTGTTCTCGAAAAAATAAAGCCCAATTATCCCATTTCTCAAAATTGCACACCATGCTGTTACCCTATCAGAGTGAAGAGGCCTCTGGTGGAGCTCTCTGGGGTTCGTCTCACTCCAGTAGCGCATATTCTGTTTATTGAGACAACCACTGAGATGGAAATGTGCCTCGTCAGAGAAGAAAACTATAGGTCTTGCGGCAATACGGCAAGTATGTTTTCACTCGCGTTTTGTCTTGCTTCGTAATCATGTGGCTTTAATTCCTGGACGACTACCATTTTGTAGGGATGCATATGAAGATGTTCTCTAATTATTCGATGCATGAAACGCAGAAGTTGTGATGATGAATGGTTCCCCCTCCTCAATAAAATGAATCTTGGGATTACATGTTCATATAAAATGACTAAAGCATCTTCATTGTACGGAGAGTGTACTGTGTTTAGTTACCTTCTATCAGCTTTGCATCATTCTTACCATGTGCATGGCACTTGAAAGTTCAGTAACCTGCTATTAGGCAGCTCTCCACGTCATTGAGAGGTCATGAACTATTCATTTCATTCGCATAAGTATGATGAATGAATAACAGAGGTGGAAAATTATATTCTGGTTTGTTGGGCATAAATCCAACGCTGATAGGTCCTACTCGTACTTTGGACGCATGAGGGGATTATACATAGGTCTTCTGTTTGAGTTCGCTCCCGAAGGAATCCAGTATCTGTTGTTTTTGATAAATGCACACCACAATATTTACATTATTGCAAATCACAAACTGAAGATTCAGAATATAAATACCATAAATATGGAACAAATTTACTAGGGAGATTTACGTAACGATAACCAAATAGGACGACATTCGGAAGCGACGACCTGTTGCTGCGGGAAATCGATAAAACATTGACAACGACTCGAATCGTCTTTTCGTTGACAGCGGTTAATAATTGAAGGTCTATTATGAAATAAGGAAGCAATCCGTTCCAACCCTTGGTAAAATAAGCCTAGGGTGAGAACGGCAATCGGATATGGAAGTAAAATGAGTTGCTGTAGGGAGGAGCAGGCTGATTGAGGAGGGAGCTTGCCGTTGAAGTTGTCAGGGATTCGGTGTTCTTTTGGCATTCATTGAATCAAATATAACGACTGAGAGGCAGCAACATGAATGAATTTTTTTCTTTCATATTTTAATGGCGAGTACAAATGTGATTATACCAGTTTGCGCCAAAGAAAACGAACCGAAGGCAGAATGGCGGATTGAATATCCACGACTCGCAATATGTTGTGATAAATTATAGTCGAAAAGCACACACGCACACACATTCACGAAGTAAATTCAGTTTTCAACGATTCCATTAGCGCAGTGTTCCTAATGTCGGTACTTGGTACGGCCTTTGTTTACATTTTTGAACAAATCTCTCCCCCCTCCCACTCTCTCCCCCTCCGAAACGATCCCATTAAAGATAAATGAAGCGTGCAGTATGAGAGCCTATTGTTTGTCTTCAGACAGCACTGTGAGAGTTAGCGTTTAACAGTGAGCAGTTAGACATTTTGCCTGATGATGAAAATACAGATACCGTTTGAGTTATGCGGGAACATCTTGGTGTCATGGACAGTTTTGAGATGAACTTAAAGAAGCAAGTCCCTTCATCAGAGCTGCCTAATAGCAGGTTACTGAACTTTTAAGCGCCATGCACATGGAAAGAATGATGTAAAGCTGATAGAAGGTAACACAACACAGTACACTCTCCGTACAATGAAGATGCTTTAATCATTTTATATGAACGTGTAATCCCAAGATTCATTTTATTGAGGAGGGGAATCTTTCATCGTCACAACTTCTTATTGGAGTAATAACAAAAAAAAAATCGCAAATTCTTTTACAGTTGTTGGTTATTCCTCGGACCAGGCGAATGAAGACTCATTTCTTCAACATGGGGAAAATGTAGGAAACAGTGGGTGTGGTCCCGGACCCATTCCAATCGATTCAGGGTTCAAAATTTAGTGGAAAATGATACCCCACACGCCTAGATCGCCAAAAATCTCGGAAATTAATTTTCAATACGTTCTGAGATTCCAGATCCTGGCTTCAAGTCCTTTAAAACCCTTCAAAAAGTCAGGAATTTTCGCTCTTGTAAATTTTTGGGTGTTTAGCTCTGCTTAACTCATTTCCAGCCCGATCACCCCGAAATGGTATGAGTGGAAATTTTGGAATTTTTAGGGTTTGGGCACTCAGACGTAAGGGGTATCATTTTCCATTGAATTTGGGACCCCTGGGACACCGAATGGATAGAATGAATTTGGAAGCATTGACGTAATTTTTATTAAGTCTTCCAGAAATACTTGTAAACAATGTGGATGTGATATGTAAGTAAATAATTCGATTTCTTCCTACATCAATAGGAGCACCGTTTTATATTCATGCGCCCAGCAAAAGCCACCTAGACTCCAGCCATAGGTTCAGGCTTGTTGCACTTTTCAGCTTGCAAATAGGGTTTACCCCCTTTTCTTGTGTTTTCCTTTTGAGGTGTAGGTCGAACGCCTTATAAACGATCCATTTTTAGCCTGGAGCACCCCTCGTGCATGGGCCCTACACGAGTCCCTCTCGCCCTTGGTCGCCTTATAACATTAAGTTTTTGTTACGGGTAAGAAAAAGACGTGGCATTTTTTAAGGGTACAATGCATGCGACAATGAGGGGTGGTCTCATTCCTCCCAACCTGCTCCAATTTGGAGAGCATAACAATGAACATAATCATTCAAGAGTTTATTCCTAATAACGATCGATTAGGGATTTTGCTGATATGCATATGGTCATTGAATAGTGGACTCATGACCACGCTCGAATAGTTTGTTTTTGATTAGGTTCGTTTTACATCGTTCAAAAGGTAAATAGGTACGTGGCCTCGGACCGACCACGAGGTGATCCGATACAAAGCTTTCGATGCAGAAACCCAATCTAACTACAGCCCAGAATATTGAGGCTCTCAATCACAGCATAAAAGCCCCTCTCCCGTCCACCGCTTACTCCGTGTTTCGAATTCAATGTTACGTGCGCGCCCGCGTCCATTCCAGCAACTTGGAATCGATAGTTTGCGCGGGGTTGAACAATACGGTGCATGTGCCGCGAGTGCAATTAGCCGTACCAGGAATGCACAAAGCGCATTACGGACTCTGAATAGAGAAGCCCGTGAGTATCCCCTATTAAGTGGAAGAAAATCCCCGCTCCGGTTCGTGTTCATAGTTGGCCGTGTACACCGTGAACCATCGCAACACTTTTCGGCTGAAAAATATGGCAGGAGTTTCCAAACGTTCGAACATCTCATATTACCAATGAAGCAAACATCCATTTTTGTCTTTCGTAAATAACCACTCACCCATTTATTAAGAGCACTCGGTACTCACTAGATTTCACTCTCTCCGAAATTTCTGTTATACCATCCAAATCTCATATGCGATACACAAGTACTATAAAATATCCCATTTAATTGGGTATGAATCAAACTGCGCCCTGCTAACCCAGTGACCTCCGCTCCAAATGAGTGGATTTTCTTAGGTTAGTAAAAAAATCGGCCAATTCACCTCAATACGTAGGTTTATGGTAAATGTAAGCTTTTAAGCTCTCCACCATCCACTTGTAACTCATACCTATAAACGATCATTTCCTGCAAGCGAGTTCACTGAGCTACCATTTACCTGCCGTATATTTCTCGAACAGGAGTAAATTCATTGCTAGTAATCCGGTGGTATTAATGCTACAAAGGGGCTGATGTTTTCGCTCTCTGTTATTTTACTTGTTAGAACATGTATTAATTTGACTGAAATAAATCAACAAAACTTACTTACATGCTCGTTCTCATAACTTATTAGTCCTTCATGTATGTGTTTATATGTATACTCGTATTTACTATTGGGAAAATGTTACCCCTTACGTCTGGTTCCCCAAACCAATGTCCACCCATACCCCCTGCCACCATTTAGGGTGATCGGGCTGGAAATGAGTTAGGCAGAGCTAAACACCCAAAAATTGTGTATACAAGTGAAAAAAAAAGCTATTTGGAGGATTTTTAATGTTTTTTTTTTGGTCAAGATTTGGAATCCATACACCATGAAACATAAAATGAAAGTTTTTTTTCGGTTATTACTCCAATAAGAAGTTCTGACGATGAAAGGATCCCCTCCTTAATAAATTGAATCTTGGGCAATGATGATGACTCGCACACTTTAATGAATAAATATTCGGGTGGTTCTGAAGTCCGCAGACAATCCCCATGAGGCAGTATCGACGTTTATTTGAAAATTGCAAACCAATTTATTTGTTTAATTTTGACCAAATAATGTATAAGCGATGTGAACCTGACCCGTTCGATAACGCTCACTCTTGTGCCCTACTTGTCATGAGTGTAGTTTTCACGCTTCGAATACAACACACAGGTAGCTTCAATGTAAAATTAGCAGGCTAAATCAACTTCTCGGGTAAAAAGAGTGCGGGTGTACTCGACACCTGCCGCTTCCTATGTTGCTGGAAAAACATCTCATCGCTCCTCCATCCTCAGAACCTCGTCAATTAAGAATCATGAATGCATAATAATCCTTGAGTGCCTTCCAGTGTCATGTTTTGGGGCCTGAAAGGGAACATAAATATTGGCTGAGCGCTTGGTGAGGCTCAGGTGGGCTTGTCGGACATTTGTCAAGGAAAAACGTTGTATTACAGCGGGGCCGAGGACCTTTAACATTCAGATAACAAATCTAATTAGCGTCAATTATTTGAAATTCTGGGGAATCCAACGCATTAGTCCCAGAGCCCTCTTTTCTGACACTGTTGGATTGAATTATGAAAATTCCCGAACAGACCGATCTCGCCTATTCGGCGGAGGAAACCACCCAGTTTATATTACTCGATGCTGGTACCAGACGATTACCGTCGATGTTAGGAAGGACAGTTATTTTTCAGAACCATTCACCGACTCGGCAAATTGAATTAATTCACGGCAAAAGGGAAAAGAAACTCAAAATGTCTCATTCAATTTTGGACCACCCGAGGGCTTTGTACGCACACGTAAATAGTTTCTTTTCTCCCAAACTCTTAGTTTCTCTCCTCTCTCTCTTTCATTATATTTTTGAGAGCAAGGCATATCTTTCGTTTGGAATGAACGCCGCAGGCTGCTTGTAAGACATTTTCGGGAGATGAAGACATTGTAATGGCAACAAAGGAGAAAAAACGAGCCGCCTCCAAAATCCTCTGTACTTGAATTTTTTTAGTCACGAATGTTCTTTGCCTTATCCAAATAATCATTCTTTATCCAAAACGTCCCGAAGAATGTTTGCAGGTACTAACGTTTTCCAATTCATCAAACAACACGAAGTACTGCTTCTTCTTCCCTAAAGTCCTTCACGTGGTAATTAGCTACCTTGATTTATTGTTGTTCGCTGTCAGTCCAACCATTTTCCTGCGTGACAGCAATGGCCCGTAGTGTTGGCCAAGTTTGGTTGGCAGCCCGTAACGTTGTTCGATCCTCCTCTCCCGTTCAAGCTCATGTCTCCCATCGTTTTCAGGTCCAGCCACACTCTATAATTTTTCACACTTTTTCTGCCAGAGGGATTATTGTACATTCTCTGTATTCAATACAAGGAACGAGAGTCCTAGGAAATATCTGCCGCCGCCGTTAGAGCTTATGAGAATTTTTGGTCAAGCCGTACCTACACCGTCACTGGTACAATAATTCAAGTATGTTTACGAACCACCGACAATATTTCATGGATCTTCTATCAGAGGTATAAATATTTCGCAATAAGTCCTGGAGAATTGGACACATGACAGAATTCGTGCAGAGTTATAGATGGGATGCAATGTATGCAGTCAGAAGAGGTGGAAATGCACGTTGAATGCAGAACGAGATGCGGCACCGGATTCTTTGGTATCGACTTGGTAGAGCAGGAACAAGGTGTGAAGCTGAAGGGGGAGGAATGAAGGAAAAGGAAAAGAAAAGTATCAGGCGATATAAATGTGAAGAGAGGAATGGAATAGGGTTATTACGCTCAGGATACCGAAAGCACTCCTAGGTGAAATGGGGGGGATCGGAAGTAGAATGACAATATGTTACGGGGAAGTTCGGGATGGCTACGGCAATGCCTGCTAAAACTCACGGCCTTTGCTGAGGAGGATTTCGATATTGTGCGGTAAAATCGGAACATAAAATTTTTATTTACATTTAGTGTTACCGTTTCGAGGTCTCTCTTTATCATGTAGATATGAGTGATGAGGCCCAGTATACCACATTCACGCCTTTTATAATCTCAATAAAATGTCAGGACCGGTGCATGCATATCAATTGTTCAAGAGGAAATTCAGGTCTCAATGGCTGCATCTGGAACATGTTATATTCAGAGATATAAAATACGTTTTTCAAGTCTAACTCTCAGTGAACTGATAACAGTTGGCTTCCCCGGTTTCTGGATCTTCAAAACTTCAATTATCAGTATGGTATAATTTTTCACATCGTAAGTAAACAGAAAGCGGACAGCTGGTCAATGGCCGCGGAGGCTACATGTTGACTAACCACTTCTCATCATAGCGTGTACGAGTTCTGTCTATTTTCAGTTAGTTCACTACATCTTTCTAATTTATATTACGTATTTTGCAATTTTTTAGGTATAATTGTCTAAAAGTTTATTGTCTAAATATACACAGGGGAATTATCCCTTCGAAATTTGTCTTCTGCTAAAGTAAATTTTCTAAAGTCCATCGAACGTGCAAAAATCGGCTTTACGATCATCATTATGCAATTCGAACGAGGACAATCTATCCAAGATTGAATCATTGCATTTTCTCACTACCTACATTCCCTTTGCGTGTCGTCTCATTTTGTGACATGCCTTTCAGCGAGAAAAGATCGACCTAAAGAAAATAAGTCGGGAGCGAAAAAACGAAACTCCGGCGGCAAAACGAAATAAAACGTCGCAAAAGACCCAATTTATTTGTGTCATGCTATTCTCCTTCCAGTCGATGCTATTCTTCCAAATGTTGAGGTTTTGTTGAATTCGGTGACGTCTGATGGACGCTTTATCTACTTCCCTATCCCGACTCCATCAATCACGAGTTTCTTTCCCGTCCATTTTCCCATCCCTTTTCTTCCTTCTTCGACGTGCTGAGAGTTTTGCAGTATCAGAGGGGGAGAATGGGTAAATCTACGGCTTGAGAGGTTCGTAGGTATCAAATGATTTGACTTGCCGGTCGTGTACTTTTCTAATTTGTTAAATTTTGTCTATCATCTGTGCTATAAATATAACTACTCTCAGTACCTTTCGATACGTACTAAGATAGTTCTCAGAAACCTCATCAAGTCTCCTATAACTCTCGAACCATAGGGTAATTTTCATCTGTTCTAGAAGTTTCAAGAAATGGGAATTGTGAATATTCATTTGTCATCAATCTATTTTATTAGCTAATTGTGTTTCCCTAAATTGTTGTTATGCCTGAGAGATACAAATATAAATTGTCTAGGAATGCCTTTTATTGGCGATTTTGTAGTCCTGGCAATCAATAAGACGACCCTCCATGAGAAACAACTCAGGCATGAGTGGGGCATTTTAATGTCAAGCGGAAAGGGCCTCTTGGATGATGTTTGTTGTAAAACAGGCGGTCGGGGATAGAGATAGGAGAGGGAGTTGGAGACTATGGAGAAACTGATGGGGAAAATGGACCAAAGGGGCGGGAGCGAGGAGGCTGTGGTCAAGCCTAGAACATGAACAGTAATTACTGAACAATGTTTGGGATGCCTACAGGGTCACATTAACACTTAACCCGGGGAATAACCCGCCCACCCCGCGCCGTTTGCGGTCCTTGAGTAGTGGTGGCGAGGTGCAGGAAGGCGGGAGGCTTAGGATAAATATTCCCCCAAGGGTTTGAAACCCTACCGAGCATTTCCCCCTGTCACTATCGGTGCTCTGCAAAGGGTAGGCCTTCCAGTAAGCTCATCGGACGCTACACATCGATTGCTACGTGTCATATATAACTATTAGATGTATATGAAGGGCGATGACTTGGCTGCTTGGAATTCTATGAAAATTTACTGAAAAGGAGAGGAACGAGCACCGGTACTTGAGCAAATGGTATACATGGTGAAACATGTGCGCCTTCCTTTGACTCTTAATATTTAGATCTCCTGTTTTTTGTAATTCACCTCAACATTTTTTCCGTGCCTTGGATGAGTGTATGTGGGAACAACCGACTCCCTCTTGCTCCGTAAAATTTCCATTCATACTCGTGCTGCAATATTGACCCAAGTGGGCGTTGTGAATGTAAATTCTCTCCCTTGGACCCTCCATTGTTCCCCCAACCCAATGCAACCTCTCGTATATTGTTTTTCTTACGAACCTTCACAGAGCGTAGGATGTGCTCACCCTTTTCGGAGTGTCTTCCCTCTGCTCTCATGGGAACTGGAGAAAAATTGTCGCCTAATATAAATGTTTTTTGTTTTGTTCCAGGTAAGAAACTGAAGGTCCCCTTCGGTTGGACGTTCATAAATATTAAAACGGTAAGGAAAACAAAAAATGGACTGCTAAAAGAAAGGAAGGTCTTTTTTTTTTGGCAGGGAAGGGAAATGCGCACATTGTCGAGCGTTATAGGACTTCGAGGGTGGCATTTCGGCTTGAGTTTACTTCCCATGCTGGGAAGAGGCAGTTTGTGCTGTAGTCGAACGGCTCGGGGGAAAAATTGTCACAGGTAGAGCGCCCGGAAGGATTTGAGGGGAGTTTCACGTTGCCTTGTACTACTGGCAAAAGAAAAGAGCAAACGGGCCGTAAACTTGGTTGTCATGGCGATCCTCTTGGGCGTCCTATCTCCCACCAAATCTTCCCCGGTAGTGGGAGGACGTTATCGTGCTTGTCGGAGAGAGTCTCGAGGTATCGCGACCAAATATCAATTTTTGATTAAAAAATTCCTGGGGAGCCTCTCCGCGTGGATGGAGTGCTCGCTTCAACGCTCTTCTTTTTACACATTGAGTGGCTCCAAACCCACACAATACATGGCATAGTAGCATTCTATAGTATTGTATGGACCCTCATAATTCTTCTATCAAAAAAGGTAGAAAATGAAGGATTCCTTGGTTATCTTCATTAAATCCCAGCGTTCAAGCATTTCAGTTTAGATTTTCAAGAAATGATCATTCCTATGCGATAATAGTTTTGACATGATCACTGGCGTATTCCCACACCCTCTTCAATACAATGACCATAGGTATAAAGGTTACACTCTAGTTCCTTGATTGAATCCGGTAGTAAATGGTAAGCAGAAGAGTGCGTGAAGAGAAGATCAATCTGTAGATATCGTGATAAATGGAGTATGTGTGAAAGGAAAGTGATTTTCTTTTCAGAGAAGGATAAAGTTTATTTTAATTATATCTTTCACCTCCAGATTTTGCTGCTGTCGAATGTTCGTCAGCCGTGACGTACCTTCCTACCACAAAAAGTAGGCTACTTCCACCTAGGATCCTCTTCCCTTTGTTCCTTTGCGTTGTTGTGGCCTCAAAGTAACGTCTAATACTCCTCCCATTCCTGTCCTTCTCTTTCTCTTCTTCTCATCCCTCATTAAAACATCCTTCTTCTCTTTCTTCGTCGTTACCTTAATTCTCCATAAACGAGTAAAGTTTGAACAATCCCTTTGAAGAAAGATCGGACTGCGGTTGGAATAATATTCCTCTTCCGTGGAGAATATTTTGAAAATAAATTACGTCCTTTGAAAATACCCTCCATGGATTGAAGAGGGAGGCCTGAACTTCGAAAGAATCTTCTTTCCGTCTGGCTTCTTACTGAGCGAATTCACTGAGTGAATAACACGAGATGGGTAACTGTGCAGAAAGTGGTACAGAGCGTAAGGGAACGAGGTTTTTCGAAAATGTTACCTGTTTACAGACCCAGAAACGCCAACCAATGGCAGAACAACATATTGTACTTCATGTAAATGTTACTGGTTCCTCGAATTATAGAATATTTTCAATCATCTATCTCTGCTGTCAGATGTCTAATCGAGGGTTTAGAAAATGAGATTCCTGACTATAGGCGTCTTTCTGAGTATTCCTGCTGGCGAATATTCGAGGATCAACCTCGTTCATTTGATTGTTGATTCAACTGAAGATCAACTGAGGGACGATTAAGCTATAATATAGTTAGCTATAGTAGATATTTTTCATTGCGATTCGTAAAGAGCGCGGAAGCAAAAATAAGTTTTAGAAGCTTCCTCATTCTTGAGATCCCCAATGCCCCTGGCACACCTGAGGACAGAAAGTTGAGTAGGGAAAACTCAGCAAGAAAGAAGAGATTTTTATCCTACTCCAACCTACCGTCATTCGCCGAGAAGCAGATAATTTCTTGAGGGAATTTATCATAGTCATATCCAGCTCTTCAGAAGGATTAAAGTTGGCCTAACCTCCATTTATAACTCCGCCTTGGTTCCGACGTGAGTTTAACAATCTCATATTCATGGCACGGGGAGGCCTTGCGGGGTAATTTGAAACCTGTCTTTTGCCGGATACATAGTTTCCGGGTTTTCAGTGAAGAACCTTGATAGGGAGCGAGGTTCCCAAACTCGCGAGTTTCATCCATCATTTTCCAGGAAAACGCCTATCATCAAGTCATCCGTGTAACTGGCGTAATGAGTGATCGATGAGGGTCCTCTGACGACCTCAGTATCTTTTCAACACTTGTTAACAAGCCATGGGCATCAAAACCCCTGGTTGGCTGGAGTATAACAGTGGGTAGGTTTCGCGACCCACAAGTCACACGAAATCTAGAGGAAGCGCTATAGATAGCTAAATGTGCGATATAATGAGGGAGAGATTACCTACCTCACTGTCCCACTATTAAAATTAGAAGAAGCGGTGGTTCTAATTATATTTTTTGACATTGTTCTACTTTTTTTTCAAACCAGTCCTGAGGTGGGTATGACCAAACCGATTCGCATGCTGATATTCGTGACGATCGAATGACATCATGTTTTCATCACCACCTCGTGGTCGGCTGTAGGAAATGAATCAGTTGCTCTGTAAGTCGATTCGTTGACTTTCCAATTGATTATTTTTTGGTTTTAACAGGCGCTTCAATATTTGTGTTCTAGTCCTACACTTCTTTATAGTTTCTTGCATTTTTTTAAAGTCATTCTCTGACAGAAATAAAAATATTACTAGGAGGGTTCATCTACATCCATATGGAAAAATGAAATCAAATTCAATATTGAAAAAAAGTCTGAAGATTTCCCCAAATTTTCCCTTTTAAGGCAACGTTCTACAATTCATACGATCGTTCAGTTTCCTCCACGATATGCGTATTATCTGTTCACGAGAGTTTGAGGAGGAAAATAATTCAAAAATTCATTTCACAGGTCAAAACTGAGCATAGCAAGAGATTAAGTTAATTCTTAATTAATCGAACCTCTAGAAATCCCAGTTCCCACAACTGCTAGATTCCATTCTGCTCTGATCCTGCCTGACATGAACACTTGGAAGGGTTTCGGTTTTCAAAAATTCCCCTCGAGGAAAACCTCGTTTGAGGATTTAAATACCAGTTTGTTCAAGCTAATCATAGCCGAGGTCCCTCTCTGCACAACTGTTAGCTTCGGAAACCCTCTTTCTCTCCAGCCACAGTTTCCTAACCCCCTCGAGGATCTTAATTAATCAAAATTAGTTCCCGAAAAGCGGACGAAAAGGGAAGATGGGATGAGAAAGCGAAAACGGATGAAGGAGAGGAGTCTGGGCTAGAATTTCTCAGACGATTTCACCCCGAAGGAGTTGCCCTCGACATTCCCTTAATTAATTTTATTCTTTGTCAGTAACCTGACCCCAAGTTGAGTGCTCGGGTAGAAGAAAACTGGGGGCATTTTCTGGTCTTCATAATTCAACTTTCCATCTAAAATTCAATAAATTATTGAATTCTCCTTCGAAAGAGGCATTCTACCTGCTATCACTATTCTTTTTGTAACACCGATCAACTCACTAGCATGGATTATTGGATGTTTGCTTTGTGTGCTTTGTTTCTCTGTCCCGTTTCTAAACATAATCTCTTCTTTATAGTGAGGTAACCCCTTTCATGTGGGGGGTTTACTACAACACAGGTGTTTTGTGGTAAAGATGAAAAGATTAGTTGCTCAGTTTAGGTTGTTCAAGAATACACTTTGAAATTGAACATAGTTGTCCCACTCGTTACAAATAGTTTCAAAACAAATGGGCTTCAAAGAACGGAAAATCTTTTTCAGAAGTGCTTTAGAAAGAGTCAGATTTTTAATATGTTGTTGTTATCAAATGAAGGTCTCTCTACATTCTACGAATTCTAACTGAAAAAGACACCCGTCGACAGTGCGTTGGAAAAATACATTGAGCTGGCCAGAGTTACATTCGGGAAAAATAGTATCATAGAGCCATTATTGATTACAAGATACGAGTTCATACCCACAAATTTCGATCCAAAATACTACCGGAAATATTTTTTTCAATATTCACCTTTGTAGATAAACAGATAAAAACGGAAGGAATTATTTATTGTGAACATCAATTTGAGTTGTGGCTTACACCATAGCGAAGATAACAAGTGTACGCTTTTTATCCGTTGGAGAGTGTGTAAATTATTGCTGCCATAGTGGGGGTTTCATAATAAATTCCGGTCCGTGTGTTATCACTTGGAAGAATTTTTTTCGGGATGATTCGTGCTGACGGTAAGATAGATTGGGCAGCAAAGGGTTAATCTCTTGTCGGGAGTCATTATTCAAGTTAGAGAGAGTATCACAAAATTTTAACGCAACAATGCTTAATGTCATGTGATAAACATTTCATTCATAGCAGCTGGTAGGTCAACTGGTGTGTGAAATTGCGACAAAGAAACTCAGATGACTTCAACTATGTACTATATTTACTTCGTTTGAGTTTATAAGCTCCCAGTGGACATAGCTAAGATTAGTATCACGCATGGATGCTTTTGAAAAAATCCCTGGTGTCATACTTGAGGTTGAGAGGAAATGTTTTATCGTTAACACGTACAAACAGAACAGCATGAATATTGTGTCCATCAGATTTTTGATATTTATCAATTTCAATTACAATGCTGAAAAGATAATGTGACTATCATCTCCCGTGGGTTTCTGCTCTTACTCCAAAGATTGATACTAAACATCAAAATGTAATAATTACAGAATATTTAATTAAGTCAAGCGTAATTTTTCTCGGTAATGATGTTCTACGAATATTAAAATGCTGTGAATCATATTCTCGCGTCTTGATGCTCTCAATGTTCATTTTAATAGCGATTTAATGGGAGAAGATAATTTCATTTCGTATATTGTTCAAATAGAATTATTTTCAATAATATTCTAAATTATTATTATTTTATTTTTATGTATTTATTTGCATTAAATTAGTTTTGAGGTCTCAGGTAATAATAAATTATCGAAATTTCTTGTTAAATCCGTGTATCCGAATAACCGTTTAAATTTGGAACTAAATGCGTTTAGGTTGACAGTGGCTAACGCTCCAACTCCTTTTAGAGATGAATCTGGGGTAATGCAAATAGGCACAAGAAGAAACCATTCTAGTTGAACAAAAATATGGCCTACCTTATCGTGATTTTTTCATTTATTTTGTAATCCCAGTTAAGTTCTTCAAGGAATCCTATACCTAACAAAATTATGTTGGCTACTAATACATCTTCGTAAAATAATTTGTGTTTGGCCGTATTTGGTCTTCTTCCTTCTCATGCTCGCGTAGGTCATGCAATCCACGTCAAAATGAACCTCTCCAATAAAATATTGATTTGGGAGAGATTGGTTTCAGTATTCAAGACTCGTTCTCAAATATTGGTTAAAAGTGGCGGTCATTCACAGAACCACCCTTGAAGATTTTAAAAAAAGTTTGAACCGAAGGCAGTATTTTTTTCACTCGGAATGGGTAATACTGTTACGGAGTTTGAAACAGATCCATATCAATGAGGTACTTCACTTAAAGCGATAAAATAATTCGCCAAGCTTCAAACTCTTCAGATACCAGGTTATTCTTGCAGACTGTTCAATTCCCTCCTCAGAATGGAAGGATTTATCGGAGGTACGGAGGAATTGGAATTTCGTATGAGACTGCAGATGTAAAATAAACTCCGACTGTCAATCATTCGGCAATAAGTCACATTTCTCCTTTTGCCTCAAAATTGAATCGGAACGTAGCTAACCTTCCAACAACGGGACGAAATTGAGTATTTTCCATAACACACTCATCTGTTCTTCCCGCTCGCTCCCCTCACCGGCAACTCCCTATATCCCTATGTTGCGCTGACAGATCGTTTCCGTTCTCCCTCTGCCGCAGGATAGGATTGGTCTTGTTGTCGATTTTTGCCGTCTCATCTTCCGCTAGGATGAAAACCATTTGCCTCGAAGCGATTCACCCAATCAGCTCTGTTGTCAGGGATGTGGGTTCCTTCAGGTATGTCGTGGTGAGCTCGTCGTCGGCTGTTTCATACCACCTGATCATATACAGTGGATACTGAGGGAAAACAGCTCGACTCTATCGTTTGGATATTGATACCAACAGTGATGAATTGGCACAAAAGCTAGTCAATGCACATTGGAGAGTACCCACATGTTCTTTATTTCTAAAGTTGATATTTTACAGAAGATATAGATGAAGTCTCAAAATACACCGTTTCAGTTATCCCTCTTGTTTCATTCGTCCCTTCCAATATCGTGTTCTCCAGATTCCGTTGTCCTCGATTTAAATAATCTTATTTGAATAAAATGCTTGGGCTGCTGCATTGAGCCTAAACTCAAAACGCTGCAAATTCTTACACACGGGTTGGTTATTCCTCGGACCAGCCGCATAGAGAATCATTTCTTCAACATGGGGAAAATGGGGAAACAGTGGGTGTGGCGGATCACACCCATTCCAATCGATTCAGGGTCCAAAATTTTGTGGAAAATGATACCCCACTCGCCTAGATCTGGAAAACACACTTTCGAAATGGGTAGATACACATCTTGACCCATAGCCTCATCCACTTGTACCGGGACCTGTCTCATTGAATTCAGCGTCCAAAAGTTAGTGGAAAATCATACCCCACACGCCTAGGTACTACAAATCTCGAAAACACATATTCAAAATATCATATTTACATATTCAACACATATTCAAAATAGATACCCTCTTCCAGTGGGTGCCAATTGTTCTGGGACCCTTTTCGTTGGATTCAGCCTCCAGAATTAAGTGGAGAATGATACTTCACACACCTAGATTGCAAAAAATCTCAAAAATCCATATTTCGAAATACACATTTTGACCCCTACCCCACCCGAATTTGGTCCAATCGGGTTGAATAGTTTCGAGGACCAACTAAAGCCGGAAAAGGTACCCTGACCAAAATTTCAGATTTTTGGAAAATTTTCTACTAACAAAGTCGGCGTGGGCAGCGGACCGACATTTTTGACTTTTGGTTGCTTATTCCTTGAATATTTTGATCTAGACACTATGAAACTTTTTTTTTTCTTCCAACTTATGATCGAGAGAATAGAGACTAAAATCCACCGATCGACCCGATCTTATCATCAAATGTAAATGATGGGGGGGGGGGGGGTCTACAGCTCTGTCTACCAATCTTCTGAAGCAAGGCCGACGACAGTGTTGGACAACAACGGCAGGTCAGAATAAATGAACTGGGGATACGGCAGCCGTAAACACTACGATCCTGGAACAGGACCCATGGTCGGTTGTGGTAGAGGGAGGAGTAAAGGGTTAACTGTTAGTTGTGAGCCCATTGGGAGAAACGTGACGTCGCCCCGAGGAAAATGCTCTGGATTCGGGGGATGGAGAGGTCCCAATATTGAAAAACTTTTCCTCTGCCACCCTTTGTCCATCGTTATTCCCCTCCTCTCTGCCCCATCACCACACCTATTCCCAACATCCCGAGGATATCGCTCGGCGGAACAGGAAACTCTTCGAAAACCATCGAGAGGGGGTATCCCCCACGCGGTTTAGGCGGTTAATATTTGTGTGGTGTTGCGGATAGAAGTTGATTAGACCAATGCGGCTGTATACGGCTTCAACCGTTCCATTATTGACAGAAAATGAATGCTCGCGTCCTCCAAATCTAGTCTATTGCTAGGAGCGTGGTGGGTAAAGAATTTACCGTGGCGCGCAGGCATTCACGAACCTGCATGGAACTCAAAATCTTAATAGATAACCACCGACTTTCAAAGGTACAGCTGGAAAGGGTATTCCTTAAGACAGATTGACGAAGAATGCCGCTAACACGTTAGTGTGATAAGTATAGGGGCCTATTTGGAGGAAACCAGGATTGCTGTTACAGTGAATTATAGCGCTTGCGTATCATAGATACATTTTACAAATATATGAAGGCGGCTTAGCATATTTCCAGCTGATCGATGGTCGTAAGCTGTTCACAACAAGACGCATGAATAGTGAACGATAATATATAATTATTATCTTGGCAAGAGAAGACGCTATAAACACCTATTTAATTCATGAGTTTCCCCTAACGATTGTTGTTTCAAATTGTAGCGTGGCACCGATAAAGAACTTGATGGTGAAAAGACAGTTAGAAACCCCGTAGCTGGGGGGAGGAAAGAAACTGGGAATAGAATTACAAGAAATCGTCGGTAACGAATCAGCTCAAACCTTCTTTTTCTTAAATTCAATTTCCCTTATAAAGGCTCATACCCTCGTGACGACCCTTAATAAGTTCCTTTCAGAGTTCGGATAGAGGGGCTGAAGGCGGGAAAAAATTCTGTTTAACCCTAACTACCGGGCTTGAGTACCGTGATCTTTTCTACAACAACCCTTCCCTCGTTAGAGCTTCCAAGATGTTCTTTCCCTTCATTATGAAGAAAAGCAGCCTTCGCAAGAGCTGAGACCGTGGCAATCAGAATTCTTGAGCCGCTTCGCATTTTCATTATTTTGCATAATGAGGGAAATTGGTTAGGACAAATAACAGACTAAGTACCACAACTAGTGGCCAGTCATGCGTGGAACTTCATGAAAACTAGCCAGGGGTTAGATAGAGTTTGAAACTGGGATTAAAACTGGTTCTTTTAGGAATTGAATTTGTAACCTTCCGGCTAGGAAGTTTAGGTAATCCTAGATATCTGGAAGACGCAGCAATAATTTGTGAATATTGGCGGTTTAAATGATATATTTGAAGTGAAAACTTCTCGGACTTTTCGATTGCCATTTCAAAATCCTCCTGTCTCCTCGCCGGTTAGTTCATTCATAAGCCGAAAATGATACCAGCGAGAAAGTCTTTGCGAACATTTCCCAGCCATGTTGAACGGATGCAAGCAAACTTCTACGCTCACATTGGACATCCCAGCGCTAAGTACTCTTCGGAAACACGTACTTTTGAATAGCAACAACCTGTCTTTTGTTGATGGGGAAAGTTCTTCCTTATCGTTCGCTTTACGTTACTTCGATCAATAAAGAAGCTCCACTCGTGAGTTGTCGTTATTAATGGAAAAACGAGTTAGTTTGTGCAAACGGGGGTTTTGAGTTCTTGTTCGGAGGAACTGTTGAGAGAGAAACCGATAAAAACTTTCTTATCAGTGTTGCTCGAGGTGTAGCACTGAGAGAGAGGGGAGAAGAGGTGTTCTTAGACTCCGGAATTAGGTGTCAATCTGGGGTTTCCCTCCAGACATCCTTCCCTCACAACCTCGGGCGTTTGAATTTCTCATCTGACTCGCCCCTGCCTCCTATTCAAAAGTTCTTTTCATACTAATGGGCTCTTAGAGATTTAGAGTAGCCAGGAAGAAGCCAGGAGCCTCCAACATTTAGGAAGATGCGGTTACGCATTGATTACGGTTTTCTAGCCTACGATATCGATCTGATATTGTCTACACCATGATATCATGTCAAGGGAAGGTGTTGTTGCTTATTCAGACAGTGCCTGAGGAGGAAGGCTCAATCGTGGCTCAAGTAGCTCTCAGCTCTGCTCGGGGGAAAAGCAGCGCTCCGTCCCGTAATCTCGAGCCGACACGTCAGGAAAGGGAGCCAGTAACCCTCTAATGATAACACCATCCTCGTATCACTCGATTAAAGGATGAATAATTCCGTTTGCCGAAGGCGCTAGCTTCCTCGCTTCAATATTAACACGTTCGCTTCAGCGCCTCCTCCAGTTGGCACCCTCCGTAGCAGGAGAACCTCGATAATACCGATGCCATCATCTTTCATCAACATCGTCTGCCTGTGCACATCCGGTTTCAAAGGAGCTCTTTATCCGTTCACATTTTTGTAGCGAAGAAACTATGGTCCCATTATTAAATGTATCAACCTCTACCCTTGTTTTTCTTCATGTAGTATGTGAACTCTTCATGGTGTACTACCTTCTTCCTTAGAGGGTGATTCCGCTAAACGACAATTGATGTTATGCAACTTCTAAAACGTGTTTCCCCCCTATACTACTAGAATCTATTAATTTCGTGTATTAACAGGTAAAAAATTTAATTTGGCTACTTCTTCACTCCAAGACATTATAGAGAAAAATGATCTCAATGGCTCGTTATCTATTTTAGTCAGAACGTGCCAAAGCCCCTTCGTGTGATAAAAAAACCTATAAGTGCGTACTAAAATTTGGACTCAATATTTTAAGGCTTACACGACGGGTTCCGCGAATGAGATAAAGTGTCAGTAGAGACGAGATCGGTCTAATGTCAGCTCACCTGCATAGCTAGCACGTGCCGTTCGCGTACGTAATTCAAATAATAATTCATCAATTAACTCTTACGTTTTTTCCATATTACATTGATTTTCCCGGTATCAACTGGTTTAGTTCTCAAAAGATGAACTAAAATCATAATTCGAACGACCGCTATAGTGCGTATGCTTTCGCCTTATGGGACATGATCGCTACACGAGCCGAAATTTTCAAAGGTGTTCGTGATTTGTAGCTACGATATCGGCACCTCTCCAATAGCCGGATCAACAGACGGTATTAGGAACTGGACGACGATTCGGCAGTAATAGAAGGAAAAGTGATAAAGTGGGTGAGGACAGGAGATATCGAGGATGAGAGGAGCCGTGACTGGGTTTTCCGAGCGAAAATGTGATTTATCGACGGGCGATCCTTCTCTACAGCAGCAGAAAAGGAGTGAGAGAGACCGAGAAGAGACTCGACCCAGAGCCGTTTCCCGATGATTGTCGAAAATCATTGAAAGATGATATTAGATTTCCAAGGCGCGGAAAGGACTGAAATGGATGGGGTTTTGTGGTGGGGTCCGATTCGGCTCCCGAATTGATCACCTTTTTGCCCGAAGGTAAAAGCATAAGGCGGTATGAATCACGAGCAACGGCTTTCTGATTGGCCTCCACTTATCTCTGTGGAGAGCAACTCTCCCACCACCCGTCGCACACTCTAGTTGCCTGACGTTGATTTAGGAAAGACAAATGAGCTTTCGTTTTCCTTCCCGCTTCCTAAACGGTTTACAGAGCTTCATTTGTTTCCATTTTCAGTTGTTTCGGCGCGAGCTGAGGCTATTTTAGCAAACACGGTAGGAACCCTCTAACAAGGGACCTTTGAAACGCTAACCGGCAGCAGCGCCCGGGATCCTACAGCGTGAGCATCATTTAATTCAATGATGGTCGACACCACCGCTTCAACCGCAGATGCGAGCACACTAGATACACCGAACAGCACTTCTTCATCTAACTCAAAACCGCTCTTTTCACGCCATCTATTTCCTTGTGTAATGGAGTGCAGTAGACGGTAGCATGATTATAGGGTTTGTTGCTATTTTGCAAGTGAAATACTAGAGATTAAACGCTGAAAATATCAAGGAGTAATCACAATCAAGAATTTGACATTACTTAGTACCTACTTAGTACTTAGCCAAGTTTGGGTCCGATTCCATTTTAAATTTCCAATTTCATTCTGCGATTTCGTTCCAACTGAGTAAATTTTGCACGCTATGTTTCATTTTCATCGAAATGGTGGAGCTTAGTGGAAGCTTTCCCGAAAGTGAAAGTTCATGGGAGGGAGGTCAGCGCTTGTTATGACACCTGGGGTGGTCTAGTGGTACGCAGAAGACATGCCACTTTGTGTAATGGCTGCAGTCAGTTGGATCTCAAGAGGTTCTCTAGACGAGGGTTTTCCATTAGCCCCTGTGAATACCCTTTGTTGACTCAACTGTAGCAGTTGCGACATCGTCGACCGACTTCAGGCCTTTATCGCGTGATGTGATCGCCAGATATCGAAGTTGGACTTGCTGTCATTTTTGTTGACGTGTTTCCTTTGTGACACTGCCCAAATGTCTTACTACTCCCAACAGACTTCTGTTTTATCCGTTCCAATTTTATAGACTGCGCCAAACTTTTCAAACTTCCTGTATCGAGCTGAAGATTGCCGAACACGTTCTGTAATTGGACACCATTCTATCAGTCCTCTGTTCAGAGTTTGACGACGACGGTAATTCCGTGCATTACCTTTGGGGTGGACTAACGATTTTTCTGTGATCCAAAACTAACCTGAAGCATCTTACAAGGTGTGAATTGAAAAATTAGCCCACTCCCGCCTCCACAAGCAATTTTCATGGGTTTGTATTTTTTTTGCGTTTCATTGGGTATAACTGAATTATGATCAATGATGTAAGCTACTGGAAGAGTCCTCAGAAACTAAGTATAACAAAAAAGTCGACGGACCACTGCCCAAAGTAAATGCAGAATAATATTGCGAGGCCTGATTGAGCTAGATTCATACAGGTGAATCAGAGGAGAAAATGAAAATGTCTGCTATGGTCATATATATATTAGGCGTGCGATTAGAAAGGCTGGCTAGTTGTCTGGTCGATAAGTAAAGCTCTTCTGCTCGATCGAGCATCTTGTCGGGCTTTTTACAGGCCTCGAAGGGGCCTCCAGCTCCCAGGCTCGGCGTCCACTGGAGGCCAAGCTAGGTTTTCCATTGGTGATTCATTTCCATTAAGGTATGTTCCTTATGTAGTGGCACGATAAATATAATTTTTCTGGCTGAGTTCCAAAGCGAAGTGGTTACTCAAGGTCTTGGGAAGATCATCGCAGTTTTCGTACGATGAGCTTCAACCTTTAATGACGATCAGTGACAAGAGAAACATCTTTACCTCCCTCGGGCCCTGATAAATACTACCCTAAAGATAATCTGCCCCTCGTATACCAAGACAATTTTCAAAGTGAGTGTCTAGGGAAAACAACCCATTTGAGAGCTTCTTCTCGGTGCCCACTTAGCATATCTATCTCCCTACGTGAAGCCTGTGATGTTGATGTGCCTGTATGATTCCTACATTCTGTGCCTGGAGGGGTGTAATGTAACGGGAAATAACCGGGATTCTATGGACAAAGATTCCTGCATCTGATAATATCTGCAAATGATCATCATGCTTATGAACATTATGAGTTATGGCAGCAATAAATAGATGAATTTTCTAAAGGAAAATGAGTTCATTATGCAAAAAACAACCTGCCCTTTGATGATTTAGGTAATTATTCACAGTGAAGATTTTCTCGTCTTATTAAGCGTTCGAGGGTAATATTTCTCCTTTTTTGTCCATAATAAAGTGGCTGTTAGGTAGGGGACGAAGACAGAACTAAGGAAAAGCATAATCAACTGTACTGGGGAATGAATATAAATTGAAATGAAGATCTGATGATGAGGGGAGAAAATGCCCCAAGAACAGGATATGGCATTAGTGAAGACGAGCCTTTAGGGGGTAAGAAAGGGAGAGGCCCGAGTGGGGAGGGTTAAAAGTGGTAAATACCGGAAGTTATGCCGCATTTATGATTAGAAAACGGAGGAGATGCTTTTAGGAGTGCGTTCTTGTGGAGGAACAGAAAGAGCCCAGAGACCGTGCTAAGAGAGGGAGGGGGACCAGGGGCTGTGCCGAGACTCCCAAGTGCTCGCTACTCCATTAGTGGGGATGGGTTTTGAGAGTTTCTGCCATGTGGAAGAGGCTATGCGGGACTGGTTGTACTGCGGGATGAAGGAACATTACGGTCAAACAGGTTGCATAATGGAAAAGTCCTCGCAGAGCGTGATTATACTCCTTTTGAATAGAACGGGTTGTTTTCTGCCATTTTCTCCTCGTTTGGATAATGTCCCGGCTAGGTTTGTTGATGAGGAGGAGGGGGAAGGTTGATAGAACTCTGGCGTTTGTATACGTCCCTTAGCCAGTGATTTTGGTGTCAGCTCTTTTGACTCAATTTATTGGCCATATTCATTGTTCTATTCACACGATGGTGATATATAGATTGTTGACAACCTGTCACAGACTTCCACAATCGGTAAAACTTGTTCAACTCTGAACAGTTTATTCGATCTTGCCTAAGTTTACGGCAATTGGGCTGAATACAAGTTAGGACTAACAAGGGTCTATATACACATCATGGAGGTTTTGAGAGCTCAGGGGTTGACGGATATTTCGGATTCCATACACACATACTTCAAGTGTTATTTTTTTATTATTATTATTATTATTATTTTTTTTTTTTTTTTACAAAATGTATTGTTTGATACGAGTACGAAACTTCTGGTATTATTACAATTAGAATGGTGAACCAAAACTACTCGAGTGACATGAAGAAGAACTTTACATTCAAAAGTAGAAAGAGAAACTTCGCGAAAACCTCAAAAGTAGTAGGAAAGAGAGAGCGAGAGAGAGAGAGAGAGAGAGAGAGAGAGAGAGAGAGAGAGAAAATGGCTGAAAAGCGTCAAACACAGAAACCTGAATTAATTACCGAGAAGTTTTGCCGCTTCAATTATGGAAGTTTCCACTCACCCGTCGCGTCCTCGTCGAACACGTTGAACGGCGCCGACTGATAGGCCGCCACCTTCCTCGTTTTCTGTCGTACTGGGATGTACTCACAACATGTTTGTTTGTTTGTTCGCTGATTTATCGATTATCAAAACCACTGTCGGACTTCACGTTTCAAGTGATTGATGGATCCTCCTTTACTGCAAAAAATTAACGACTGTGAAAACCTCATAATCGGCTTCACTTCTTGTAATATCGTAATGAGAAAATTTTTTTCAAAAAATTATAGCAATAATAATATTACTGGTAACCCGATCCCTGCCTGCATTTGTGTTAATATGTCAAAACCCACCTCAATCCATGGGTAATACCCAGAAAATCGACATTGATACACCATTATTTCCCTTGGTCCTGTAAAATATCAATAACCCGATATCAACATACTCATTTCGACCGGTACTTTCTCTCTGTGGACTGAAAAGTGTCGAGGATCTGCTGAGAAAAGTTATTGTGCTAAGTTGCATAATTTTATAAAATTGCTGCTGAATAATCTGCTGAAATTGTAAGAGGTACTGGCAATTGCACACGATGTATTGTTGTGCGGTATGGTGGGGCAGTGTTCTTCATCCGAAGCTATGCCGCAGAGGCAAATCCAAGTCAAACGCTTCGAGCAAATCTGAAAACAATGAAAGCTCTTCAAACACATTAGGGTGTTAGCTCTTAATTGAATAAACCCGATTCCGGAAGAGAAACCATAAAGATCTCGGGTTCACGAGAGTTTTGGAGAAAAGGATTTTCCAGGGCTCAATTGAAACATAAGAAAGCCTTTTCAGAGACCCCAGAGATAATCTCGGGAAACCTTGGAAAAACAATCCTCTCTGCTCCGCCTCCGATTTCCTCCTTCCGCCGGCCTCTTACCATTACTAGGTGAATAATTCAGGGAATCGAGTTCAGTTACATCAGGAGAAAGGCAATTTAAGTGAACAGAAAAAAAGACGAAAAAAGATGGTGTGTGATGGCACGGTTTGAGCGGAGGGAGGGGGAGAGAATGAGATACAAAAAGAAGAAAATGAGGGCCTTAATAAAATATTCAAGTGATTCAATGTTCCTTGGAAGAGCCCTCGGAGGAGAATCAAGGGAAAGGAAGTGTGGGTCGAGGCGTATGTTGGAGAGCACCTTTCTGTTATTCGAGAGAAGAGTTTCTCAAGACTTGAGTTGGAGGTTTCCCAATAGGAAAAGTGGGTAACGAGGGAAAGCGAGAAAATAGGGTTGCGAAGTGAAAGTCGTTACTAGGTTTTTCCTATGGGGGAGAATAACGCCCAACTGACAAAAGGGTCACGTACACCCTCTTCAACCGAATGGCGGAAGTCTCATTGGTGGTGAGTAAATTACATGGTATTATCGATTGGTAAGACCATCAAGGTCAAGATCTTCCCGACGAATTAACATCGTCTACTTCCTGTATAATGACAGATACACTAACTGGAAAGGGGCGATGGTTTAACTGTAGCTCTCTGAATAGCTCTGGAACGGCATGGGACTAGGGAATAATATCAATAATGATACAATAGGGAATATTTTTATTCAACAACGCCTTCTTTCGAGACTATGTAGGAATGGGTGTTGTTAATTTAATAAATAATAATCATTTGCGTTTGTTATATAAAAGCAACTAATTAATATAGTGAAAAATATTGAACAACAATATGCGAGGGCATTTGGCTTCTAGCCCGCTGTGTGCCATTGGTGAATTCTGGAGGCAGCAATCATTGAGAGCCTGCTTTTGATTGCGTATGACGAAAGATGAGAATATTGTAGCGACCAGTCAGCGGCTTATTGATGAAACTTTCAATGAACCTTCCACTTAACCCCCCTTCTCCCTCACCATCCCTAAGACATTCTGAGCTGTCAATATGCATTGGGGTTGTGACTGCGGAGAAACACTGCTAGGGTCGATAGAAGGGCGTTAAATACCCGATCTCAATATCCCAGATTCAGAAGCGTCCCAGGGGAGTGGAATGGTTATTCGAAGGGCAATCAGCCAATCTGTAAACAAAGTCAGAAGCGGACGACCAAAGCCCCTTTCCGAGCTAAGTTTCACAACGTTGAGAGCCCTCAGAAGGGAATGATACTTCCGACCACACCAACGCCTTCGTTCAAAAACAACCGATGTAGCCAACGAGCGTTCTCGATAGGGACGATAAATTGATTTGATTGACAAAAGT
The DNA here is from genome assembly GCA_019603395.1 of Cyrtorhinus lividipennis. Taxonomy (NCBI): domain Eukaryota; kingdom Metazoa; phylum Arthropoda; class Insecta; order Hemiptera; family Miridae; genus Cyrtorhinus; species Cyrtorhinus lividipennis. Next base: position 13,979,787 of record CM033999.1, on the reverse strand, counting down.
GGATGAAGAACTGTATTTTCCTTGAGCACAGAACGAATGGGTTAGGTTGTTTGCTGGGTTGGGTCAGATCTAAATCAACAAACTTTTAAATCTTACAAGTCAGAACTTCACTTGTGAAAGCCCCATAACTAATCGACAGATGTCGAGTAATGGGGAGGATCACAGAATAGTATTCTTCTTCTCGCTGGATGTACAGAAAACATCATTCTTGCAACCGGATGAAGTTTTCTATTAACCATTATTATTATTATTATTATTATTATTATTATTATTATTATTATTATTATTATTATTATGAAATTCACTTCCAAGTTATCACTGAGATTATGGCCTTGGAGCTTTGCTATCCTGTGAGCAATGCGCGAACATGCGCGCTTATCATATAAACCCTACGGAGCCAGCGAGTGGGGGATGAGGCGGTTGCTCAAGCAGCAGTTCCCGCTCTACACGGTGGACCCTTCCACGACTAACCCAGAAGCTTGAAGAAAGGAGGCAATCAAAGAATTTCCAGGCAATGCAATTCCAGGCAACTATCATTTTCTCAAAACCAGCGAGGCAAGCGTGCCATCATGCTGGTTTTCAATTAAGTCTGTTTGTTCGAGTGAAGGATGGTTTTAAAAAGTCCATCAACGGTGTATTCCTTTCATTTTCTAGCTTTACTCGTCTGTTATTGCGGAATAGAACGAATTGTGGGATAACGTTTCCGGCGGTAAACATCAAAATAATACTCTGGTACAGATTAAGGACTACGATGATTGTTGTCATTAGTGCAGCTCTAATACTGTAAAATGATCCACGGTACCAACTCGGAGAAAACAAATAAAACCCAGAACCCTGAAATTATGCAAATAAGTTTCGAGTTGGTTCTAATGAAATACACCTTTTGCATAATTTAATCCAGAACTGCTGACGAAGGGATGTTATCCGGCGTAATGGCCTTTGTTTCCGCGAGCCGAGGCGCTTGTGAAACCGGTGGAAAGTGAGCGGACTAATGAAATGAGGGAACGTGTAGCAGTTTGGTATAACGGTTCGCCCAATTCGATTGATATATTGTAAAACAGTTGGGAAGCGGGAAGGATCGGTCGTCCGCTTAGGAGAGTCGGTACCTCGACTCCGACAACCCCGAGTTGGCTGCAGGTAATAACATTTGCATATATAGGTCTCCTCTGGTGCGATACTCCCGGGGAAAAGCAACCTTCAATTAGTAACAACACAGTCTAACTCTCGCCATTATTTCGTCTTCCTTCGTGGCTGATCTTTCAAAAAGAAGTGCTCGACTGTTGACAGGGCCTGAAAGTTGATGCCTGAAAATGTCTTCCCAGGATAAATCGTTTGAGATTGTTAAATCATTTTGGCAGTCGTTTCTTTGCCTTTAATGTTCATGGGGAGACGCTTCTTGTTGATATAAAAGCAGACTCCAATGTCTCAGATTAGTTGATGTAAATTTGGGAGAGATGGCTTTGCGCATCAGCATCTCAAGTCACTGGTAATTACAAAGAGGAATATGAGTAGGAGCATAGGGACTCATCTGTGGTTGATTGTAGGTTTTCCAAAGAAAAATTCAGATGGCCCCTAGTTCGCCAAAATGATTTAAGGGATGCTTTGAACATCTTGAACGGCATGGAGTCTGCTTGAACATCCCAGGTTGAGTTTCGATGACGAAAGATTCTCTTGAATTCGGTTCTTGATCCTATCCATGAGTTAGTCGATATTTTTTGCTGGACGATTTCAGATGAACGGGAATTGAGGAACCAGCGGCACCGCGGTGAAAGAGCACATTACTCGAGTGTTTGCTTGGTGGGAGTCAGGACTCTGAAAAACTGAACACCGCCTTCTCTCATACTGGCACTGTATATCACGTTACACGCCCGGATAACGAGATGCGCTGCTGGAGGTCGTGTTTGGTGTGATACATAAATCTTATAGTTCGCCGCCTCCGCGTAATTCAAGGCGAGAAAGCGCGACGGTAAGAGGAAAATACACGGAAGCTCGAGCCACAAAAACTACCGACGTCAGTACTTGGCATTCGCCTAATATATAAGGGAAGTGTGGTGATATTGATATCGGGCTAGAATTTGGGACAAGTATCCATTCCCAGGAGTATCACAGGTACCTATTTCGTTTATCAATCTGGATGGAGAATGGGTATCAGAATGTGTAATTCCAAAAATGGATTTTAGATATTTTTGGCGATATAGGCGTGTGGGGTATCATTTTCGACTGAATTTTGGACGCTCAATCCAATGCGACGGGTCCAGGAACTATTGGTGCCCAGTGGAGCTGGATCAACTGGAAAAGGACCTATTTCAAATGTGTTTTCGAGATTTCTGTTAGCTAAGCGTGTGGGGTATCATTTTTCACTCTCTTTAATTGGAATGGGTCCGGAAAACGCCGGAAATGTGGACCAAAATGAGCTGAGTGGAGGGAACACGGAGCAAATCTCAGTTGTTGAAATGCACGACGTTTTCCCTCATTAGTAGTTCTTCAACCCACCCGTTCAGCTAGTTTATTTTAATTCCAAGGTTCGTCGTCTGAGGAAATATTGTTACGGTGAGGTGTATCTTCGAGCACTCCCTCTAGAGTATGAGCAGTGAGTGAAAAGTCGACACCGAATGTCAATCTTTCCTTTCCGAGGGACCCAACGTAATGCGTTCAGGCGTGGTGGAAATCCTTTTTCACGTTCCAGGATAAATGTACAGTCACGATATCACAAAAAATCACTCGTCATCATGGCCGGTGTATGCAACATATTGCTGGAGGGTTTTTCCCCTGGGTGGGGAATGTGAATGAAAATGAATGTGCATCTCAGGCCATTATTGTAAAGGAGTCCCCGATGTCGATTTATCACACCCCCTCGACCTCCTCCTCTTCTTCGTCTTTTTCTTCCTTACCGTTTTACCTTTCGCCCGATAAGTGAAGAGATTAATGAGGTTCAAGGGTTGTTCTGAGAGGATGGGGTTTTGTGTTCCTGGGTCAGGGGTGGGTTAGCGTCGGAAGCGATACCCAGACACCTGCTAGGGGGATGCGATAAGCGCGAACGGGTTTTTTAAGCGAAATTTATCGGAAAAATCCGTTTTCTTTTGAAACTCCTCCTAAGAGTTTAGAAAGCTGACCTTCCGTCATTTCCCCACGAAAGCTATCAGATGAGGTGGTCAACTTTTTCTTCCTCCGAAGAAAATGATCGCCGCCTTTTCAAGAGGCTTTTCAGGGAGCGGAAATTCTTGATCGGATGAAGAGATTGGATTAGAAAAGAGTTTCGGGGTTATGGAATAATTTTACACCTTCGTCGGGAAAACATATCTTGTCCAGCCCCGATCGACCGGAGAAATCTAAAATTTTCACTTCTTGTCCTGGTAGTGGAATGGCTGGCCACATCTATGTCAATTACTGGTTGTGTCAAGATCTACAGATAAGTCGCGTACGTATTCAGATTCTATAAGTTTCTCGACGATACTCACCAGATGTGTGAGTTTGTCAGTGGCATGAATGTTGTTAGATGTATTTTCTAGAGACCTAGGAACATTTTTGAAGCGTGTTCTAGAACATTTCTCACCCATATTCTGTGATGGTTAGAAGGCGCTAGTACTCCTGTAGAGCAGGATTACTTACATAACAAATTTTGATCTATGACATACTTCCGATTCAGCAAACCGGCAAGTTTTGTTTTCAATTAAGGCATCCTGTGCTCCAAAATCATAATTTCTTGTTGAATTCATCGTTCTAGGACCAATTGAGATAATTTGGTTCCGTCTCTATCTTTCAGTCTGCCGGTTTTTCCTTCATACCGCATTAATTTCCTCTACTTCCTCAATGTTAATCGACTTTCTGATGAATATATAAAAGCCAACTCTCATGATGTATATATACTTGGTGAAGCAGAGACTGACGGAGACAGAGGTGAGGTGAAATTGTGTATATGCTTGCAGATTACTGAGAAACGTTTGGTCTTCATGAATCAGCCATAAATTACATGGCATTAGTTGCTATGTGTCAAATGTACAAGGTTCAAACAAGCTTCTAATTTGGACCTCTATATCTCCTCAAGATCTTATCCCATAAGCTCGACAGTTTTCTCCCATGAAATGGAGAAAATGACGAGTTGAGCTTTACTCAACGTCGTATATCCCCTCGAGCTGCCAGGGATGTGAAACTGTTCACTGGGATGACAGGCGATTGTGAGAAAGTATATACGTTAGAATCAAAAGAGTTGCGTCTGTTTTAACGGTATTTTCGGTCAGAGAGTTTTGTGAGGGTTAGGGAAAAGGGATACAACGGGTATAACATTTGCCTCATACCTCGACAGCCTAAAACCCCCGGGTTCAACTGTCATGCGGAAACGATAAGCCTCCTTCCACCGCACGCTCCTTCCACTCCATACACGTATCTGGCGAACTTAACTCGGGCATACGCATCCGTCCCCTGAGAAAGCCAAACGTGCGAAAACCCTCTGCTGCGTGAGCTTGGAGATAATTTTTTCAAGTAAGGAGAGGGTTCGCTTTTATTCGGATGTTGGATGGATTCTGAAGGTTTTGCCTATCGGAGCACCAGAAGTCGTATTGCATCGCGACAGGGTCTAAGCCTTCAATCATGATTGGGCAGGAATACACGTTTAGACGAGCTATGCCCCATACACCTTCCCTGTAAAAACTTGAGATACATTTTTTATAACACGGCCTTGACTTGAGACATGAACGGATGTCTCTCAACAAGGCGATTTCGGTGTGAGAAATGTCTGCCAAATAGTATTCAAATTTAGTTTGATGTGCTTGTACTCTTCCGAAGATGGTAACTATTTATTAGTAGCAAAAGTTCATCATTTCTACACCTTCAAATCTTACCGAAGAATGGTTCCATTGTGCTAGGCTGTGCAATGGGCAAACAATTAGTGTCGCAAAAGAGACTTACGACCGCATCATTGTGTGAACACTTTTCAATCTCATACTCCCTCTTCGTATGAGAACGGAAAACGTGTTGCTTGTTTCAGTTAAGCCACACCGTTAACGTCACTGTAACGGTCTAAAGGGAAACTTCATGTTGATATAAGAACTTTACGTTGTTGTAGAAACTTGATAAAGGTATGAAAGGAGAGAACTAAAAGTGGGTTCCGTGAGGTGGGGCGTTGTAAGAAACTTGAGAACCGCGTAAATCTTTTCTACAAAGTAAAAGCGATATGAGCTTCAAAACCGCCCGAGCTCCTTCAAACGAGATATTTCACCAAACTCGTTTTCCTCTGCGGTTCTGTTACTTTTTTTTCTTTTTAAGGGTGAAAAAAGATGCATTTTGTGAGAAGATGCAATAATGTATATAACGATGATCCCCAGGCTGAGCGAGAAACTTGAAAGAGCATGCGGTTAAGATGATTTCTACCCCTTGGGCCGTTCTATGCCGTTTAATTAAAGTTTGAGAGGGTCTGGATGAAGCATCTCCTCCCAGCATTTCTTGAGGGAGAAACTACGTGGTGAGAGTTCTGCCCCGTCTTGCCTGTCACTTCAAACGGTAGGACCCATTTTCTTAATGAGTGGGCGTTTAGCCGCCCAGAAAACTTTCCCATCATAATCTTGCTACTGTCAAGAGTTTTTTTTTTTTTTTTTCGTCCTGTGTTTCTTCCTCTCGGTCTTTTCAGCCCGACATTTTAAGAATAACTTCCACCACTCTGGCTACTTTGATTCAAACAACGCGGCGTGCAAGAGTAATCGTCTCCTAATCTTGAAAGTCTGCAAATTCTTACACACGGGTTGGTTATTCCTCGAATGGGAGAAACAGTGGGTGTGGCGGGTCCCAGACCCATTCCAATCGATTCAGGGTCCAAAATTTAGTGGAATATGATACCCCACACGCCTAGGCACCAGAAATCCTGACACATACAAAATGGGTGGATACATACCCATTTTGACCCATAACTTCTTCCGTTGGGTGCCAAACGTTCTGGGACACACATCGTTGAATTCAGCGTCCAAAATTTAGTGGAAAATGATACCCCACACGCCTAGGTAGCAGAAATCCCGAAAACACATATTCAAAATGGGTAATAAATACCCAATTCGACCCATTACTTCTTCCAGTGGGTGCCAATCGTTCTGGGACCCGTTTCATTGGATTCAGCGTCCAAAATTCAGTGGAAAATGACACCCTACTCGCCTAGATCGCCCAAAATCTCAAAAATCCATTTTTCATAAAACACATTTTACAATCGTGATTTTTTTAAATCTATCTCATTTGCCAGAAACTCGAATAAAGTATTGGCTTTTTTTGAGTAAATAAAGTCCGAGACTAGATATGTAGTAGCAATGGAAGAAAAGTTGAGTGATCAACATGCGAATCATGTTGGTTGTGGTTGGTCAGAACACTAGGTATGCAGAGTTTTCTACCACCCGTGGAAGTAGTAAATGTCAAACGTCCTTCAGAGCTACTCCTTTGGGATCAAGAAAATTCGAATTTGGACATTGAGATAGGGTTGATATTACGAAGTACATTACAATGATCAGTGCTCATACCATGCAGGTCAGCTCACACGGAAATTATATCACCAGTTGCTGCAGTACTTGCTGCACACACAAAACAATACAAAATATCTGACAGACAAGAATCCAATTACTCGTTTTTTTCGAATAGCAGCCCCAGATTCTAAAGACGATGACGAGGAATCCAGTTTTCCGCCATTTTCCTCCCTCTGAGAGCCAATTTTTTCCCCTTCTGTGAAGCTTATTTTGAGAGGGTGACGCGAGAGCCTCGTGTTTGCAGTGGGAACGTTTCACGAGGAAGGGAGGATGACGGTAACAAGAGAAACTGAGGGCTGCGGCAGGAAGCTGGTAATACGAATCAAGTAACGAACTAGGAATGCGACCCACGTCTCTCAGCCCTCGTCCCCTGCTCTGTTTTCCGTTATGTATCAGAAGGGAGAACTCCCAAGATGTGGTGCAACGGGAGATAAGTAACATGACAGCTACAGATATGCCTCAAGGTGAGGGTCCGATGAAACGATAGTGTGGGTTATGGCCGATCAAAATCTGTATCCTGAGGAAATGTCCCTGACGGGATATTCGGTTTGGTCGGCTCAAAGCCGCTGAGACTACCCTAAAGACATACCACAAATTTTACTATTTGCCTAGTCTGGAGAATTTGGTGGTCTAGGTGGTGATCGGAGATCCTGGAAGTGTTCAATCGCAGTCTCGTAATCTCCTATCCTTGGGATAAAAACCGTTCTCTGAAGTAAATCATTTTTAACCGTGTTTGTTCTGAAAGGGGTTCATTATGTCTAAAATGTTTGACTCAATGGCGGGTAATGATTTACGGTTGTACGTCAAATGAAAATTGCCTCATCCTTTCGGTTACAATTGTTCATGCATTTGATCGCGATACTAATAAATTGAGGGACCAATTGACATTAATTCGACTCCGACATCTTACAGAAAACAGGTGGAACGAACTTGGTTTGCACCCTTTCACCAAAATTATCCACTAAAACGAAATTACCTGTGAGTTTCACTTCCATTCCGAGTCCATTATACTCCATACGAGTGAAATGTGACCCAGAAACGACCAACTATACCGTGACAAAAATAAAAACTTCCAGCAATAAGAAGAAAAGTATTAGTCAAGACATCACTTCGGTCCCTGGAGAAATTTCCCGTTGAAACCTCGGCTCCCTCTTGTTCGCTTTTCATTTTTCCCCGTTCCCGACCACTCGAAACTCCTCCTGTTTGAGAGATGACCCACTTTCCGAGCCAATTTCGTATGCATGTGGCGTCATTAAAGTCAAGTTACGAGGATTTGTTAGTTTTAGCGGAGAATGCGGTTATTGTAGCTGTCGACGGCAGATAGTTAATCCTATCAGTCCAAAGCGCTGAGCATAATTTGTATTCAAGTATGTACAGGCTTAATTGCATTTTCATGTTGCCCGTCCTGGATAATGCCTGTCGGATGAGAGTGAACAGTTTTCATGGGTTGCACAACTTTTGATCGGATCGCAATAAATCAAATCTAATTCAATTCCACCTAAGTTCAAGGGAATGTCTTGAAGAACATAATCGTGTCATCATATTAATGAATAACTAGATAGATTCGCTGGACTCTTGTTCAACATGATCCGTATTGAGCACAGCTATTAATCCATCATGACTCAGTTTTTTGGTTTACTATATCTAGGTTCTTTTAGTTTTTCATTCTTTTACTTTGTGAAATTGTCTCCAAAAAATGATCCGTTTCTGAGCCAAATACTGGTATGGTCGATGAATAATAATTATGCAGAGTAATGATTTTTAGATGATGGTAATATTTATTTCCAAGAACCAGATGGATTACGTAATGTATCCATTAATGAAAAATAACCGCCAAGGGAAGAAAAAAATGTTTGTATTTTCTTTTCCTCCTGGAAATTCATTTTTCACTCTCGCCGATTATATTTCTGCAACCCCGGGGGCTCCGCTTGATGATTGAAAGAGAGGCTATCACGCTGAACCAAGCTTTCGAATCGGTTACAAATCATGGAGATTGAACAAATAGAAGGAAGGTTTATTCAACCGGATGAAGGATTAGGTTCGATCATAATTGGCGATTCCAAATCGGAGAGGGTAATGGAAGGGCGGGTGGAGCTCTCAGCTGAATCACAGGAATATCCGCCAGGGAGCAGCACCCGCTCGTCAATTTCTGCCATTTTCGCCGCAAAAGCTTGAATCATTCCTCCCATTGCACGTACTTCTGGGGATACTACTTGGATTTTATACTTAATCGTTTTTAAAATCATGAACGTTTTTAGGCAAACAAGGCTTGTTAAATTTGCGTATTATGATTCATTCAATTTATCAAATTTGATATGACGCGACGTATTGAGTCAGTGGTATTTCGTGAAGAACAGTCGCGATCTGTCGCAATTACATGAAAATGATATAACTGGGTTCAGTGAAGGACCCTCTTCGTACTACGAGTTGAATAAAAGTCAGTAAAATTTCAGGAATGGAGCTAAAGTCACCGCATTTCTCGCGTAACAGAAAGCCAACCCCCGTTCCAGAGCGAGACTTTATTGCCAAAGAAATTTATATTGCATCAATTCCTATTCATCCCTTGCACTGCACGTGGTCGGGAGATTAATAAGGGATCGTGGTCAGGGAAACCCCACCAGGCCTCTAATGCTTCACTTACGCTTGTCGGCCGTGCGAAGGGAAGACTGTGAAAAATACGAGAGAACTTCGAGGAAGAGGAAAATAAAGACATTTGTAAGCAAAGGCCTGGGAGAGCAGAAGGGAGTGAGAAGGCTGTTAATGCCTCGGGAGAGGTGATGTGGAACTGGGAGAATCGTGTGGGAACGTGAAGAGGAAAAACGAGCAAAGGGTAGATTTTAACATTTCATCTGATGACCACCGTCATTAGTGTGGAGTGCGCAGGTGTAGGCTACAAAGAAGGTTTGGAGAACCAGAATCACGAGTGGCCACATAGTGCCGAAAGTGGGATGGAGTATTCTATTTATGCCGAGTCGCATCCGGAAAACCATTAAAAGCAGTGGAAACGTCTAGGCCCATAACCCTCGATGGAATTCCTTTGATTGCAACAATTTTAGTCCAGCTAATAACTGAATGAATGTTTCTCCATACCACTATACATAATTTAGACGGAGATGTTACCAAAAACTATCCAACGCGAAAATGATCCCAGATTTGGACGGGTCTGCACTCACACTATTTCGAAAGTTTAACGTTGTTTGGCTCTTGATCCACCGAAAACTGCCAACGCTGTTCCTTCATTGTGCCGAGTTTTGTCTTTTCGTTTATTGTGCGGACAATCTCCTTACAGAGGCGCAAACACTCGTTCACTCTCGTTGAATAATTAACAAGACTCTGGCTTGGTACTGTACACATCATTAATTAACTCAATCTGAAAATACAAACAATCAAGATTCATTTCAACTGTGACGACCATTTTCCTCAGACGCTGCAGAGTTGGACTACACCCCAGGAAAAATATTCTGTTGACTCTGAGTTTGGAAAGCAAAAAGGGAAACCTCTTTGCCAGGCTAACAACTTATAAAACATCACTCTAGGGACATCATTAGGTGAATGCGTTGGCTTAGGAGCTCTAACGGAAACTTGCTAATGTTCTTTACTTTAAATTAAGAAAAAAGTAGGCCGTTTGAAAGAATGTTTACAGAAAAAGAATTTTCAGCCTTAATGTTCACTTTACAAATTTACCTACACTTTTTGACGACTCAAATACCAAGTTTACAATTTTGTAGCTGGTTATGACTACACTATTGAGCTGGGAGCGGAGATGGAGCGTTTTTAAAATGTATTAATTGCTCATCAGACACTAAGGGTGCACTTACATGTAAGTGCAATGTGGGGATGATTCTGCTGGAGCTCAAGAATTTAATGAGTAAATGGAGATTCAAATGAAAAGCGGATTGAGTCAGTAATGAGTGGCCTTCGTCGCTTTGAGGAAGTTTGAGGAACACTTTTTGGACGAATGAGCTCTTAAAAGTTCTACTCGTCTGCTAAAAAAAGCAGGGGTCTTGATCATCCATGAACATCTCATCAACATTGAACATCTCATTCACTCAGGGGTGCAGCCATTTATTTCACATGAAATTGATACATCGACTGCTCTCGTCAGGACTCAGAAACACGAAATCGCATGTTTAATTAAATTTCCAAAATTCATTGACCGATTGCAGAGAAGAACAAATTAATTTAACCTGATGAGATCGAGACCTTCATCTCCTTGAAGAAGAAGCTCTGTTAATTGAAAACAACGAGAAAGAGAAATTCAAAGTCTTCTCTCCCTTCTTCATCCTGCGTTTTCTTCTTCTGCTTAACCTCCTCGGAAAGGCCTTCGCGCAAGAGGCTCGGGAAAAAAATTCTCGGCTGTTCGTTTTTAAACAGTGAAAAGTTTTAACGACTACCGGGGGAAACGGGAGGGTGGGAGAAGTCTGTTTAATGAGATGATGCCGATGGTTAGGTTAGGGGGAGCTAAATAAAAACAACTGACCCGTCTTTTCGCTATTCTGAGGACCGCCATGCCATTCATCCGCCAAGTTCTTCCTTCTCAAACCCTTTCTTCCGCCGCAATAACAATCAGTTCGCCTTTCTGTGCGTGCAAGTTGCAAATTAAAACCACCCTATTAGCCCACCGTTGTGGTCATTGATTTCATTGCCTGGAGGGATAAACTTCGTTCCTCTTGTTTATTAGTTCTTTTTAATTAGGCTAATGAGTTTCTTCTGTGCGAAACAGAACTGTTTTCCAAGATTGGTGATTCCTACGTGAAGTTAGAAAGGATTGGCGCGAACATTGTATCATCCATCGGATTGAACATTCTACTTATAAAAGTGTGGGGTCCCACATATCGGCCAAAAGTGCAAGTAGGTATAATGACCCTTTTTAAAAATAACAAGAACCACCAAGTTGAGATGCGAATATTATTTTTCAATTGTATAAGGGTATGTGTAATCTGAGCAAAGATCGGTTGGGTCCTACCTCGATCGGTCCATGACTGATTTGACATTGAAAACGGTTTTGTGCTTACAGGGTTATAGAAACCTATCATTATTGTGCTTCAAAATTGTTTTCATCTTATTTTGTACGTTTTAAAAATTATTTCGCTACGCGGGCGATCATTCACAGCTACTAATCGTGTGGCTTGATGTTTCAGGATCAGACAAGAGCTGAACGGAGGTGCCTGGTGTCCTAAGGCTCAGATTAGCAGTGAAATCCGCGAGTATCTTGAGGTTGACCTCTCGAAAAACCATCTGATCACGAGGACTGAGACGCAGGGCAGGTTCGGAAACGGGCAAGGACAGGAATATGCGGAGAGCTTTCTGGTCGAGTACTGGCGGGAAGCTGTTGGCCAATGGGTCGTCTACAAAAACGCCAAAGGAGAAAAGGTTAGTCCCTGCGTTTAAGTTGCACATCTCCACTGGGGATGAATAAAGGTGTCGTTTAGGTCACGTAGGCCTACAGAAGGATTCCATACTCGTTTATGCTTATTCCCTGAACACATGACAGGTTTTACCCACTACAACGGATCCTAAAGTTGAACTACATGAATTACGGTTAAAAACTTTGAACCTGCGCATGGCGTTTTTCTGGGCGTAACCCGAGAATAATACAACAATTATGACTTGGAACGAGGAAAAACTCAAATATCAGATTTCAGTCACGCACGGGAGTTTGTTGTTCTTTCGTTACATGACCCATTCGCCGACATTTTCGCCCATTTGTGGGGTTGCTGTATCAATGACCTCTCGTGGCAGCAAAGGGGAAAACTGTAGCCAGGCTCCGTTCCGCCGAAATGCTTCTTTTCTCGTAGGAGTATCAAATAATTGAAACACAATACCGACCAAAGGTAAATCGTCGGTGGTAAAGGGTACAACGTGGGGAAAAAACACCAGAGGCACATTCATTTCGATTCCGTCTCCCTCGCGTATCGAAAATTGATTCGGAAACTCTTTTCATTCTCCCCGTCCTCGAATAAATAATACCTCGAGTCAATTTAATTTCTGGAGGGCTCCCGTACTCCAAATTGGGGTCCCAAAAGTCTCTGTGGAATAATTTAAACGTCAGAGCGGTTGGTGAATTTTTCAATCAAGGAAAAACAAATTAAGGGTAGCTGACAATTAACTTCGTGCCATGTGCGATGGTTGTGGCTGGCTCCGTCGATATGTTTCCTGTGCAGGGTGAAAGAATAGAGTTTGTCACATTCACGTTGGTAAGGTGATCATGTGTCAGGAGGGTGTCATGTATAGTACATTGGGCGTGGGTAGAGTGTTTTACATGCTCTTATTTTAGTCTGATCCGTGGTAACTACTGAACTTGACCTTCAGATTGTTTAAAAACAATTGATGCTGGTAGAGTATGCTTAACCGAGTCACTTATTTAACCCGTCATTTTAGCCCCATGTAAATGATGAACCGCGCGAAAGGTTGGATAGCCTCGTAGCTCACTCGTTCTATCGACATTAGTCGCATCAGAGAAGCTCCACCACGATGCTACTGAAAACTTTATTTCACCATCCATTTACCTTAGCCATTTCCGCAGCTTCGCTCCCCGGCGCCTTCACTATGTTGACTTACATAATACATGAACTCACTTATTAGGCACATGGGCGGAAGGAGATGCAAAAGCACTGCACGAAGTGCTTCGTATGTGTTACGGCCCTTTTCCTCCCCTGTGTAAAAGTAACTCAGGTGAAACTCTAACCTTGTAACAAACTTTTGTTTCACACGAGATACGCACTGAGAGGACGTGGGGGATTAAAACTTGGCGTTTCCCAGTCTAGTCATAGCATCTCACCTCCGCTTTCACTCCCATAGGAAGATTAACAGCTAACCTCCTGCCTAGAGATTTCAGCAGAGAATTTTAGTTCTGACTGACTGGGGTCGCAAAGGGGATTTACTCTCCTGTAAAATGCGACTAACGCCTTTATCCAGTTGAGAAACATTTAAGTTGTTAGTTTCATGAGGAATTAGCTTGACGCTTGACGTTAAATAGTAGCTTACCTCCTGAGAGAAGGCACAGTCCTAAGTCCAAATTAATCAAGTTTTCTCGTGTCTTATATATGAAAATTGTGTTAGTACCTAGTTATTCCAGATCAAATAAAAATCGAAAATTCCTCTCAAGATATTTAAAAAAGCCTCAGTTCTCAATTTGCGCCCCCCCCCCCCCCCCACCCGTCATCTTCTCAAACTGATGGTGGTTATGATACATGGGTGTTTCCGAGTTGCTTCTGGAGCTGAACCGAAGGGTCTCTCGTAGTGGCATTACAGCGTATACGCGTATACTTACTGTGTACAGTCGAATTCATCATTATTGGGTAGTGTGTAAAGGTATTTTTCATACTATATACATCAATCAAGATAGCAAAAATATATTAATTGCCCATAGATTTTCCTAGTTTCTTGTCATATTAACCCTAATGAAATGTCAGGATCGTCAGACGCAATGGAACGCCCAAGCTATTTGGATTCTCTGGTGTTCGAAAACTCGGGAACTTTCAACATCAAATGTTTACCTCGGGATAAAATCCTGTAGTCTCTACTGAAATAATGTGAAGGAAACCTCTAAAAGCATCGTGATAAATAACCGAGGTCAAACGAAGAGGAATGTTAAGTTAAGCAAACCTCTAGATTAACAAACAATTCCCCTTCAAAATGCACTAATAGGATCAGGTATACGACTGACAAGAGTATTTTGTGATATATGTCTAAAAGTCTAATAGAGCGTGAAGCTTCTTGAAGAGATTGTACAACCCAATGACGCCTTTAGACTTCGGATTGGTTGTAATTATTAAGCGCTAACTGTGCCTTATATGTATAGAGCATCGACCATGGTAAAGGGTTAAATCACTATTCTCGTTGGGTTAGCAAAGCCCGTTACGTCCACCTGGTTAATGTTCTATTATAATACTGGGAAACCACACGTCTCTATTAGACCATGTACTAATCAGGTCGAAGATTTGAGTCTAACCCCCTCGCTATGGCAGCTTCAGGGGATGAGCTTCCACTAGTTGGCCGATGAAATGCGTTTACTCAACCCCATATACCGAGGGTGGGCCTCAGCGGTAACAATACGATAACTACTGATACCCCAGCGCGCATACAAGTGAGAGCTTATGTCGTGGATGGGCTAGGCGTGGGCAGCGTGAAGCTCAACCTATTGTTCGAATGGAAAACACGCCAAAGTCCCTTCATCTAAATGAGGTCAATAATTATTCTAGTATATATTTATATAAACAACAATAACGTAATGGTAAATGTATTTTTGCGCTCGGAAGACAACATCTAACAGGCGATTTCTTTGATTTTATAATGTGTGCGAGAGTATATCACAAATCTTGAATATTATGAGCCTGAAATTACTTCTTTTTAAATCTTTGAAGCGAGACGTTCTATGGGTACGATTGTCCAAGATGTTTCATTTCTCAAAAGAGAAGAATGGTCACAGATTTATCAGATCTGGTCCCACGGGCCAACTATTCATGCTTCTTCCCTTTGGTGCGAACAGTACCAGGTATCACAGTCACAGGAATGAGGGTCCCTTTATTCAACAGGGTTTAGTATAAATGTTGACAAACTACTCCCTCCAAGTCCCGACGTACCGTAACTCGCGCGTTTTTGCTCACACTGCCCGTTAGCTGAGTGGTAAACAATTATTGCATTTCACCTCCTAGAGCTGGTTCTTGTTTGTATGTCTCACGGTGGAGTATGCAGTGCAGGCATGTCTAGGATGCCACAGGAATTACTCATTACTCAATCCAGTAATTTGGTTACGACAGTGGCATGTCGTGGAGTGTGGACCTCCGGTTCAGTCAGTGGTTTTACAGCAGAGGTGAGCCAGTCATCAAGTCGGAACAGACCAGGAGGTGGGATTTATATTACAAATCGAGGTCAATGTCTTCATTCGACGTCTGCCCGCCGATGCTGAAGAATCGGAATCACCTCAAACCAACGTGGGGATCTGCAGGTAACATTCCTCAGTCCTCAGCAATCATTCTGATGAATGTAATAGTTACAAATAGACTTAAACTTATAACAGTAGGCTCGATACTTGTTTATCCTCAAACGCGCTAGTTCTGGGATCCTATGAGTAAGGAGTCCTATTATTAAGGTAAAGAGAAAATCTCTTCCTTGCCTTCTTTCTTGAAATATCCAGGATGGAAATGAGTGAGCAGAATGGAGGAGGTAAAAAAGAATACATTCCAAGCAAAGGGCTGTCCTAACATCCTTCCCTATTTACAGACTTGGAACTGTTGGGAAATACGCGTAGTATAAAAAGAAAGACATCAATTCACTTGCCCCATTCTGAGCACCTAAAAGAGTTGAAATTTAAATCATGATAAAAATATAATTAAGATTTGAATAGAGCCCACTTTCCTCTCTGGTTACATTTTGTGACTCGCAGGAGAAATGAGCCTGTCGTATTACTGAACTGTACTGGCTTCTACAAAATGAACAGGTGATGAGGGAACTCGCGGAAAAGCCTGAAGTGCCGATAAGGATAGCATCTCGTCTCCACCCCCTTCTGTTCTATCGGCCTTCAGTCACGGAAAGGTGGTTGGTGTGGGGAAAGGTGTAGTAGCGGTGGTAGGCGCTCTCCACATAAATATACCCGTCACAAACGCACCTGTTGTCTCTTTTCGCAAGCCCTCCTAACCCTACCGCTTTATTGCCTCTAATCATTCCCTCAACCTTCATTCCCTTCCTTCAATACCACCCAACTCTTGGTGGAAACAGAGGAAACCTGGCAGATTAATATCGCAAGGTATTTGACGTCTCATGTCTTTAGGGAAAGCCACTTGAGAAATTGATTGTTTCAATAATCCTAGTGGTTTTACCAGGAAAACGAGAGGCGTATTTCCCTAACTAAAGCTTCTGATCAATTAAAATCGATTTATACCCAATATAATTAAAAGGCTTCGTTTGGAACTTGAACGTTGTTAATAATCAATTTTCTTAATGTAGTAAAATCGGTTTATGTAAGTTATACTTCACCACAGTTTGAAAACCTTACGTTGGTTCTGGTTCATAAAATAATTTATTGATTCGATCGCTCAACCACTCGAAAAAATTGAAATGGTTTAATTACCTTAGCCTCATTTTTAACCAGCTTACTTCAATATGTCCTCTCGTGTACGCCTGTGTCTATCTTGTCATTGAGACTCACAGTTTCAACTATAAGTTAACGATCAAATTACGTGCTGCAGTGCTTGATCATTTTTGGATCAAAAAGGGAACTGTAGCCTCAAAGTGTTGAGAGATAACCAAGTTTTTGAGGCCCTGATTACCACGTTAGATGCCAACTCTTCGAGGTTGATTGTGGTCAAACTGGTACAAACGACAAGGGCTAAAAGCATCTATTATAATCCAAGAATTTCGCTATTGGCGGACTTATGGACCTGTGAAACTGCGTTGCTAATAAATTCTGTTTCTGCTAGATACCTACGTGATTTGCTCCTTGAAACGGATAAGCTTTCCTACGCACTCTATCCATTTATGATGTAGTTATCTTTGAAGCGGGAAACCGTGCCCTTCTCAGGCCGTCAAAAGCAGAAACAGATTAAAACTTTGGTTTGGGTGAAGGAAAAACTTTTTCAAACCGCTTTTGCCTCTTTTATTTTCTCTAGAGGAAAAGCTCCCTTCCAATCGCAGCGTTGCGCCTCTTTAATTGAACTGTAACCCTCGACTTTGATACACTTCGAGCAATTAAACCCGGTGAATACGTTTTCAGTCATTAACTCCTACTTTTTTCTGTTGGAGGGATGAAAAAGAACTGAAAAGCTATAATTTACCAGTACGGACTATCTAACTGCGCAAAATACACTACACTGTAACTGAATAAAACGAATTTAGTTCCTTAACTGTGGGTAGCTAGGTGGAGTGTTTGTTCGAACCGATACAAACATACCTTTGATTTCCTAAGAAACAGAAAAGATGAAAATGACTAAATGTAATATTAAAAGTAATTTAAATGTAATATGTAAAGTATGTTTCCTGAACGGTGAATAATAGACAACTATTTGTCAAAATATCTAAGTAGGATTTTTTTTTTTTTTTTGCTTCTAGGTGCTCTCCGGTAACACCAACACTTACTTGGTGGTGAGTCAAGAGCTTGAGCTGCCCTTCATCGCCAGCAAAGTCCGATTCATCCCGTTCAGTGAACACCCGAGAACTGTTTGCATGAGGGTTGAAATCTACGGGTGTCCCTGGGAACGTAAGTGCAGTATATTGTTACTATATTAGAAGTATATCGAAAATGGAATAAGGTAAATGAGATAGACTCATTATACATGATGAAGGATTGGTGTTGTGAACAAAAAACTCTGTAAATTTGTTTGTGATGAGTAGGGGAATAGTAAGTGAGGAATTTCCAATGCTCATTCCAAGAGGTAGAAAGTATCTATATTAACCTATACGCACCTCATGTGCGCGCCGATCGATTCAGCGTCCATAATCTACTGGAAAAATGATAGACCACGTGCCTAGTTTCCAAAAATCGAGATTCCTGCCCGACTGTTCAGGTTTTTAGGAAATTTGCTACTATGTACCAAAAACGGCAGGGTAACTGCATGTGTTTGGGTACCTTGGTGTGTGGGGTATTATTTTCTACTATTTTCCAAATTAAACATGTAGGGTATCATTTTTCCACGCAATGTTTGACGCTGAATCGATTGGAATGAGTCTGGGACACTCCACACTCACTGGTTTCCTTATTTTCCTCGTCCTCACTAAAATGAATAGCCAACCCAAGTGAATTTACAGCGTTTTTTTCTAGGTATTATAAAATGTACGTTGTGCTCGGGGCCGATTGAAGAGGTTGATTTTTCAAGAGTTGGTCGGTTATTCAACCAAAAAAATCAACTTGAACTCCCTATCATAACCGACAACTACTGTCGTGTGCTGCGCGAGGCGGCTCAAAGATACTAAACACGCAACACCATTCCGTCTTGATGGAGAGGTCGCTCTGAACTTCAACTTCCAGAGCACACCTGCATATTATTTCATGATGCCCATGTTCATCGTTTTTTAACCACGTTGCTGATGGCGCAGCAGGTGTTTTTTAAGCAACAACAACAACTTTCATATTTTCAACGCTTTCCGACAAACCCATGCAGACCCGGTCTGCCACACTCCGTGTAACATCCAACGTTGATTAGGTCCCCTGCTGAGATGTGGCTATCGATATTGACAGACTGCAATCAAAATATGAGCGATTCAACGACAAAGTAGAGTGGACCGTGCGCCGCAGAGCCCTCTAACAAAGGAAAATAATGCCAACGTGTTCCGTATGAAAATAGTAATCAAAAACCGATATCGTGAGGGAAATAAACTAAAACGCAGGGACTCGGGAGTAATTTGATGATCAATGTCCTAAACCAGTCGACTGGAACGAGCGATAAATTGGACCTGTTACACAGGACTCGTTCTATCCTCTCTTTGTTGACTAGGTAGTGATTAGTTTATGACATACCATTCAGGCGCCTACGACGGAACTACGCGACCTAATGCTATCATTGGTGCTCTGCGTTGCTTGGGCCTGGGTGAAATTTTGACTAGTTATTTTTACCACTGGTGATAACGTCTCTCATACCGAACATTAAAGGCTAAAAAGGCTTATTATGACCTTCATCTCGTCACTTTTTCCTATTAAACGTACGTTTTGGTAGTTTATTCAAGTTATATTCCGCCAAACATGTAATCATGCCAGGGATCTCTCCGATTGGCGTAAAAAGTATGACAGTACACGATGTTCAGATTAAACCTTGGAGCAGAATTGCTGTTCACACTCACTGCCCTCCTCCATTTTTCACTTACTCCTGCTCTAACAAATAACCAACCACTGTGTAAGAATTTACAGTATTCTTGATCTAGATTTAAAAAAAAAAAAAAAAAAAAAAAAAACTCTTGACCCTTTTGTGACTTTGTATATGATTACCTAGGTTGTTATTCAAGCAATAACCAACTAAATACCCAAAACCATCTGCCGTACGCCGTCCATGCCGTTTCAGATAGTAGACAATTTAATAAAATCTGAAATTTTTGTCAGGGACCTCTTTCCACCTTCAAGTTGGCGTCCTCGTAAATTTTCAGCCCGATCGAACCAAATTTGAGGAGGGTAAGGGTAAAAATGTATTTTTGATAAATTTATCTTTGAGATTTTTGGTGATCTTGGTGGTCATTCATTAATTTTGGACGCTGAATTGATTGGAATGAGTCCAGGACACTCCACGATCACTGTTTTTCCGCATACTCTTGCTCCAAGAAGTGATAAACCGTTGTGGAGTAATTTTCAGTTTTATTATCATTCTTCTGCATACACGATGTCTTGTTTTGGGGGAGAAGTACCTGTGATTGTTTGCAGTTTCTTGACTACAGAGAAGAGGCTTCTCCCAACATGCTCGAAGGCGGTAGACGGATAATAAGAATTTGACGTCATGCTCACATGTTCACCCATGTTGTGTTCAAGATTGCTGATTACACGGGGAGGGGGGGGGAGCTGCTGTTTGAAGGAACGAGTATAATATTAGTTTGAACTCTTGTCCGATTCTCGGCAACCGGACGTAATTTCCACTACAAACTCCCAAATGGTTATGTTTGTTGCGGAGCTGAATTCGAAAATTTGGGTCAACTACTTCCTAGAACTCCTGAATCTGGGAACGTCGCCTACCAGCCCTTTTCATTGATTTCAACTTTTACTCCAACCTTAGCGTTAAGGACCACATTTAACCAACCCCGCAGGTCCTAATGATACTCTCATCCAAATCCCTTCTTCGTCTTCACCACCGCCACCACGTGGATTTCCTCTTAAAATTCTTCCACCAGTTCCTTCTTGGGTTGGGAAACTTGAGGTTTAGTTTGAGAAGGCAATGCACAAAGTTTACCTCCTTCCCGCCGAGTCCCGCCATTCTTCCAGGCGTCTGTTAGTTTAAACTCCGCTTTTCCTTCGCCACAACTTTTAAAACTCTATTACCTTTACAGAATCAGCGGAAGATTAGGGAAATGATGTTTTTTCCTGCCATCACGCTGTTTGAGTTGATCCCAAATTCAAAATTGAAAAAGAGGAGAGTAAGCCCTAATTTTGTTGTAAATTGTTAATTTATGCAGTACACTTGAAGATTCTACTATACTTACTAGAGTGATTGATTTCATTTTTCAAAGTTCTTTAGTTTTTTTCTTGCTTTTCTCCCCTTGATAACCGAGTGTTGCGAAATGACAACGAATTGAGGCAAAGACAAGATAACTATTTCACGTACTTTTCGTTCACGGATACTTCTTACGTTACCCTAATTTTTATTTAAATTCTCCTCAGATTTTTAGCTCTCCGTTCTCCTATAACATAAAATCCTCCTTTTTCCACCCTTTTTCAAAAAAATTGTGTGACTGAACTGCGTAAAAAGTGATAAATTTGTGGGTCATGACCGGTCTTTTGAGAAAAAAATCAGATTTGTCCAAATCGAAATGAATCAACGTTGGCTGAGTGCGGAGCTTAACAAACCATATCGAGGACGCGAGACTGGACACTGGATGTTTGGGGAAGAGAGGAAGCGAAAGGTATACGCAGATAAAACCTTTACATTCCGGACTATTGTAAACGCTTACATTTATTCATGCTATATGAATCCTACCGTGGCAAATTTGATGCAAATGTTTACCACCCGGAGCGAATGCGGACCCCGATGCAAATTTCCGAGACCTGAAAGCTTTTACGCCCTCTTCCCTCTGCTTCGACCCTCTCGACACAACCTTCCCGGTAGAAAATTTGGTCTTTTGGTTTATCAGGAAACGTTGATATGGCCGGATTGAGATGGTGTATCCACCCAGTGCTCATGAAAGTAAACTCCAGTTCGAATTATAGGTCTTACAACTTGAATCCCTTCATAGTATAAGTACTGAGAACATCCCGGCAGAGGACCACTGAAGTGAGTTAACATCTCATTTCTGGACGTGTGCCACGTCAAAACGGTAACCGATAAATAGTTGAACTGGGAAATTCGCCTGCAACACTTCAGAGCTCTCAGTAAATAGAGCATATCACAAGTTTGCCAGTTATTTTTTTGATGATACGGTATGCTATTTTGGAGTTTCAACGTTTTGCATGTCACTGATTTTTCGAAATTGATTCTTTATTATTCAACTGGGCTTTGGTTTTGGGCCGTAGATCGCTTCGTGAAACGGGAAAACTGTCGTAACAGTTTGCTACACGCTTGTCCTAGTTGCGGAGCCTCGTACCCCCTCTCACACGTTCGCTCTTCCTCTATAATGGACAAAGGATCAAGTTATGCGTTTCTAGCCCTTCAAAGGACAGGCGAGCCCTTCCTACGTCAACGAAGTGGAAGATGAGGGCGGAAACTCCCCAGACAGTACAAAGCCCATCGTCCCTTCGCATAAGGGTCTTCCTCGCCCTTCCCCGTACATCGCCTTGGACCCTTTGGAGTCGTTACAGTCTTGTGACTTCAGTTTGCCACTACTCTTAAAGCCTAAGATGTATCTACAACCTGTAATGCAGCACTAGGATTTTTCAAAACATGATGATGATGTATTTTTTGTCAAAATCAATTACTGTCAAGAAATGCAACCAATAACTGTCGTCCACGGTGGTTACAACAGCCGGTTAGACGCCCAAACCAAGCAGACGCTCGTTAAGCCTGAACTCCTGACTGTAAGCATCTTCGTTCCGGATGATAAGGACTTATTCTTGGAATGAACAATTATTTTTCAAAACATGAGCTTCGATTTTTGATACTTTTATCTTCTTATTCAGGAGCTCCCTATAAATAATGTAATCCAACAAAGCACTGCAGGCGGATCAGCTGAATAAGTCGAATAAGACAAAGTTTAGTTGAACAATTCTATTGTTAATGCCCCAAATATTTAGGATCTGCGTCACATCAGAGATGATTGCTTAAGGAGAGAGTATTGTGGAATTCCCAGGTTCAGTCGTAGGTATGTGCTTATCTAAAGGAGAAAATCCCGAAAAAATCAATATCTCGATCGATATCATTATCTCAAAAAAAAAAATTTAGCCATACGGAAAAGAGGAGAGATTAAGATGGGATTCAACAACCCAAACACCATGACAGTCAGTTTTTGTTTCAAGGCATCTGAAAGTACCTTTGTTTCATGAACCCGTGTAACCTTGGGGTGCCGACCATGGAATTATACTATTGCGAGTGGGACTATTTTCCTCGGAAAATAGTTGCCATAGGCATTTCAACTCTAATTAAAAACTCCACGGGATGTCGCATAATTCGGCAAAACCCCATCATTGATGAAAAAATGAAACTCACATCGAGGCTCCACGCATCTGACCCAAATAAATTTAACGTTATCGAAGGCGATAAAAGCCGTAAAAATGATGAAAAACCTTTCCACTGGCTCCCTCGAGACTGGAAAGAGAATGAAATGGGTACTTCCCCAAAAAGTTTGCTCCCCGCTTGAAATTCATGTGATACACTCGAGGAAGCCGAGAAGTTTGTTCCGCGGAATTGTTTTCCAAACGGAAATCTCTCAGATGAAACGGAGTAAGGCGAACGAGTCCTGAAAGCTATTTAATAGGAAAGTCCAAAAGGTATAAAGCCGTCGCTATTCAATAAAGCCACCACAATAGTGACGGTTCCCTTCAAACTCTATTTCATTCCAAATTCCGGATTCTGCCGGTCTCACACTTTGAAACAATACAATTCTACAACGTTGCGGCCCCTTAACAGTAGTTTGTGTTCACACTGAAGTTGTTAATGAATAACTTTTTCCCAATAGGGGGCATTTTTGATGTGTATTGATGCCATAATTCTGTCATAAATATCGACAGTATGGTGAGTTTTGTAAAATTGCCATTCTTTCACGCCAGTAAGATCACTCTTCTTAACTTATTGAATACATTATTTTTGACTGAAAGATGATCGCTCAGTATTTTCTTCGAGTAAACTATTGTACGATTACCAACAGTCTCTGGAGTAATAACTCCATTTACGATGCCCTTGAGTTGAGGGCACTGAAATTATGCAACATTTACCTGACGACCTATGAACGCAATACACGAGCCAGTTTGGTTACAGGAGTATTACAATGTCCACCTCGTATTAACGGTGGGCGTATTACTCGAAGTCAATTGAAGCCAATACCATGTACCGACGGATGTTGACAGGCAATTAGCTTTAGTCTCCCTTCCTCTTCGCCGCTCGCCTGCCATTTCCATCCCTCACGGGTCAAATCAAGGGAAACGAATCATATTCCCGGTACATCAGATTCCAAATAATTGAGTCTGTACGTGGGCATGGCTGTGCTATGTGTAATGATTTCTCTCGGTGATGCGGTGGGATTGGGGAGCCACCAAAGTTATTTGAGGATCAACGGTAGGAGTTAGGAAATAGTGGGTGGAAACACATAGGTATAGGACACATAGGGTATTGGCTTACAACTGTTCTTCCTGTGACTATCATTAAATCAGTAATTGTACCGTATTCATGTAATGAGTGCGTTTAATGTACTTGTTTCTCCCTCATTTTAAGCAGAATTGCTGGCATCATCACAGGCCAACCTATTCATATACAATTACAGCTCTTTCAACAACATGTACGGAGAATGCAGAGTGAGGCAGTTTCGTTCGAAATGATAGTTATGATTATTGAAAACGCATGCGTGGACGTCGTATGTTGTCATAATTTGGCATTACCTGACCTAACAAACTACGGACTATTGAAAGCCAGAGTCTAATAAAAACGCCCTCCAAAAGTTCTGAATTATGAAAATATTATTATTCTTCACTTCAGGCAGCGTATTATGCACCCCCGATCACCCAAAACAACGAATTGAAGAATTTTGTCCATCTTCTTTTCCAGAGCATATGGTGAACTACACGGCCCCCAGAGGCGACTCGGAGCTTGAAGACCTCAGCTACGACGGGTTTCTGGACGGAGGCCTCATGAGAGGAGGTCTGGGCCAGTTAGTCGATGGCTTGTACGGCTCCGACGACTTCCTCCAAGAGACTCGAGAACCATCTGGTAAGTTTACCGTTCCTCACTATGGAAATTTAGCGGCTGTTCACAATAAAACGTAAATTTTCATCCCAGAAGTTATCTTCCTAATAATAGCCACGAATTCACTAGACAATGAATGCCTGAATGCGCTCTCGTAATTCACCTACTTACTAACGAATGTGTGGCCCAAAAAACGTTGCTCCCTATTAAGAATTTCAGCCTGCTACAGTATTTTGGGCCTCCAAAACCTCTCCAGATTTCTGCTCACTGGCAGATCCTCTCCCCTCCATGTCCCCCAGTTATTATCTCCTCCTATCAACTTATTACGTACTGTCTAGAATTGTGTGATTGTCACGTTTCGTCACAGTATGGTGTAACAACATTTTAGTCACCCAAAGAAAACATTCCGCAGCTTTGTTCCAATAAAATGGATGGTTATTAGCCTATTGAGAGCATCAAATTAGCTGAGAGCCGTTGCAAATGAACTGGTTACCTAGAGGATTTCAATGATGAGGCTCCGAACAAAATGTACGTGACAGATCTTATCTAGGCGGGCTATTCAACATTCTAAGAGTAATGTCGGTGAACAGATAATTGCTATAGATAGTAAACGCACTGTCTGGTTTGAAAAAGGTTATCTGAACCCGTTTCGTGTTGAAAGAATGTCACTAATTGTATGTACGTAAATTTCAACTGAGCGAGATGATCATGGATTTTACTGTTGGATAATGCCCCTTTTAGAATTTTCGTTGATATTTAGTGCTGAATACTTGCTGTTGGGACAACTAGGGGGGTCTGGAAAAGGGGCACTCAAATAAATTGTGAGTAAACAAACTTGTTTTTTTCGTAAACATAATGCAAAGTAATATTTTTATAATAATAATTATAATTTGTGCTCTGAATCACTATTCTACCGTAATTCAATTTCAATGATCAAAGGAGATGCGGAAGTTTTAGTTTTTAATCCCTGAAGGATTGTGGATTTATTTGCTGAAAAGTCTATTGTAACATTCGACAGATTCATCACCGGGCGAATTATTTATACAGCTGGCTCATAGGATTGACGGGAGTGATTCAGGTTCAAGAAGGGAGGTTAAGAATTGAATGGCTAGGGTTTATCTTAGGAAAATTAATCACCACAAGGACGCTACGCCCTCTGGAGAAATCTTCTGATTCATACTAAATTAACAATTGTATCCCTGCGGCATCTTCTTACTGAATGTTCGGGTCGTAACAGCTCTCAACAAATAGTTCCAATAGTCCAGTTCCAGCTTCCCTCAGACTCCTCGTACTCCAATTTTTCCGATTCAAATTTATATTCACCCTTTTGAGATTTATTTCTCATTTGGTACTCGACACCAGAGTCCGATCAAATTGTCTGCATGATATAGGGCGGTCCGCCCGCCATCCTTCGTCGCATCCATTTTCTTCCATCGCTTTAAACAAGTTTGAGATCGGTCCGTGGATTCAGTGTCCCATCCAATATTTGCTCTAGATTGGTATTCGGAATCTGCTATCGGTACGAGACCTTTCGTCCTACGAGAAATGCAACGCCACACATAATGAATGCCCTTTGTGGAATCCTTTGAATGGAGGCATGAGGATGATCCCTTGCGGCGAAATGAGATGGATCCTGATGAAAGCGGACTCTCCTAGCATTCAGCAGTTCATTTTCATGAGAGGTTCAAATTACGATCGAGTTCGTTGTTTAGAACTGGGATTGAGGGGTGACCTTAAATACTTGCTTCTACATTAAATTAGTCAATTTCATTATATTTTTCTGAGTTGAAAAACGATACGGATGAAAACTATAACATTACGAGCATATTTTACCTCCCTTGGAAACTGAAAGACGTTTTCTCAACATAATATCTGAAAATATCTCAACAGCTTTCCCAAAGCTGCCATGCACCCAAGGAAAATCATGATTGTTCTGAATGTTGCGCCGTGAATTTCCATTATTGGTGGACACTTAAACCTATGCATTCTCAGTGTTTCTTGTTTAACAGTTTAATAAGTTGTTTAACTTATTACTTCATGCTACTAGTGTCAAAAAACCCCGGGGCTAATTGGTAGAGGAACTACCAATTCTACCCCTATTCTTCCAACTTTTTTTTTTTTAATGAAGAGGTTTTAATTTAAAATCTCTGCCTTGTTAAATAGAACGCCTTCCTTCTAGCGGTTGTCTTGATAGAATTTTAATTACTATTTTGCTTGTTGAAAGTTTTTTATGGCTTAAGGAATCTCATCCTTGCTTCTAAAGTAAATATCAAGCCTACGACAATAACGTGGTTAATCGAGCGTACTCCGTTCGATATCTGAAGTTAATCGTTGATATTTGGTTGGATGGCTGTGCAAGAAGTTTGTTGCGATGGCTAAACCCCTCTACCGAAGACTTCGACGTAATGTGAGGATACGAGTGAAGTGTGAATAAATAATCCTGAGAACGAGTTCCAACCATTCTATGGTAGTTGGACGTAAAGCCCCATTTAGTGATACCTGTCTACTGTACATCTACTTTAAGTGATTTTTTTCCGTTGTCGACACTATTTTTTAAATGTAGTAATTTATTCAACAGAGTTTTCGTTTATACGTTGCTGGGTCTCAGCAGCATATAACTGATTTATACGGCTTGAATCATTGAGCCCAGGTATCCTATACCTGCCATTAGGATTAAGCCATTCGAAGAACATAAATACAGTTTACCGCTGGTACGGGAATGTACCTAGGGCAAATCCAACCTAAGAACCCGAGAGCGAATTTTCGACAGAAGTCTCTCGCGCGTCATTTGCACAAATCCCACATGATCTCTCCGACAAAACAGGCTGCAAAATGCGGGGAAATGGCGGTGGTTAGGCGGCGGATTAGAGCGGACGAATGGTTATAAAACAAGGGTTAACCGTCGGTCGAGGGCTGAAGGAGATTTGTCGACGGCTGAAATGTCATTACGGCGCGTACCACGCTAAATCGTGACCTTACTTGGATGATAAAAGAGGATGTGGGAAGGCCTCAACAAGTGCTCTGTGTGATAAATTCTTCGTTACAGACACTAGGAGAAACGATATGTTTTGTGGACTAAGCAGAAATTGTCCTTTCAAACATCATTTCGGTTCGCGTAATTATCTAATTAATTAGGATAGATATCGGTCATCCTACATGATGCAGGATATTATGAAGTAGTTGTTGTACATCGAGAATCTGGAAACACCCCTCTATGTAAATATTTATACGGAACGTTGATATAGTTGTTACTGTATCGAAAGGCGCGGAAATGTGGTACTTCATAGCGAATTGCCCAAAATATGAAATTGGTTTCCAGACAGAGACGAGTTTTGAGCCCAAACAGCGTAACTGTCAGCATAGTTTTTTCCTCGAAATCCAATTTCCGTGAGCTCCCATCATGTCTTCAAAAGGAAATACATACTGTCACACCTCACCTACCGATCGGGAAACCTACGTACAGTGGTTCTAGCAATGTTTTCAGTCCCACGGTTATACTACTCCCATGTGAACAGAATCTCTAATGAATTTTGGGAAGTGAGATTTGTGGGTAAAGGCGAGATCAACTACGCGGACGTGATTCGGTTATTGATGCCTTTGCGTTGATAAATGCGGGTATCGTCTGATTTCAAAAGTGGGAGAATTCCCACATGGCGGGTGGGAAAAAACCCGAGAATGTCTCAATAACGGAAAATTGTTCAGCGTGCAAATTCCTTACATTATGGGGACAGGGTAGGATAGAAATGAGTTTGAGGAAGACTTTAGCGTGGAGCTCCGCAATGGTTGGTTGCACCAAAGGTGGACTAACATACCCTTTTTGCTTTATACGGGCTTTCGAGCTGTATAATAGCGCTAGAACCAGGAAAATCATTAAACACCGCCTCTTTAAAGCCTTGAACGAATCATCGAAGCTCTCTCGATTCATGGACGCCGTGGTTTGGATGTCGTGGAGAGCCCTCATATCCTCATTATCTCCGATTTGCCGCCAATCTGCCCTTGAACCACATCACTTAGCATATCATTGCCTCGTCGAAATCCATCAGTTGAGGCCCACAGACAACGAAGAGACACGTCTGGATTAGACCCGTAGCAGTCGCTTGGGAAAATACTACAGGGAGTTTGAGGCCGTCGGTCCTATTGCATCAGTAATTGATTGTTCCTAACATAATAGAGCTTATCACTTGAATCTCCTCTTCCAGGTTATTCCTCTGAAAATCACTTAAGCTCAATTTCTCTTTGCTACCGTTAGCTACGTCTGAATAACGATTGACAATTTCATAGGAAGTGCAAATATACATATTCTGACATTTTGAGCAATACTAGCTTGTTTGGAAATATGAAAACCGAAATTCCCACGCTTAATCTTGAAATCTAACCCATCCTCTCCTGCAGCATCAAAAACCAATGGGCTACGTCACCCAAATCTGGAGACAGAGAAAAATCTACCGAGACGGCTGCTAGTTACCTGTACATGATAAGGATTTTATAATGTAATCCCACCTTTATACCTCTCCCCTTATCCTAATCATCGAAAACTAAGTTAGATGTATACTACAGAAGACTAGTTCTAAAACTAGTCAAATGGAACTTGAGGCCACGGTCAGCAGTAGTACTAGTTTATATTGTCTTCGAAGTCATCAACTTTCGAGGGATCACGACTATTATCAAGCATCCATCAAGGAGAAGAACTTCGGTTGGAGGATAGTTCGTCAAGTATTCCAGGTGGAACAACATTTCCAGTTTGCTTATGTCAACTCCGGCAGACAAACGAGCTGCCGCTCCCAGCTCAGCCAAGTTTGAACATTAGATCCATCAACAGGTGACAAAAGTTTCTCTTAAGTAGATCGAGCACGAGTTTAGTCGGTGCCCTATAATGAAAATTCCAGTTTAGCTGGAGGGATGTGAAGGTTCAATGGTTTTTCGAACAGCAATACGATAATTAGAGTGTGGGAAACGCTACCTGAAGAGAGGCTTTTCGGGAAAAGGGGTCTTGTCATAAACACAACTGGAAAAACAAGGAACGGGAAATTAACTCTAGAAAGGGTTCGGAGCGAACCGATCCGCTTTGTTTCGTTCTCTCGGATGTGTAATTAAAATTTGAACAAAAGGGCCACCTGTACATGAGTTTCGATGAATGATCCCCAGGCCAATGGACTCAGTAATGATTTTGCTGCGGAAAAGGAAAATAAAAGCATGAAATATGTTTTGTTGTGCGGACCGTTGTTGTTCAATTGCGTAAAGTATAACCAAAACGTCTGATGCTGTAATAGAAAACTTTATGTTACCTTCAGCAACAGGTTTTGAATACGTACAGAGCAAAGCCTGCGTTGAACTGAATGAATTAGTTTAGCAAACTGCGAAACAGCTCTCTCCCTGAAAAATAAAACTGAATTCCATGAAATTGCGTAATCATCAGGTTATTTATATAATATATTTTCATTTTTGATAAAGTGGAACAACTTTGTCGTTTGGCATTGTCACATGCGTAAAACTACAAAATTACTAAAATTAAGTTCAACTTGATGTTCTCTCGCTTTGGTCGTTTTTTTTTTTTTCCTGACCTCTTACATACCACTCAATGACTATGTATGGGGCTGAGCCCCAATATTGAGAAGGTGAGTTTCAGTGGGCAAATCTCAACGTATCCAAGGCACCCCCATCCAACAGCTAACAAGGATTTTTCTCGCCTATTATTGTTACCGAATAAAGCATTATGAGTAGTGAAATCGAGAGAAATAATTCTTTCACATCGCTAGTGAAATGTAAAAAAGCGATAACTGTTAAACGTGTCTGTCTGGATGAGTTGAACTGCATTCATATCCGAGCGCTTGTCATCTGCAGCGTTGACAACAATCTCAAGCCTAGCGCTCGTCAAGATTTTCCTTTGACGCAGTTTCTAGGAATACTAACTTGCATGGTCTCCAGCTCGATACATTTTACTGCGTCAATAAATCGGTTTGATATGTGACTTATACTGGAGTTTTCTTCTGACATGTTTGCAGGTGGTGGAAGCAGGTGGGTCGGGTGGATGAACGAGTCTCAGCAAAGCGACAATTTGCCCATCTTGTTCCAATTCGACGGCGTTCGCAAATTCTCTTCCATGACTCTCCACACGAGCCACATTGTTACAAGAGACGTACAGGTGAGCCAATGTATTTAAGAGTGTAAGCTATGCCGTCATATCTAGAGTTCAACTGCGTCGGAGGTTACGTTGCTTCAACATGTTGGAGGTCTCTAGTACTGGGGGGTCTTGCTGCACCAGCTTGAAGATTATGAAATTGGGTTGCTTGTAGAGTTACTATACCACACGACTAGTCTGTTAACCAATACAAACAACGGATTTTGAATGTAATATATTATGGAATAACAATGATGCAACATAATTTTGAAGAATACTTGTGTGTCCAATTTCTTTGCTGAATACATCAGGGTTCGTGAAATAAGAGTGTTCATCCTGATTTGCTACAATTTCCTTCTGTGCAATATCCTAAGTCATGATGAGGACCGTTTATTATCTACTTCATTTCAAATTCTTTGATCGCGATTCGGCGATGGCACTCCTTGCTGGGGACGAACAGTAATTTGACACACCTAAGTTATTCCCCCAGGAAGTTTTTTTTTATCTCCGAGTGAGTAAAAAGTAGAGCGCCGTGTTTATTTATTTCGGAGTTTTCTTTTCTTTTTTCCCTCTCACGGAGTTATTACATTGTTGCTCTCGAGGAAGGCAGCGTTGGTATGGCTCGGGGCTCATGCATGTTTGATATTTCTATTACGGGGAGTGCGTTCTCGGGCTCCTATGGGGAAGGTCGGCCCCGAATATTGTGAAACTGAACTCGATTCGGCCCCTCATCACTCATCCGGTAATGGGGTTTTGGCCTCTGCATCCTTCCCTGTAGTAACTCATATCAGCGAAAACCGATTCGCCCAATTTCGAGACCTTCTATGCGCTGACGCGAGGATTTCTCCTGCTATTTGCCCACGACCACTCCTGCCCTCTCACGAATTCCTCTCAATTACGCTCTAGAAACAGGAACCCACTCACAGAAGTGAAATGAAAACAGAGATGAATAATGAAAACGACGGAGAAAAGTGTATAGCCCGTAACTACCGGTAGTAAATGCACTTAAGAGTTCAGCTGTTGAGCCTGAAAGTTGGCATGGATTTGTGGCTCAGTTTCGTTTTTGTAGATCAGTCTTAAGTATTAACACATTGCAGACGACATATATTTGGACACATTTTAGGCGACGAATTTTATTGGAATAAATGTTGAACCACAAAACCACTCGAATAAAACCTACTAAGGTTCACAGAAATATCAACTGACAAACTAGTTATAACTGCGCGTATTCCTACTCCAACTAATACACTCTCACTCACTCGTTGAAGTAGGGCTTTAACCGTAATAGTAATGCGAATGCGCCGATAACAGCAGAGAAAAGAGCGCCAATATGTCAAGCAGCTGGAATAATATATATAGTGAAGGTCGGCAAAGGCTGTGCAGAAGCTTCTAAAGGCCAAAATGAAGAGAGGATGAGCTCCATTCAGTTAGCCTCTGTATAATACATGAGATTCATCTACATATGGAGAGGAGCAGAGATAAACGTGGGGAAAGAGGTCTTCATCCATCATTTTATCGCTTGCTAGATTCATCGTTACGTTTGTTCCTGCGTCCCTTTTCATCGTGGTTTTTCGTTGGAAGAGGCAAAGATGATGGAGGATTGGAAAAAGTAAACCGCAACCGGAGCCGTGTGTTATAGTCAGCTGCTCTCTGTCCCCGAGTCTGTTCACCAACTTAACAGCCAAACCTGACTAACAATCCCCTGAAAAGCCTGGACGCCGCTAGTCAGCTGTCTGTCTATTGATGTTTCCAAAAGCCATTCAGAGCATCGAGCCGCACCCATAGCAAACTTGCTCTTCAAGTCCCGGGTTTAAGGGACCATTGTTATGAAAGGGGAAACCCAGCTCCGCGAAATCGATACGGATTTATAAGGGAACCGCGTGGGGGTAAACAAAACAGTGTGCGGGAGTGAGGGATCGAGGAAACTTGTCGAACAGAATCCTTTGCTTGAGCACCTTTCCACGATCCCGTTTGTCTTCACCATGGTGATTTGTGCACACTCGACCGCCTCCGGAGTCCTTTTCCTTTCCAAGTTGTTTCCAAAGGATTCTCGTCCTTTCTATGGGCGCCGAACGTGCAGGATTATATTTGTGAACGCTCGTAGCCAAAACAACCGCCGAAATTCACTCATGTGGTAGTTATTGCTATCAAGCAAACAAAAATTTGGAATTTTTATGGGTCTCCCACCGTCTTGAATGACTTTGGTGAATTCGAAAGGACTGTTTGTCTATAATACTGATCGTGGTCGTAATTTAGGTATCTACCTACTATAAATTTACGGCCAGTGGACTTCGAAGATGAAGCCATAAAGTGGTGTAGAATCATATTTTACTCAAGAGTATATCATGCTAATTATAATTCGTACCACCTAGTGCCCCTAGGTAACCTAGGTACCTATATGTACGAAATCAAGAAGACTGAAGTAACTCAGCCAATAATCTGGTGTCTAGGAGTCTGGATACTGAAGCAAACTACTTGTTATCCACTCAGGATGTATTTCTTCAGTATAGGCGAGGAATGCAAGTATTCGAAACAGGATGAATTCAGAAGACGGGATTTCAGCAAAGCGTAGTATTTCGGAGGAAAGCCGAGGGGACAGAGCAGGAGCTTACGCTGTACGACGTGTTCATGTAGAGGGGAAATCAGCTAAAAACACTGTCTTCCTGATGGGTAGTGAGGGTTAGTAATAAACTCCGAGTGTCAACTCAATATTCACGATATACTGGGTAGCGTAATTATTATTGTAACACGAGATCGGCTATTCACGCAATTTCTAATGGTGAGAAATCTACCGGGAAAATGGAAGGGCTTTTACCACTTTCATTTGGCAGAAGAGAAAAAATATCTTGCTTTAACAACAAGTATGTACTTAAACACGATTTTTCTCAAGCTTTTTCAATTTAGAGCTGGTCACCGACGCTAGTACCGATAGTTTCGTTTTATCAGTGAAGAGTCAACAACAGAATTTTCCCTTCTACATTGAAGACACTTTACCTAGCCCTAGAGCCTTCTTGACGGAGCACACCACATAGGCTTTTCCCTAATTAACATTACCGGAACTCCGTCATCCTCCAATTTATTCAACAGACAATCAGCCCCATCCCCTTTCCGCTCCCAATAGCAGAGCCCATAGAAGCGAAAAGTTGTTATGAGGCTTAGGGTATGAGAGGTTCCAGTCACCGAGGGCAACTTGAATAATATATTTAGTAGCTGGAGAGAACCGGGGTCCCTTTCGTGCCGTGGAAGTGGGTTTCTCATTCAGACAATATTCCGCAACCAATTAGCCCACATCTGGAGCGGAAAACGGTTTCCAGGAGTTTGAGGTCAGAGTCGCAGAAGTGGATCATTCATGACCAGTCTGCTTCCGAGAAGATTGCATGGCCTTTTAGAGAGAGCCCTCAAGAATAAGGCGATATGGTGGGAATTTGATTCGCCCCGCTAATGTCACTAACTCTAGAATTTGCCTGAAACTGGAATGGAGGGAAGGATGATTCACAAGTCGGATCAATTAGGAGAAACGTCAATTGAACTGTAAGGCAGCATGTAAAGTCACAGGACGCGGTCTCTCCCTGCCCTTGCTCGGCCCCTTCTCGAATTCAGTAGGTATAAATTAAATTAGGCCGGCTGATTGTACAAAAATGCTGGGTTTTCCCTTCACCCGGGATTTTGTAAGGAACGTGACTCCACAAATACATACTGTTGACTCTAGTTTCCAGCTGATCATTGGTAACCTTTTTGAGAATTTTTATCGTTAACGGGATTTGAAGGACAGCCTTCTTGGAATGGAGCGGTAGAGGAAAAATAGCCTTACACAGGAAAGTCACATGCTTGGAGACCGTAAGGTGTAGGCCGTGTAAAATGAGCTCCTCCCTCCTCGAAGAATTACAGGCATCCTGAGTCCATCTGTAGGATTAAGTCCGAACTCCCCCATCTCGGTCTGGCCGTTGGATACCCACTCTCGGGCATTTATTATTTAATTTGAGCCTGCAGGCAGTATTTACACCTCTGTTTCCTTTCATATATGGGAACTTTGAGGGAAGAGGATGTTTCCCTTCTCATTGCTGGACTACACCTTGAGAGCATTGGGCTCTTACCAGGCTGGGGAGAGAACGTGCAATGTGCAGGGGAACCGAGGATTTCTCTGGGTGATTGGGAGGGGCTGGTGAGGGCGAACCTGCCTCGCCGTAAAATGGAACGATATTAGAAGCCCCTTGCTCGTATTTCTTTGAAGAAAAGTTCTTTTTAACCTCCAGACGGCATACAGGCTACAGGGTTATATACCGGAAAGTGGAAGGAAACTCCGACGGCTGATTTATGGGCAGCTGTCGCATTAAATTCGGAGGAAACTTGACGTTTACGTCGTATCGTGAAATTTTTTTCACGGCTTGCTTCCTCGCGTAACATTTAGAAGATGAGCTTCATCCAAGGGCCAAGGAAGTCGATGGAACGGAACAAACCAATCAGTTATCTTTTTTGTCACTGTTTCCTATTCCTATGTTTTCTGCCTTATTGTTTTTTGTTTCAACTTATTCTTTTTGAAGGCTATGGGTCCAAGCCCTAAATTTTCGACTTCAGTTTCAATACCCTTCATGAAAAAGTCTGAAAAAATGAATTGAATGGATACTTGTGGTAATACTTGGAGCGACGAAATCGATTTAAATGGACTGTGGACCCTTTTCATGAGTATATCTTGAATCGTGTGTTTCGTGGTTGAAAAGTTCCTACAATTTTCGGACAATAAGCTGACTTCTGGCTCCTTGTTCCGTAGGTATTTGTAAGAGGATGTGAGGTAATTAGGAAGTTGATATAATTGTGATTATAAGAGTAGCACCACTAGCATTTAGTAAATATTTGCTATTATGTAGGGAGTAAGAGCACCTACATAGGTTTTCTACAAAGATTGAATAATATTAAAGACGTTTTTGAAGTTCTATTGACTTCGAAGCTTAAATTTATTTATGAATTATGATTTTAGAGTCAAATAATAAGCAGAGCACATTTTGCTTGTTCTCAGGTTTTCTCTGCGGCTGTGGTATCATTCAGTTTGGACGGCCAGCGGTACCAAGCCAACCCTGTCAAGTTCGTGCCGCGGATCGACAGGCCTAAAGAGACAGCTTTCAATGTCACCATCCCACTCCACGACAGGCTCGCTCAATTCGTCAAAGTCCAGCTCTTCTTTTCCGCCAGGTGGATCCTCCTCAGTGAAGTCGCCTTCGAGTCAAGTAAGTAATTTCACCTATCTCTTCCTTGGGTGTTTTCTAATAGACACCTACAGTAGTTGAAAGACTTTTTTTCTGTCTTATTTGCCTCAAAATCATATCCAATAGCCCGTCAATATTCACGAGTTGTGAATTGAAGTATATTTTCTTTCTACCTCATCATTTCAAACTCTCATTCAAAATTCAGAACCTTCGAGTTCCTTTCCTTCACTGCCGTGGAAAAAGAATGGAGTCAGCTCCCATTCCGTAGGTACATTGAGGATAAGCCTTAAGGATGCTGGAAGTAAGCGGAACGTTTTTGCACTAACCCGTTGGTCGAGTGTAATTGTGTCAGGGTGACAATCAAATAAGAATGAGCGTCATGACGGTGGCTGCCGGATGTGGGTATAATATCCAGGGCACCTCCCAGACCCGAGAAGCAGCAATTCAAGAGCTCCAGCAATAAGACGGGAAGCTCCGTGGAAAACGTTGAAAAAGTAATTCAGTGTTCTTTTATGTCATTGCCAAGCCTCCCCCGGATCGTTACGGGGTCTTATCCGTCTGATACGGCCTCCTACCTGCAGTACTTCGGGCTTAGACGCCACGGCTTTTTACATTTAAATAAAAACCTCGGGCTCTTTTCTGGCTCCCTCGTGGGCGGTTAAAAAGTTGGCGAGGGCGCAGGTGGCGCAGATAGTAGGAGGAGCCAGATGTGCTAGGTGTCATTAACAACCCACGGTTTTTTTTTCCATCTCAATATTTCTGTTGAGGTGGATAACAAACATCAGTTTCACTTAGGAAAACATGGTTAGGGATATCAAGGGCACATCTTTTATCAAGTATTGATTCATGTAATTCCTGCGATATCCTGAGAACCTCCCCCTCCCCCCCTCCCACAGAAAAGTTCACCCATTCACACCCAGGATATAGAAGAGAAAATTCTTCAACTTGGCGGCGACTCTTCAGTCTTCTGGCTACCAATATCCTCTATACTTTTTTCTCAACTGAAGTATGTCATAGACTTTTCCCTAGGCTGCCACAATTGGGCTATTCGATTTCAGTTCATAAAAAGGTTCGAGCAGACGTCGTACACTGATTTTTTGTCATCAACAATCGTATGAATGATATTATTGGTGGGTATATCGAGGGGAGTGTAAGGGATTTTTCACGACGTTAAGAAAGATCCTAATCGCCAGGCTTCTATACAATTCCACATACTGGGACTTCTATGAAAAGGAGAAGAAATCGTTACTCCGCCCCTGTCTAGCTTTTCTGTTCAAGTGACACTCGGAGAAATGATCGACCGACTCGTAAAGGGACTTTACGAAGTTGTCAAAGCTTTTAGTAGCTCTAACTCGGCTCTCGAGGCCCAGCTGCCCACTTGCCAGCTTCCCATTTTCCCCGTTGGGAAAGGCGTAAAGAAAAGGCGAAAGGCGTCAAAAGTTGTTGCAATCGTCCGCCCCTGGTCTGGGGAAACTTGGCCATTCCACTTCTTCAATAAAACCAAACATGAGCCCCTACAGTCAAGTCCGTGTCTTCTGTAATTTTCATAGAACCATACTGATTCGATAAAGGACTCGCCTTTCTATGAAAACAGAACGTCAGTGTGTTTCACCATTGAAAGACGGTATAATAAACTTCCTCCGCGATTTCCACCCTTAGCCTTGCTCCAAGTCCTTTTTTCTGGTTTTGCTTCGACGAAAATCCAATGGATTTACAGCTAAGAGCAGGATTGGTAAACAGACACTCAGAAAACGTCCCGGGCTTAGAGATGCTTCCCTGCGAGGCACTTCCTTTTCCTTGTCGCTGCGTATACATATTTTTTCCATCTTCTCTCATCTTTTTTGAAAGCGTGGAAGAAAAATCTCGGTTTTCCTCAGATTGATCGGTGAGATTCGACACCGTCAAAATGGAAAGAGCTCTCAACACAACAACCCCATTATTGCGCTTCATTATTGGCGCAAATTTCTAATTCATGTTTTATTCAACGATCTTTTTGTGCGAATGATGAAAAATTTCAACTCGATAACTCTTAGAGGAGGACGTGAAGACGTAAGCTCCTACTGGTTTCAATTGTTAACGCTCATATTAAATTGTAGTCGACAGACTATGGTAAGCGAGGCAAAAAGAGTAAAATGTAACAAAAAATTGTCACGGTCGAAACTGCGCATGCGCCAAAGCAATATTATTTCTTAATAACAAAATAGCATTGTTTGTCGCTGTCATTGAATTCATATAGTCGAATCGAAAACAAACCCTTACAATAGTATGTATAATGTTGAAATGAAAATCTTATACATGAAATTTCTGAAAGTTAGAAATTGTCTGTCGACTATACTAGGTCTCTCGCGCAAAGATCTCTCGCGCGAGGTCTTTGAATTTTTTTGATAAGATAATACACTATGCACGGCGTAGTTTTGAATCGCCGTGCAGATAGTTTCCGGAGTAAGTACGCACCTACCGATCGATTGGCTATTATTCAGTTACCATCTACAGTTTGAGAACAATTATGGCGCAAATTGTAATTTTTCAACGAATTCAAACTGCCCTCGTAAATTGTTCAACAGTATCTCAACTCTTTTGGAGAACGTCGTAAAAAAACTTAATAGGTTTTTCACTCGGGGAAATTAATCGTCGTAAGATAGCGTTTCCGTGACAAAGAAGGGTGTTTAAATAGGGTGTTTTACCGGCAGTTTTCTTCTCAGAAGGTTGAATTTATTGTTTCAGTAACACGCTATCGCCTTGACTATAGTTAGGGGTGCGTTCTTTGCTGAACTATTTAGCTTTAAGGAGCAATTATTCGTATTTTCCGTTTACGAGAGCATCCTGCCTTGGAACCCCATTCCTGAAAGGTTGTTGGTATCCAGAGGAAGCTGAATAGTTTTTACAAGAGAAACTTAATTTATGGGCAGGCATCCCCTAACTATTAAAACCAATTACATGGTTTATGCCCAGACGATAATGCATGAGTTTTGTCTCTTAAATTACTCCCTATTTGTGAAGGAATAATTTTTCCATCATTCTATTTTTGTATTCAGAATTTACTTCCGTGCTCTTGAAAATCGTTTAGGTCACGCGAACCGTTCAGCTGGTTCGCATGATACATTATTAAATCAGATAGCCCACACTAAATCGAACGTTGTTCAAGAAAACAATTGAACAAGAATTTAGCAGTAGGTATGTCGTGAAAAGCGTGGTAGCAGATGGACTGTGGGGTCGCACTTTCTCCAATGCCTTTGAGTCAATACATCGGCCTATAAATCAGGGTGGGAGAGTTTGAGGTCAAATGTTGTTGACAACGTTATTAACAGCTTTTACTCGTTATTCCCCAGTTCACCCTCTAGTTTCACTGCAGCAACTTTTTCATTATGACCCTTTCGGTGAATTTTCTGCGGGAGACTTCAAGGAAATCTGGTGCCAGTGGTGGCGGGATGAGAGTTGTGAAGTGGGGGTGGACTGAAGAACGTCTGTACCGATTGGGGTGGATGTACGTATTAGTGGGAATTGCGTGAAATCAACCAAATCGATGTCACACTGTCCACAAAAGATACCAACGAGCCCCCAAAACATTATTGGGTTCATTTTCATGGCGAAATGCCAAAGCTTTTCTGATTTTGGTCAAAACTGCCTGATGCTTTAGTTCAGAACGTGAATGTTGGTTAAGTACAAGTCAGACCACTTTCGTATTCTAACCCCAAATCTCACCAAAGTTGATTTAGTGACACATCCCAAACATACAAATTAACTCAAATGACATTTTATTTTAACCAAGTGTACGTGGGGGAAACATCTACAATCCTAATGCTTTATGAATTACTTGGATCAAACTAATTTTGTTCGATTATTCATTCAAGAAAGATATTGTAGGACATGGTTCTTCGAGGGATTTGCCAGGTTTGGATTTTGAATAGCGATTTCACCGTCGGAAGTCCGAGGTTATAGAGGTTGATAAATATTCAGTCCCTTTGGAGCCTGAGAGAACATTAGCTGTTTTACAACCCGAGGCATCAGGTATTCATGGAAGGATTGTATTTTGAAGCTGGATTTACCCATTCTGACCGTTTCGGACAATGGTTCCATCGCAGTGCCTTTCACAACGTAGAGGGTTCTAGGGAAATCTTTAATTTATTAAACGAATCGTCCCGCGAGAAACGAATGAAGATTGTGAAGAATAATGGCGGTACCTGGATAAACCAGAGCCAACCTAATTTGCCGGTCCTATCCATACTTTAGAATTCCGGTTTTTGGTCAGCCGTCTGTTTTAATCTGAAATATTAACCAGATACGCCCTTTACCATCCTTTTCAATTTCCTTTATGTTTTCAGGTCTCGTGAACGCAAATTTGACCGACGACGAATCCTTGGACCAATTTTATGGAACTCCTGAAGATAACGAAGTCGAACGGCGGACGAATGCAGGCGAGGGGATGACTCACGCGCGTAAAGAAGTTACTCCTGGTGAGCTTTATCAGCATTATAATTTTATCAGTAAATCCAATATGGGCGCATGTACCACGAAAGTAACAGTTAGGCAGTTCCGATTATGAATTGGATTTTGTGTGTGGTCTTGATCAAGATTGATAAAATTGCTTAGCTGAGATGAGTGAGATGCCACCGCAACTCGGCTGTCCAAGTAGAATTCTCAGTCTATTGTCTTCTATGCTATGTAAAAGGCTTATGAGTTTGGCGATGCCATATTGACATCCTTACACTAACTTTTTTCCATTCAAATCTAGAATTGATGGGGTTACTTTCCAATTTTTTCGCAAATTTGAATTTCAACAAAGCGTTTCTTCTAGGAATTTGTCAATCAGGATACAGATGTCATAGAATTGATCCAGAATGCTTAGGTTAGATATCGGTTGCATCGTCCTCTTTTCACCTTCTGGTGCCGTTTGACAGCTATGGAAAATTTTAGGAAATGCCAATCAACCTCCAACGAGGAGTAAATTAGCCTATAGTAGGTCAATGAGATTATTTTTTCGTTCGCAACTTAATTACTCAAACGCTCTAGCCTTTTCTCGGGGGAAGGGCGACAATCTCTAGCTGCTCTGAGAGCCGAGGAATCACTTTAATCAACGATTCACTTTAATCGAGGGTGGAAAGGGCGCAAAGCAAAGAGACTTTGCGGCTAACCTCATGCTGGTACCAACATAATACCCTGGCTCACCTATCGCGTCCTCCCTCAAGTGCGATCCAGTTCCTTCATTTAATTAGAACGAGCCTCGGAGATGTTGGAGGTTTAGCAGGTTGTTTCATATTGCTCGTTTCGGTTTCCTGTGTCGGGCGGGAAGGTCGCGGAGAAAGTTCACTCAGCATTTCAACCCCCACCCCCGGGACACAGCAGAACAGAAGGTTTTTGAGGTTTGATGACGCGTCACGAGAGTTTAATTGTTGGTCGCGCTCAGTTGGTTTTACAGGCGTTGTTGAGACCCTTTCAGGGTGTGGCATTGTTGTTAGAAGTTTAGAATGAGCTCTGGTAGAAGGTTTCCTCGCTAAAATGCCACATTTCCTCTTCAGCCTCCCGTTCTACACAATTATCTTCTCATAAACATTACTTGGTACGTATTACACCTCCGATTCTCTCCAGCGATGGCTCTTCGAGTTGTACTGCTTAAGGAGCTTACTTCCTTTATATACTACTACTACTACTACTACTACTCTATATATACTACTCTTTCTTTTTTTAACTCTTTCTTTTGAAATATTGGATTCAGTAAATCATTTTTTTTTTCTAATATCCAAAGCCAAGCTAGGGTATCATCTTCAGCTCTACCCGAGTAGCCCAAATCATACCTTTTGTTGAAAATGGACATCATCGAAGTCATTTTCTTCGCTGTCAAGGCAAATTTATGAATGCACTATGTACTGAAAAGAACATTTTGTCGAGAATAGAGTATTTTTCTGTTTTAGAGACACCACTTAGTCAGTGGGCAAACACTCCCGGTTGACTTCTATATTGACTAGTATCGGTTGGGCTTCGAACTGCATGCACCCATTTTTTTCTCGTTTTCTGAATTCAATTTTCCTCGACTCTCCAGTAAGCGCCCGGAACAACAATTACCTCGCATACGAAGAAAAGTTGATTACTTCGTCGATTTTATCATCGCCGGTTTAACATAGTTGCCATTAATGTTCAATCCGTCGGCCAAAGCACAACAGCACTGGACGTAATTGAATGTGCAAATTCCTCGATTGAATTAACCTTCAGGGCAGGGTGGGTTGAGCAATCGATAACGCTTTCACCGGAGCATTATGGGTATTACACACATAGTATTAAACTCGAATTAGGTCATCGCTTGAATTATAAGCTCGCTTTGGAAGCTCTGGAAAAGCCTCCAAAACTTATTTGTAATGACTCGGAGGAAAGCCTATCAATTCATTTGGTGGTTGAAAGAAGGGAATTGAACTGCTGGTAGATCTATAGCCACGCTATCATTAGAATAGGCCGACTACTCAGCTTATGTTTACCGTTATGATTAGGCAGGCTTTAAAATCCGCAGAGCTTTCAAATGTAGGATCCCTAAGTCCAAATGTACTCCTGGAACTACACTCTCTCACCTCTCATTCAATTACTAGTTGTTAAATGTGCTAAATTATTGTTTCTTATGGTGTTTTCTTGACTAGTTTATTCTCTTAGTTCATCTCCCACGTTTGTTAGTCCACAAAAATGTTTACGAAGGGACAATGCTTCTGTAGTTGTTGAGATTATAACGATTAAATTCTACGAGACCATGTTTGATTATTTCCAGCAACCAGCCCATCTGGGCGTACCCAAGCTTACATTGGGCTCATTACGGGTGTGCTGGCCATGGTTGTGCTTCTCCTGGGGTGTACCGTGCTCCTAATGGT
This sequence comes from Cyrtorhinus lividipennis, assembly GCA_019603395.1. Lineage (NCBI taxonomy): Eukaryota > Metazoa > Arthropoda > Insecta > Hemiptera > Miridae > Cyrtorhinus > Cyrtorhinus lividipennis. Next base: position 13,937,163 of record CM033999.1, on the reverse strand, counting down.
CAGGAGAGGACGGAAAAAGGTCGCCCTCCTCCATAAACACACATCTCTTGGCGCTAAACCTGGTGGGTGACAAATATTATTTTTTGCCAAAGGTGTCATTTTGGTGCTTTGTTGTATTTTCAGGAAAAATCTATTCGATTTATTTTCTTTAGGTGTCACGATCAATATGAAGGAGCTCAAAATGTCGACGCCGATAATCAACAACGGTGTGACGAGAACACGAAGCAAACCTAACGGAAAAGGTGAAACACCATATTATATTGTTTACGTAGTATATGTAAGGAAAAAGCTTAGTGTGTGGAAGGGAGAAGGTATTGCCTACGAGAGGAAGAAAAAACACGGGTTCCTGCATCGCGAGTGTATAACACACTTGAATTATGAAGACAAATTCAAGGAGCCCAATGAAACCGCGTCATGAAAATTGAGACACGCTCAATACCAATTAGGAGATCTATCAATGCTGAAGTACTTCCAATTTGATTGGCTCACAAAGTTGTTCCTCCTCTCATCCTTGCATGTTACTCGTGTAGGTTTGTACGGTCATATGCCAGGGGAGGAGAGCGAGGACAGCGAAAACTCCTCGGTCTACCACGAGCCGTACAAACTCCTACCGTCGACAAAACAGGAGTACGGCTGCCTCATCAAGAAGGATGTCATTCCTTCGAGCAAGAGTGCCGAATATAATACCGGTAAGTCGGGCTGGCATGAATACCTACGTTTTACTTATGATTTTGTCAAATCAGACGCCTCACCGCGGCTGGTTTAATTATTTCTTAGCCGCACACTCAAAAGAACACTTATTGTGGTATAGCCAGAAGATAACATCTTTGAAGTTGCAATAAACCATTAAAACGGCGAAATTTCAAAGGGTTTTAAATGATAGTTTGCTGCTCGTTCTTTTATTGCAAGGTTAACGCGCGAGAAAACGATAACGTGGAAGAAATTACTTCTTATTGACCTCATAACGTCGCCGGCTCCAAAACCACTTTGTTCCCCCTTCACCCAGGATCTTCACTCTTTAATGATGTTATTGTTTCTATTGTGAGTCACAGAGTGTTTTAGTAGCCTTAGCTGGAAAAGAGGAAGAATAGCTACCTACTCCCCAATATGGGCCTATCGGCTGTTTTTCCACTTAAAAGGTACCCCAGCCGTTACCCCCGTGACTTTTATTTTTAGTGTCTCCCTTCTTTCTTATATGACCTCGTGGAAAAGACCGGCGATTATTTTCAAGTGCTCTTTCCAGCGTTTTCCTCTTTCTCCTTTTTCGTTCGAGCAATAGGGAAGCAGAACGGGCCTAACTGACATTTTCTGCACCACTTCGTTTGATGATGTCCTCGTAATGTGTTTCCCTTCCAATGTCGAAAAGAGCCAATCATATTCGTGGTCTTTTCTCACGGTTTTCAGAGCTCATTTCGAGAGTGGTGGGATCTTGAGTGCATTCTGCGTGGGATCTGAGTTCGATGCATTCTGCATGCGTACATGTTCTCGTTTTTAGTGAACTAAGGTTATGGTAAATATAGAATGCCCACTCGTATTTTGAATGAGATTTTGGTCTTTCGATCTTTTGCTTTTCCTTTTTTTCCTGTACTCTCGTACTTCAATATTCAAACGAATACGTTTTTCAAAAAAGCGATCTTATCACGCAGCCAGATAGATAAAGTTTGGGTATCGCACTTCTGTAGGATGCATCTCTTTCAAACGTGAGGGCTACTTTTGAATTCCCTTTCCACCAAATTTTCAGTTTAGAATGAATGAATATTTATATGATAAAGAACTACGGATCTTCTTTAATTTGAACTGCCGCTTCTATGTCCCTCTTTATTTATTTTCTCATTTATTCCATTCAAAGAGATGAAACCAAAGTTGCAAGTACTTTACGGGAATTCGTAAGAATAATTAGTTATTCTGGGTCGTGGAGACTGCTGAAGAGGCATCGAGTACTATTATCTCCTTCACATCGCGTACGACCTCTTGAAATAATCGAGAGAGATTTGCGGAATGAAGGAGCCCTCAAATTATTACCTGCTGGCGGTGAATCGAAAGGCCTCTCTTAATTAGAGCTATTCAACGCTCGAGGGCCCTTCAACTATCCAGCACAAAGGAGGAAGATGTTATTGAACAGCGTAAAATAGTGCGTGGCTAGAAGAGGGCGGGAGGACCGTGAAACAACTTGTTGAAAGTTATTACCCCAAGTTGGAAACTTCCGAATTAGCGTTCAAAATGTAATTCAACGTCCTAACCTAATAGGAGGAGAATGTTCGATAAACTGAGCCCTTTTCAAACTTACCGAGAGCCCCCCGGAGGTATTCATCGGTTTCGAAATTACATCAGCAACGTACACGTATCAGCTCCCTTTCTCCCCATTCTGAGTTTTTGAGGGAGATAATGATTTCCCCCCGTAACTGAAGAGTTTTCCCTTTTCCTTCGAAGAGGAACATCTAAATTGTCTCCCAACAGTGACTGGCAGGATTCGGGTTACCTTGTTCGGGTTAATCCGACACGAGGGTTGATTTTAGGGTTTTCAAGGGGGTCGGTCGAAGCTGATCAAACAATTCGGGCGCGAATGTTTTCTCCCGGAGAAGAGTTCGGAGGGATTCTGTTTATGCTGGAAAAGGTGTTAAAATTCAATTTCCGCCGATGTTCCTGAGCCTTCCCAACGCTGATCTAATTTACCCGAATAGATAATCTTCTCGAGTTTCCGATTGATGCGATGTTTTGGAATAATGTTCTTCGCTCTTTTTATTCCGCGGAAGGGATTATCCGGTTTGAGGGGAATTTTGAATCTGTTAAGCCTCTGGCTGTGGTAAAATTCATAGAGCCTCGGTCGAGTTCCTTACCTAATGGTCAATCTCCGCGCAGTGAACAATTCTCCTGGAGTTGGAAAAAAAGAGGAGGTAGTGCGGAGATGGGTCATATGAAATAATATTATGTGTTACTGTTGAAAATAAAAAACTACCAAATACTTTTATGTATGATTTGAAATTCCTAATAGCTATCAATCACTCTATTTACCATTGTGATTTCTGTTGTTGAGCAGGGCTGTGTCGTTCATTAGACTTTACGAGCGTCAATAGTTTTCAACAAGAAGAGGTCAAATTCTCTTCGCCGTCGTTGTACAATTTGACGCCACCCCCGCCACCGTCGTCGCGCCCTCCACCCTATGAGATGTCGACCAATTTTAATTCCGCCGCCACTCTCAACGGCAAAACCCCTACTGCCCCCGTCGAAAACTATTACGCTGCCACCGATATCATAAAGGTGAGTACTCGAGGTTGCTATAATGTTAGAGCTAAATGGATATTTTTAATGCAGATGGAAAACATAAAAATGTGAACCCATTAAACTCCACCATCACTGCTCTTGAAAAGTCTACCACGGTATTATTTAATCTTTTATTTTTATTTTATTTTTTTTTTTAATTTATTTATTTCAATTAAGTAAAAACAAGTACAGCGGATACATACTACACTGGGTTAGACACAAACGGCATGATCCACCGCGATTACATATTAAATCAATAAAGCGATAAAATTGATCCCCCATATGAGCAACAGCTCGTGGTAGGGGATGAGCAGAGTTCTGGCGATATGCAGGAGAGCAGAGTTAGGTAAACAAATTAGGCTACATAAACATTAAAGCAAGTCCTTAATAATGATGCGTAGTGCTATGATTAGATTTACATCAACAATTGAATTGAGCTAACTTCGTTGCTGTTTTTTATTGTTCGCGTCAGTTTATTAAAAGGTGAAATCGTCCAAGTTCCAAAAAGAGTTGCGCAGTATGCTCAGGTCTGCTTTTCCTAGCGATTTTTCTAATGACAGCTTTAGATTAGATCCAACGATGTGCTGTAAGTACTTCCTTAAACGGGGAGGTGGTAAGAATGCACGGATTCGACCAGAGCACTCGCTTCAACAAATCTCGGTACAGGATCGATGCAACCTTTGAGAATACAAAGAGGAGTTTTCTAAGCCATGTTGGTGTTGTTTATTTGTTTTCAAACATAATTATATTGTCCATAATTATTCCAAGGTATTTGGCACAATGGCCTAGATTTGCCGGATGGTTAGGGATACCCTACACTTTAAATTGTGGATTATAATTTGTTATAACACTGACGGGTTTTGGTTGTCCAGACTTAATGGGAAGTGTGCTGTAATTTTTGTCACTTCTGGTTCCATTGAAAATCACTTTTTGTTTCATATCTTTCAGGTAGCTGCAAAAAAAACTAGAACCTTGCCTTCTATGACATATAATTTCATCTGTTCAATCCTATGCTTTTCCTATGCTTTCTCCTGCCAAAATTTTTTCCCTTGCTTTTCAACGAAAACGCCGATTACTGTAACCGAATTCTGCAATGGAATTTTTGTACCATTTTTCTCGGTCTTTCGGTTTATTATCCCTGCGAATAATCGAAAAATAACAATTCGTTCGCTAGGAATGTTTTTATTCAAGAATGACGATGCTTGTAGGTAAATTACATGTGCTTCTTTCGTAGAACCTGTAAATACTAATCTGCTGGAAAACAGAACCGAAAAGCTACGCACAAGTAGTGGAAGGTAGCATTTTAAATTTTCAGAAAATGTTTTTATGATTTAACATGTAACATTATTATTTTACGGAAGGAAAGCAAAACTGTGGTAGTCCCCTGCTTCCAAGATATTTTGGACGCTCGGCGATTTCTCAACAATTATTGTGATGGTCAAACTGTCACTGGAAATGTACGAAATTCTCCCAAGACTTCCCAGGAAACCCCGAGAGAAGGCAGCGCTGTAAATAATTTATTTTGGGGAGACCCTGGAAAACGAGACGCGTGAGGCGCTTCTTCCGTTCAGGTGGGAAAACTTGGGGCTGAACTTTACGGTTTTTTTCTTTTAGTGATTCCGTTCCCGAGCAGAACAACTTCAGTTGCTTCTTCTTTTCGCTTTAACGATTACTTTCCGTATTTCCACCCAGCCAACTGGAGGTTCTCCTTGTATATTCATTCGCGTGTACTGAGCAAATGAGAAGTACGGGAGACCGAAAAGCAGCTTGAGAAAAGCGTTGTTCATGGGGATCCTTTAGGTACTCAATGCAATGCAAGGAAACTCCAACAAGAGACTGTACCAGTTAAGGTTACATGCAATCATCATAAATTGGCTGTCTCATTCCGTTTTCTTCCTTCTTCTCGTATTGTTTAGGAGGGCAGCAAAAAGTTGCGCATTCCTGAAGTTTCACGTTTGAGAGAAACGTGGACACGTTGGCGCACTGTACCCACAGAAACGCGAGGAAAGTGATTCTCAATCGTGTATACTGGAAACCCGTGGATCGACTCTAATTAACGCATAGTTTGGTAAACCCTGTATTTCTTCATTGATTGACAAATTACAACTATCACATCTCAAAATGTATAGCTGAACGTCCTGCTACAAGTATGTTACCCCTTTTTATAAACATGTTGGAGTTTTAAATATAAGTGTGAACAAGTTATAGTCGTATACTTGAGCAATTCAGAAGAAGAGGCGATACTCGTATACGCCGATAAGACCAACTCCACTTGATCCCAATGCAAGTAGTCAAAAAACCTTTCCACATCGGAGGGTTAAAAGGTGGTGAAATTGAATTCCTGAGCACGTCTTATAATAACTTGGGTTGATGGTGATGGAGAAGCGGGAGTGTTTTCAGTACAGTGGGAAAATTAACCTTCCTTTAACAGCGGTACGTTGTTTACGGCCTCAATAAAACCCACCCATTTTCGTGGAAGGAAAAGAAGGTACCTATATAGGAGAAAAACGACGGGGAAAAAACCAAGAGGAAAACGAGGTACTGTGGAGGAACGCTAGAGTTTTCCATGGTCCTTTTTCAGTAATCTGGATTAAAAAGGAGCGTAAACCGGCGAATTCTCACTTTGAAACATTGCGTAGCCAATTTTGTAGGGAGTTGGAAGGGATCATTCTGGGAGTGCTTTCGAAACCGTCAGCCTGGGTGGCCTAAAAATGGGATTTGTTACTTTAGGAGTTAATACATGACCACCATAGTATGCCTTTAAAAGTGGGCTACTTAGACCATAATTGACTTTCACGAAAATCATTTAATTGGAAACGGATGAAATTGATATGTTAAGTTGTTTATTGGCTATTTGATACGGGTTTAATTTCCTGATAACAATGAGCTTCCTTTTTCCCTTTCTCCCATCATGCCAGTTTCCTGCAATGACCTCCTCCGCCCTCCTGTGTTCCAGACTGAACGAAGAGAGCAGCACTTGACGCCGGGAAAATTCACTCCGCTCAAACTTCCTGATGGATCTCCTGAAGATGCAACCCCTCTTCTTGAATTCTCGAGGCATCGGCTTCGTGTGATCGAGAAAATGGGCGAGGGCTCTTTTGGAATGGTAAAATATACGAATTAAAAACTGCTCGAACACGATGCAATCTATTCTATTAAGGACATCACTGTTGGTTCTGAGATGTTCTGCGTCGTGTGAGGCTTCGTGCAAGAGACCAGATTTTTAATTTATTTGGTCATAACGCTTGGTTTTTCGAGAACTCTCTCACCTCATCTCTACTAACAACTCAACGATTCAGTAAAACCGCCATTAGGAGCCGATTGAGCGAAATGCTTCTTCATGAACCAAATGCAACTACTCGTGTCTCGGAAGTAGTAAATACTGTACTCGGTTTGTTCGGAAGACTATTCCTTGTCCAATTCATCTATTAGGAAAGAAAAGTTGCATTTTGTGTAATTCGTGTTGTTGCAGATTCATCTTTGTGAAACAGAAGGTGTCCCCGAGTACAACGGAGTTACTTCATATCACAAGAAACAAGTGATAGTGAAGTCCGTCTGGCGAGGCTGCACTGAACCCACAAAGTAAGTGGCCGACTGGAGCTTCTTGAATTTCTCGTCGCGATGTAACAGTTCGGCTGTTTCTACTGGTACGTTGTCTCTGTTTGCAGGAAAGAATTCCTACGAGAAAGCTCTTGGCTGGGGACGTTGAGGGATCAGAACGTGGCGCGGGTCGTCGGGGTCTGCAGCCAGGAAGAGCCTTACTGCATACTCCAGGAGTATTGCGAGTTCGGGGACCTTCCCACGTTCTTGCAGCTCCAGTCGACGAGCCCCGATGAAGAGAACCCTGCTCTGAGGTGAGTCTAATTTTTTAATTTTCTCGAACGGGTGTGATGCGTATGTACTGCAATAGCAGTTCTATTCCGCCTAGTACATGGATTGGCTAGTTACCTGTAACGCCTTGCTCAATCCATACAACGATTTTTCGTGGTCTTAAGAGACAACGTGCGATCTAGACAGACAGTGGATTCATCAAATTTACATATTTGTGTTAGAAATAGGCCAGCCTTATCTTGAAAGCTGAAAAAAAAATAATAATAAGAAAACAATAACGTTAGTGATTGGTAATTAAGTTAACCCGACATCAAAACTGCTGAACATGGAGAACTCCCTACAGATCGAGAACTAACGGTGGAAAGAACAACTATTCACTGGTCACTACAAAGAAGACTGATGTTGTCATCCGAAGACGCATACATTTTGGCTAGGTTAATACATTTTTTTACCCTCCAGAACGAATTTCCCGCAGAAGCGCGGAAGGCTGACCCCAAATGAACCAAGCGAAGATGGAATATCCCGACACTCTTCTAAAAGTGAACCCTAATGTAAACGCAAGGATTCAATATGACTCCCTCCTTCACTTCTTCGAAACCCTCAATACATCAATCGAACAGCTTTTTTACAAACGCGTTTCACCACGAAAGGATTGACGCTCGCAATTCCGCTCGATTCAAAAGGACTCTCAAAACAAACACAAAGCGCCTCCACCCTCCCAGAACACTTTGCCGATTGCGGTTTCATGAGTCGGTGAACTGAAGGAGATGACGAGGAAAGGAGGAAAAATCTTGGGAAGAAAGACCAGAACTTTGTAGCAGGCGATTTCATTGGTTGCGAGAAGAGTCATGTAATTTTCACCACTTTCCTATCGAGTCTTTGTTTAGGGGACTCAGTTTCCGTTTCGCGTCCCCCTAGCTGAGATTCTAGAGACCTCTTCGACGGTGTAAAATCGATTTTTTCCTCTTACATCCAACCGTGGGGAAGTTCAAAGGTGTGGGTCCCTTTTTAGATGAGAACTTGTCGAAACGGCTCTTTCATCTGGCGCATTTTCCCCACCTTATATCACGCAAGCCTACCACGTAGAAGGTTCGGAGTCGTCGCTTGGAAGGATCCTTAAATTTCAGTTCATCTCGGAGAAGACGTGTCAAAACTGTGCTGGTCTGAGGTCATATATTCTGAATGAAATTCAATCTAGCCGAATGTGTGATGCGAGACTACTCAGCCCTGATAAGATTGAAGACATTTAATTAGAATAATTTTCCTTGGCGAAATTATGCACTTCTTTGACTAGAGGGACATTCCTTTCCAAATTTGACTTCTTCTAGCACAGCACTCTTTCAACATCAATTATCTTCACACATATCTTCATCACCCATACAACTGCCAGAATCGGAATGTGTTATATTATTTCTGTCATTTGACATCAGTTGACTAAAAACTGAACGTGACTATTCCAGCTGTGAGACCACTACGTGTTACAAATTACCGGCGGTCAGGCCTGATGGAACTCCTCGAAAATTAATTGTGTCGGGAATGAGCATGTGAATTGGCTTCTAATTCGGACTTGAATTATTTCCAAACAGGTTTTTCTTTAGGCTTTAAGAACCGATTAGTTTTCAATATGGGTCCTATGCGAGGATTTTCACCGGGATAAACATGATGAATATCACAATTCAACTACCTCTTGCGCCATAACTTGGAAGTAATGGGGGGAGAAGGGGTCGGAGGAGGGCTCAACAGGTGCCTCAAGAGTTTTCTGGTGATTTACGCAATCCACCTCCTCAGATTCTTCAACAATGTGCAGCAACCTTAGGGCATGCAGATAATTAACAACCAACTGGTGTAGGAACTTTTACCAGAATAAGTACTATTTGTTTTAACAAAAATATTTTATTAAAAGTGGACAAATAGTCCTCTTCGATCTCGGAAGAACCAGGTCCAACTGCCAAAAAAGTGGCATTGACGGCGGACGGTGATATATGTTATCGAATCTAGACGTTTTGAGATTCGTAACCTCAAATGTTGGGCAAAGCGGTGACTTCAGACTTTAAATATAGGATTATTAACTGTAAACTAAAATAGAAGACGGTAAACGAATCCTATAAAACAAATACAAATTTCATTACTCACTGATGTAGCATGACTTATATAGCAATATATATGTAGGCGCCTGGCTACTCGCGCAATGTCACAGGGCTATCAGTGAGATTGTCAGCGATGCGCCCTGGGTGGACGAGTGGGAGAAAAGGAGTTGTGAGGGGGGTACGTTCATCCCCTTGGCGTGTACCTTTTCTTCGGGAGTCCGCACCGAGTCACCGACCAGGGAACTTCGCAGTCTTGTGCCATTCGTTTTGCCATCTATTCCTGACATTCTTTATTTAGTTATTTCAACACTGTTTCCAATATAATTAGTTCATTTAAGTCATCGTGTTTATCAATCGCCATGGACCCTTATCGGGAGGAAGGTGAATTGATTGATGAAGAGGAAGAGTACCGGGAAAGGGCAGTTCCCGCTACAACATCAGAAGTGGGATGCGGGATTCATCCCCCACCTCCCATTCCTGCTACAACATCAGAAGTGGGATTCACACCCCCACCTTCCACATCAAGGATATTTGCAGAATGATCCCAGGTACGAGAATTTTCATTATGATGACGCCCGCGATCGAAGTTTTCGATCAGAACGCAGAAACACTTGGCAAGAGTTGGCTCAAGAGCAACTACGTACGACGCAACGATTCGTCGAAGTTACTGAAAAGGCTTTTGGGGCCATGAGAGGTCCCCCATCTGCCCACGTCCGACTACCTGAGTTTGATCCTGACCAAACATCAATTAGTGCAAGAGCTTGGGTAGCGTGGTCAACGTATTTATGACCAAGTCCCCCCTTGCAGGAGGAAAACTTCTCATGTGTTTGGGAAACGCATTGAGAGGTGCCGCCGCCCAATGGCTAATCCAAGTTACAAAACAACCTCACTTGGAATGAATTCAAAGAGAGTTTTTTTAGCTCAATACGATGCTAATGAGACGCCTGCTTCAGTATTGTACAAAATTATGGAGAGCCAACCCACAGATGGCGAAAATTTTGTTTCTTATGCAAATAAAATTATCTCGACTCTCAATTCGAAACTTCATGGCATGAGCGTAGAGGAGATTGTTTTAACGTTCAGCATGGCACACATGGCAAAGTTCCATACATGGATACGACGTCTAGCTCATACTGAAGATGTCAGAACCAAACAGAAATTGATTCAGGAGTTAAGGGCCATAGCCACTCCTTTTAAACGCCCCGATGTTTCACAAGGGGATTCTGGGAACGCTGTGAAGAAAATGAAGTTTTCTCATGTGCCTCAACCATCTGGGTCCGGAGTAATGTCACCTTCAGGCTCATCATCACAGAATTTGACACATTTCAAGACACCAGTGGGAAGACATATCACTCATCCAACCAAGTTTATGAAGGATCCATCTTCTGGGAATCTCAGATCCGACATCAGCTGCTACAATTGCAAGTGGCCAGGACTGAAGACATCAGAGAAGAAGGACGAGCTGGCAACTGGAGAAAAGCGAGTTGGCCTCTGTCTGGCCAATCCCATGGGCCACCTTGATCACAGGGGTGAGCGTATCCGTTATCAATTTGATAGTTTCTCTTTGTGCTCTCTCTTGAGAGTCTAAGAACAGGTTTAGGAACAAGTGCAGAATTTGAGGGAACCAGATTTGAAAATGTCGTCACTTTATGTGGATTAGGGGAATCAATAGTCACCTGTACTAGTCAATTACGTTCCCCAGTTGTTATCAATGGGTTTACATTGAAGATTTTGTTCCATCTGGTTCCAGACAATTTTTTGAGTGTTCCTATCGTTGTTGGCATACTTTCACAGAATGTCCAAGTAACTCTCACAGAAAATGAATGTATTCTGACTAAAGTCAAGAGTAGAACCCAGGAGAGTGCAATTGATTGTCTAGCCAATACTTGGACTGTTCAGCGTTCTCATCCTTGTTCTGCTGTTGCTCTGCAGAATTGCTCATGTTCTCAGAAAAAAAGATTTCAGTGATCCGAGTATTCTTGAGTCAGATGGCTCTCTCCTGGATGACGATGATGAGTCCTTGTTTTTTGCACTTTGTGAGACTAATCCAATCAACATAGCGTGTTCGCATTCCAAAAATCGTTATGATTAAATTAAAACCGACATCCCAGAGAATGATAGGTTGAAACTCATTTCAGTTTTGCAAAAATTTGAGCCATTCATTATAATAGGAATTCCCAAGATGCGTGTGAAGACTGGTCAATTTACCATTGAAACCTTGTACAACCATTATTGGTTTGAGCATATGACAAAGTTCACTAGGAAATTTGTGGAGAACTGCCTCACCTGTGGGGTGAATAAGTCAGATTCTGGTGCAAGGCAAATCCAGTTGCATCCCATTCCTAAGACTGCTGTTCCATGGCACTCTGTCCATTTGGACATCTCTGGAAAGCTTAGTGGAAAGAACGATGCAAAGGAGTATCTGTTTGTTTTTGTAGATGCATTTACCAAATACACCTTGCTGATACATACCAAGAAACTGGATGCTGCGAATGCTATTCGTGCTTTGACCAACGTGATTAATTTGTTTGGACCTCCATCCTTGCTAATTGTCGATCAAGGCAGATCATTTGCCAACAAGAATTTCAAAGACTTTTGCACTCAGTCCCATATTGGGTTGCATTTCATTGCAACAGGAGCCAGTAGGGCCAATGGGCAGGTTGAGCGTCAGATCAAAGTCTTGGAAGACATGTTAACTGTAGCTGAGTCTGATGCAGTTAGTGCAGTTAGCTATCAATACTGCTCCTCATCGTGTAACCAAATGTTCCCCCATGGAATTGATGTTTGGGATAGTGTCACGCCCTAGGGATCTCATCATCGCGGGAGAGGCTGTCACTGGTGTTCCGGAAGTGTCGCTGGAGCAAGCTAGAGCACAGGCTAGTCGAGAGATGGAGAAGAGCGCTGAGTACAATAAGGCTAAGTTTGACAAAGGTAAAGCCAAAGTTGTTCCATTGGCTGTTGGAGATTTAGTACTTCTCAAAAACGAAGAACGCAATCAGACCAAACTTGATCCTAAGTATAAAGGACCTTTTAAGATTTTAAAAATTCTTCCAAATGACAGATACGAAATAGTGTCTAGCGATGGTCGCAGGACCTACAAATATCCTCATGACCGTATTCGTCGATTGCCAGATCCGGCAGAAAGTTGCCCATCACTAGTCCTTAGTGAAGACGAGGCAGAACTTAATGATTAATGCGTGCTCTTTGCACCAATTGTCTTGTGTACAAACAAGGTGTTGATTTGTCACAGTAGCCACACAATAATCGTTAAATGAGTGGAGTCACGATTTCAGGCAGTATTGGGTTGCTTGGGATGCGGATATGAGGAGTCTCGAACAGGATGCCTCGCGTAGCCTTAGAAACATGGTCTCGAGTGTAAGCTCAGTGAGGTGGCTTCGAGCAGTTTGCTCAGTGCGGAGCATACCTCGAGCAGAAATACACTCAGTAGGGGACAGGTTTCTGGCTCAGATTGTGATGGCCTTGTTCAGTATGGGACAGCATATCCTCATCAGCAGTGCTTCCTAGTCTGTTATCGAGTATGTCTCTGAGATGTACAGCTTATGTACTGTTTATGGCCTCTGTTGCCAGGTGGTAGTGACAAATTAACTGCTCTGCAAAAGCTTAATGTCCATTTTGCCAGTCAGTATGATCTAAAATGGTCTGCTATTGTTTATGAAATGTGGTCTTCCCCACATCCTATCCTTGGTTGGAGCAGATTGCTCCATGTTTGCTTTAACAGCAATTCATGAGTAGGGCGCGCTGGAGCTCTTGATGAGAACTGACCACACCTGGTTTGGCTTCTTCCAGCTACTGACGTCGAGGACGACGGTGCCGTCAGGATGGCCGTGTAGGCGCCTGGCTACTCGCGCAATGTCACAGGGCTATCAGTGAGATCGTCAGCGATGCGCCCTGGGTGGACGAGTGGGAGAAAAGGAGTTGTGAGGGGGGTACGTTCATCCCCTTGGCGTGTACCTTTTCTTCGGGAGTCCGCACCGAGTCACCGACCAGGGAACTTCGCAGTCTTGTGCCATTCGTTTTGCCATCTATTCCTGACATTCTTTATTTAGTTATTTCAACACTGTTTCCAATATAATTAGTTCATTTAAGTCATCGTGTTTATCAATCGCCATGGACCCTTATCGGGAGGAAGGTGAATTGATTGATGAAGAGGAAGAGTACCGGGAAAGGGCAGTTCCCGCTACAACATATATGATACATAAGGATTCAAAATACACAGTTATAAGAAGCGAATTTTACGCATCTGGAGATAGAATGCTTAATTTGGAGATCATTGGTCCGTTCTGTGGACGACAATAAGTCACAGGCACCTGACCCCGTACCCGTACCTGCACACACTGCACCACACCTACTTAACCATCTCGTTTGGAACTATACGGTTCCTTCACGTCACGTTCTCGTCTATGTTTCAGCTACGGGTGTCTCATCTACATGGCCACTCAAGTGGCGTCCGGAATGAAATATTTGGAGTCCCTGGACTTCGCGCATCGTGACCTCGCCGCCAGGTAAGGTTTTTACTGCCTTGTCACAAAACATATCGGAACCTTTATGGGCCCCTCAGACCCTCCAGCTCTCCCTACTTCACCTTTATCGTCCGACTTCCCGAGTCTCGTCCGCTCCCGCATTAAAGTGGCTTCCACTTTCCCTCGCCAAAAGGGACACACGTTTACTGCCCTCTTATCTTTTCTCCTTTATGAACCACAAGGACTTTTCCTAGTTTATTGGTACGAGAAGGGGATGAAACATATATTTTTTAGGGCTTTCCATATCCCATCTCGTCCCTACGGTATCATTGCCCTTCAAAACACGTAATGGCAATTAAACCCTTTACTCACGTGTCGCTCACTTCAAAACCCTGCTAAACGTGATGTGATGAGCCCTTGTCGCTTTCCCGTAGTCTGCTCGTGACCGGCCTCCATAAATTTCAACTAATCGCGTACAATTGTAAGAAGTTTCGACATTTATTGCGAGCGCTATCATCTTTACTGACAGTTATTTATAATATTGTCGTGTCTCACCTGAATCTGAATCTTGGTTTGTTTTGCATAACCCATTAAACTATCTGGGCTGGGAATCGGTGTACAACCTACTTAATTATTTACATCAAATCCCATCAAATTTATTTCCTATCTGCCCGAGAGTAAACAAACATCACGTACACATGATTCTAGGGATTTTTTATCGACCAGAAATCGTTTCTTGTTTGTCAAGTATCCACCAGTTCAGAAATGGAATCGATATAATGCAAACCAAAGAACGGAGTTGGCACTTTAGTTGTATCAAGATCGTACTTTTTGATTGGTGCGATTTTATTTTCGCGCTGATTTTCTTCCGCAATCGGGTATCGGTTTTTGATAGTTTTTAAGGTGACTGAGAAGAAATCCATGTTTAAACCCCTCTCTCAATTAATTATCTTGCAGATGTCATCATCAGTTAGGATGCAGTTTTTCCCCAACTACAAAATATTGGGCCACAGTAGAGTTCGTAATAACAGCTAACCTAAGGATTGAGGATTGCTATCAGCTCTGATAAAAAATGCGTGATCAATGTTCTAGCCGTAGTATATGTGTATACAAAAAGACCCATAGATCAACCTAGTTTAACTTCCAGTGAGGGATTTTGCACGCCGTTTGAACCTCATAAGTGTTTTTAGAATAATTCACAAAACATTCGAAATCTCGCATTCTCTGTATTGCGGCACCTCACCAATCCGATCACCAGTAAGACAACAAAGGACTGAGATTTTGGAGTTATGGGAGTGTAATCTTCACCGAATTGTAGACGCTAAATCGATTAAAATGGTCCAAAAACGATTGTTGTTCACCAAGAGGGACTCGTAGGTAGAAAATTCGTTCAACAATGGTCATACTTTTCAAGTTTTTTTTTAAAGTTTTTGGTTGGTTATTCCTTGAATAATCAACCCATGTTTTCATGGAAAAAAGTCAATCTTTCCGATTCGGCCCAAAAAATTTTTTCTGGACGTTTCAAGGTGTCTAGATTGAAATTGAAAAACCAAAATGTCCGTCCGCTGTACGCCGTCCGCAGTCCGCGCCGTTTTTGGTAGTAGAAAATTTCCTAAAAATCTGAAATTTGGGTCAGGGGTGTTCCCGGCCTAGGACAGTCCTCGAAACTTTTCAGCCCGATCGGACCAAATTTGGGCGGGGTAGGTGTCAAAATGTGTTCTTTGAAAAATGGATTTTCGAGATATTGGGCGATCCAGGCGAGTGGGGTATCATTTTCCACTAACTTTGGACGCTGATCAATGAAATGGGTCCCAGAACGATCGGCACCCACTAGAAGAAATTATGGGTCAAATTGGGTATTCATTGCCCATTTTAAATATGTTTTTTCGGGATTTCTGGTACCAAGGCTTGTGGGGTATCATTTTCCACTAAATCTTGGACGCTGAATCGGATTGGATGAATGAATGAATTCAATGAATCTCCGTGCGCCTGGTCCGAGGAATAGCCAACCCGTGTGTAAGAATTCGCAGCGTTTTTATTACTATTTGTTTAATTTATTAATTTTTTTAGGTATCTTTTATATTTTTTGCCAATTCATTGTTTCCTGACATATCATTTTAAACACTCGCGTTATTGCCTTCTCCGAATTCCCTGAAGACACAATTTCCTCTAAAAACAAGATCTATTCAATCATTGTCAATCAAAGAATTGGAGTACATTTTCAAATTCAAAACGTATTTCATCAGCGTAATGAAGAGGCAGTGGATTAAGCGCTATCGCCCCCGCCACAACCCCGTATTCGTTGTTATACCTACCTCTCCACCTAGAAATAAATTGCATTCAACAAACAGCCCACACTCACCACATCCATCAAAATATCCACCTCCCCCTAGGAAGCAAACCCGCTTTTTGCTGCAAAGTTGTTGTGGCGTTTTTACGAAGCCGAGAGCAAGCTCCGTCGCGGGCTGGTGATGAGCTTATTGAATTTTGAAGCCGCCAACATAATCGAATCCTTTTGCAAAATAGCCTCTCTACGGTGGAGTCAGGCATTCGGAAATTCTCTTTAGAAAATATTAAAAGGCCTAACCGGGGTCACGTCTCTTGTTATGACCCACAAAAGAAAATATTCTCTCCCCTGTCCCTTGTAACAGGAAAAAGCCCTTTTCAACTCCGCGTCCAAGGGGTTTGTGCGCTTGGAAAGGGTTTTTTATATCCGCTTTTGAATTTCAAACTTCCACGTTGAAAGGTCCATAACTCGAAGGAATGCAGACTACGGGAAGTGAATCAATAACCGCTTTTCCCTCATACGGCGTTCTTTTTTTACTCTTTCTCCGTCCCTTTGGCGATGTACTGAACGGAAGGAAAAAGTCGGATATATAGACTACCGATCCGGCTCCGAGGATTCAAGGAAGAGTCCTGACTAATACGAGAGACAAACCAATTGAGGAAAATATTTAATCCCTCCAACTTTTTTATATGGACGGAATCGTTAAAGGGGTATAGGGAATCGTGAGAGTACTGTTGACGTGGGATGCGAAATGATTCTGGGTTCTGTTTTTAAAATTGACAGGACAAACTGAACTCTTAAGTTTCACGGAAAGTAAAAAATATTACGATGATTCCAAGTCCGAACACCTCTTCTCTCGAAACCATTAGACTCGCTGCTAAATTAACTACGTATGAAATATACATTTTCATCCACTCCCTGTTCTGGTTCGGTGAGGAAAATACGAGAGTAATACGAAAATGATAATTCACCAATTCAGACCCACAGCTAAATGTCAGGTCTTCTTATAAGTGAAAACAGGATGTGATTGAATCACTTCAATCAAACCACTAAGCAACGTAGGTTTATAGGAAATCGAAAAGAGAAAATCCGAGTCGTCATTCAGAATAAGTTAGTCTGGTTTGGTTTATCGGCAGTGACAGTTGAAGCGGAGTTGCGCTTTCTCGATTCTTCGTCCAATATTCCAGCAGGTAGTTACTACAGTGTAAAAAGGGTCCGAACCAAGTATGAAGAGACTGCGAAGGGCGATTGAGGGAAGATTACCCCAGAAAGGCTTCGGCTCATCGGACCAAAAGACGCTGGCCAGTAAAGATTGCCCCCGCGGAAGGCAGATGATGCGATGGGCTACGTCCTCCGGGCCAAATGAGACGTAAAATTGCCTTCCACCCTCTCCTCTTGCCCCACTTCTATTGGTCCTCTTCTCTAGATATGAAAAGACGTCTTTTCATGGGAAAAAGTTCAATTTTATTTAAAGAAAATAAAATGAGAAGAAAAACTATCTTCTTCCAACTCGCTATCCATCGTTTCAAAGTCAAAATGGGGAAATAAAATACGACGAATGAACCAATTTACTTATAGGCTAGTCAAGTGAAAACGGAAGATAAGGCGAATGCCGATTTGAAATGAAGACGACGGTGATGGCTTTTCAACTCGACGGCGTTGAAGTATCGAGGGAAATTTGAAGAAATTATTAATGGTGAAGATGTTATCGGGGAATTTTCCACCCCTTTGGCTAATTGGGTGATAGTGAGGCTTACGAAGCACCGCTTTGTTCAAAAATGTGAACTCCTGGCCATAAAAGAAGAATAATATAAACGCATGGAGGTGCGAAAATGACGTATTTTATCCAACAAAACAATTTATTTAATCTGTCTCGGCCTATGGAATCATACAACACGTGATTCCATCAATCGCCTTATTCTTTTGAATAGAAAAGAGCATGATGAATGATGCCTGTTTCTGATGTGAGTTTAAGAATGAATGCGTGTCTATTTCGAAACGACAAACATATCCTCATTAATAATAAATATTGAGGATTTATTATAAAACTAAAATAGGAACTATTGCGCTCTGAATTTAATTTTGTCTAGATTAATAATTATCATCAGCTCTTCTACCTAGTTCGCTCACAACCATCTTCAATTAACTAAATAGTGAGAGAAGAAGAAGGTCTTTTCACGGTTAAATCCTGACAACTGAGAATTCCAACTTTTCAGTCTCGGTTATTTAAATTTTTCTCACTGTCAAAATAATTTTGTTCTTGGCTGTTTCAACCTAATTTTTTTTTTTTTTTTTTCAACAGTTTGATGAATTGATTTGTCATACTTAGTTCAACATTTTTCTCGGTTAAATTTATTTTTACCGAGAACAAAATGAAACCATTTTCTTCTAGTAAAGATTCGAGATATTTTATGTTTCTGTTTCAGGAATTGCCTCGTGGGGAAGAGCTACCATATCAAAGTTTCGGATCACGCAATGTACTGTTCAAAGTACGAAACGGATTATTACATTAGCGACACAAAAGCCAAGCTGCCCATTAGGTGGATGGCCTGGGAGAGCTTACTTCTGGTGAGTGGTCGCATTTATCTGTCTCAGCCTGTTTTCGCTTCCCATAACTTAGTTTTTATCGGATTAGGCGAGAGTTTGAGTGGATTTTATCTCGATTTGTGGAAAGGGCGCGTCCCTTACGTCGAGAGTTTTCTTAGCGCTTTTCCCAACTTTCTTCCGAGTTATTACTTTCGTCCAGGCGTACTCTCACTCGCTAGTACTCGATCATTTGGACATTCGTCATTCCTTGCTTCACTTCTGTTGAATCTAAAAGCCCACTAGAGATAGCTGAAGTCTATTTAGATACAATTTGGATATCAATACGCAATTGAAAAACAATTTTTTGATTCATTTTTTTCCTCAACTCAGGTACGATATCGGTTCCTTCAAATAGTAGGTAGTGTTTCAACGAATTGCTTCACACCACGACACTACAAATACAATTGTCTTGACTAAAGCAGCTTCCCTGTTTCGTCACTGATGAAGAAAGTGCGAGCAAAGAAGTAACAAAGCCAAGAGCCATTTCACGACCGGGCTGTAATTGCTTGGAAGTAGAAACCGAGTTTCCAACAGCAATGGCGAAGTTGGGAATCAAAACCTTGCAAACTCCGTCGTTGAGAGAAGAATAGGAGCACGGAAGGATTTGTGCTAACAGTTATCTCCACGTAGAGGACGAGAAACTAGAGAAATGTTAGTGAGTTGCCAGCATAAAGATGACTAATTTGTGCAGTAATAACGAAACGAATGCAAATAGCAAATTAATATAAACGTCTTTCGGCTCAGATTGCAAGTCTTAAAATATTTTATTGAATCTCAAGTATCTCGAAGCCGCATTGTTTTCTGGGAAATAGTCCACAAACAATTTTGGATGAACAGTTTAAGTTTGAGATTTTTGGCGAAGCGTGCGTAAACAAGATTTGTTTATTCCCCCGTCCAACCTTTGGCTCCTAAGATTGACGGAGGTAGGCATTTCTATTTTGAATGTCACCATGCTGCTGCTTTGATAACGCTTTGAAGTGGAATGTCTGAAGAAAGCATTTTCAAACTCGGATTTGACGTACCTATTCTGTCTGGATGTCTGGACCTACAGTTTATCTTTGTGGTCTGGTGTTGAGGGACACCGCAGACACCTCAAATCGTACTTGTTAAAAAAAAAAAAAAAAAAAAAAAAAAAAAAACCGCGGCTCTTATTTATTTTGCGTTTGAATTTGTGTTCCAGGGTAAAACCAGCTCAAAAAGCGACGTGTGGGCTTTTGGAGTCACCCTTTGGGAAATGCTGGTCGTCTGCGGACAAAAACCCTACGGCGAGCTGACTTCAGAGCAAGTCGTCGAAAACTGCAACCACTGGTACCAGGGGGATGGTCAGGCTCGACTCCTCTCTCGCCCCCCGACCTGTCCTAGAGAAATCTACGATCTGATGACCGAATGTTGGAAGAGGAATGAGGCCGACAGACCCCGATTTTCCGAAATCCACCTCTTCCTCCAAAGGAAAAACCTCGGTTACGTACCGGTAATTGCCTGATGTTAAACTAAACCCCCTCCCCTTTCACAATAACCGTAATGTGCACAAAATACCCCACCTTAAAAGTTCAGGCCGGTTCTAAATCGTCGCTGACCACTTAGAACACAGCAATCCACTCAACCGGGCTGTCATCACTCTCCCAAAAGTTAATCAAGACTTCGTTGCGTGTAAACTCATTACATTTCATTTCCTAGTTTTAATGAAAGAGTTATTTAAAATGTTTCAAAAAAGTAGGCCTATCTTAAAACAGGAATAAGACTCACTCACTCCAGTGTCTTTCTTGTGGTGATATTTGGAATAGGCGGTTTTTCGGTACACTCGGAAAATCCGCCTTGTGTGTGAATGTGAAACCACATCCCGATAAAAATGCCCTTCCCCCTGCACCAACCTTATTCTTCATGTCACGGTAACGTTTTTGTATGTACTTTCATCCCGTCACGGTAATACACTTCATGTAAATACAAAATTTTGTATTCCCCTTCCGTTATTTATTTATTTACTTTTTTTTTCTCATTAGAAGAAAAAAAAACTTGGTCTTAAAAACACGAACATTATTAAACAAAACAAATGAAATACAATATCACTATTAAACCTTAAAAGGAAAATAATTCCCGTCTAAGAGGGTAAATACATGAAAACGTACGTTTTCCGAGAACATAAAACACTCACGTGAGGAGTTGTAACGCTGCGGACTTACAGGGAACACTCAAATGGAATTATATCCATCTCAGATTTAAAAGATATTTAAAAAACAATTCTAAAAATTTTCTTTTTAAAATGAAGACAATTGAATATATATTTATATTTACTACTCGTATTTATTACTGTGTGTGTTTTCTAGGAAATTTGGTTTGGTATGTCAACAGATAGGTCTTCATAAGATTTCAGAGCGGAAATTATAACGCGTCGGGATTTTTATTTGAAAGATTCAGGTTGGAAATACGCGCACATTCTTCGTTGCTGATTCCCCCCTAAAAAGTAGACAAAAAAACCCGAAACTTTCACGTATGAATGGACGTCGGCGGAAAACCGTTTTTCGCTCAGGTGCACAATTGTCTCAATACACAATGTACAAAAGTCAACATTTATATCGAACTCACTGTACAAAGATGGCACTGTAACCATTAACGAAGTCCTCTCGTGGCAATTTTCGCTCTGACGTTGAATTTCAACTGCTCAATCGGAATTGTGTTGCGTAGTTTTGAGGTAAAAGTCATTTTGTTGTTTGTTCAAGATTTCAAATGAATCATTCCTATCTTAATCATCGTTCGGTGCTTCTTTTCAATGGAGACGAGCCAGTGGGGTGTTGTAAATGCCGATAGTCAAGGATGGACTAGAAATATTGTTGACGCTGTTCCGCATGAAATAGAGACCGAGAAGTAGACCCATACAGACAACACAGACCCCCATTTAGTGTGTTGGAAGCGTGATGTTGAACGGGATCAGCCACTTCCGGAACACTTGTTCATGCAGCGGCACCATCGGGATTAAAGAAACTGTTGGCTAATATTGTGCCACCACAGAATCCAATGAAACGCCGATTTGGTGGCCACAAAACCATTTGAGCAATTTCCCCTTGTGCAAACTTTCCACCGTCTCCACGTGTCTCCTACTGTAGAAATAAAAACCATTTCCGCTCATGGCGCGACTTGGCTATAAATAAATATATTTTTTACCCCCACAAAGTACTCCTCCTTCTAGTTTCTATCGTATCAAACTCTTGAAATCTGGTTCTTCCTATGTGGATTTATTGTAGACATTTCAAATAAACGATGGCGATCCTATTTTTGTCTCGAAAAAAAGTGAAAACCTAAAAAAAAAAAATCACAAAATCTATATCAACTCGATGTATCATAACGGTAGGCTCTTTTTAACTGTTAAGCTCTACATAAGTGTTCTTTTTGGTAAAACGAGCATGTATAAATAAAAGTAATTGTACCTACCTATGTATCGTGAAGCTGTTGAAGCTTTTACAAACTGTTCATTTATAACAGCGACATGAAAATTCGACCAAAAATTCATTTTTTCTAAATCGATATCATTTTGAATTGAGAAAAATTATTTGTGTTACTGTTACTTAAATAAAAAAAGAGGAAAAATATGAATGATGTATATAATCATTAGGAGTTAGTTTTTAGTCGTTAGGTATGACCTCGGAGGTTGGAGAAAGTTGCATATCTAAGTTAAAAAAAAAAAAAAAGAATGAATTTTTTCAAAAGTCGACTAAGTTTTCCACTGCATGTAGTCTGTAAATATTTATGATAGGTAAGGTGTTAAATGGATGATTTGTACTTTACCTTCAAACTCAATGTACCTAAGTGATACATTCCAACGAAAGAAATAATTTGTTTAAACTAGGTTATTTAAAATTAACAAAATCTGGCTGGCTTCGCCGTTGAAATAATCAACCTTCGTTTCTTCTGTCATTAGCACTTTATGTATAGTGTACATTTTTTACGTGGTACTAGTAATTTATCGAGTTGTCTGTTGTAGTGCGTCGTACGAACTGAAAATAACCTTCACTCCCTTTAAGAAACCAACAATAAAGTGCAGCGTTAATTATTTGTGAATAACACTGAAGCATTGCTGTATAATAATATACATTTGAAGAAAAAATAATAAATTTGAATTGAGCGGGAAAAAATTGTCGTGGTGTTTCCCTTCGGAATATTTCAGTGTTGATGCCTGCTCCTTTTATGTGTATCATGTATCACAGTTGGAGGCTCGAGGACGACTGCTGTGAGCTCAATTTTGTTTTAAACGGAATTTTTCCTTGGTAGACACCCCCGCGTTTGTGAGCCAACCGGCCGCGCGATGAAATCACAATGGTTACAATTGACTGGTGAACTGTTCATAAACTACAAAATAGGAATCAGTTGTTTGGGAGAGATTGTTGAAAGCATTTTGATTGTAGTAAATGTGAATTTGAAAGAAATTGCGATACGTCTGAGCCGCATGTTTTGTTTTTCTACTCCGTAATTTATTGTATAAGCAATAAACTCATTAAGATTTACCTCACATTTGAGAATGTATGCAATTTTAAAACTAAACTAGAAACAATTTTTAATGGTTCATTAAAAAATTAGGTGTATTTTTTTCCGATTGTTCGACTCTTTTTTCATATTAATTACCTATTGAAGAAGAAAAAAATCGTTTTTAAAAACAATGTTATTTCTCTTCTCAGTGTCCTTGTAATTTGCACGGGAGTTTTCGAATTTAAAAAAAAAGTTGACGAACGATGGTTTTCATGTAAATACACGATCTCAAAATGAGCTCTCTCTTCTAGGAAAAAATGGCGACGTTGCCACTTGAACTATGCGCTGAACGCTGACATCTTCCCCACTGGGGGGTGTTCGAATATATTTTCCCATTTCCATTGTCCATCACTCGTGTTCTATTCCCGAGATGATGTTTGTGCGTGTTCAATTTAACTAACCATGTGCCATTTCGATTCATTTGGAAGGTTGAGTTGAATTATGATCACTTGAACAAATCATGTTAGGAGTTGCTTTCAGTTTCTCATAGTTCAAGACAACGCAGCGCCTCACGTCTGCTTTTAATATCTATCTCTTTTCTCACTGTGTCTCTGTCTTTAAGCAAAAATAAAAATCAATGGAAAAAACTCGACCTGACTCAAAACAAATAAGAGAATGAAACCGAATGACAAACACTGTTGCTACAATTAGAAGTTATTTAAAGAGAAGTAATTTTCTTTAGTATTGTTTTGAATTGAAGCTAATTTAAATTAAGGCAAAATGATATGTTATTTACCTAAGTAGGCTAGTGATGGGATTGCCGAGGTTCTGGTTTTTCATTTAATTCGAACAGGAACTCGCCCCATTTGCCTGATGACAATCACTGGAGCAACAGTGACAAAACGTAGTCGGTATTTCTCGGCCTCAATTCGACTCCGTCTCTGACCTACAAATGCATATTGGAGGCGGGGACAGGTGGTCGAGGTTGAGAGGCAGAGCCCCAAAGGCTCTGACATCTTCCACTTTGTTTTCTCTATCTTCGTAATTTTTTGGACAGTTTTTTATTTCCCTATTGTAAGTGGAATAAAGAAGATTGTCTACCTAGTTATAAGCATAAGAAATCTTCAACAGATTGTTATTTTCATTTTTAGGTGACGAAATAAATGTTTCTTTTCGTGAAAATTGACTTATTTTCCTCGAACTCAGAATTCACATAAAACGAATTGGAAGAACATATAAAATTGGGGAAATTAAATCAGAAATAAAATGAAGAGTCAGCGACGTCGAGTTGCGGAAACCGTTCGTTACTTTTTCAAAATTACTTTTCTTCGTCAGGCGATTTATGTGCTTTTAACAATAGACCAACTTTTCTCAGTAGTGATTCAAGCGTGACCTCTCCCTCTCCGGTTCAGTATTTGAAAGGACGATGAAGCAGCTACTAATCGTATTGGCCCTTGCAATAGTTTTCACTGCAATAGTTTGCTCAGTATCGTCAACGGGTGACGCACAAATGGCCACCATCGCACGTAAGATTAATAACTATGCTATTTTAGTTTACTTTTCAGTACTTTACAATTACGTACTCATTAATGGAGCCTGATGGACGTGATACGCATAACTCGACATCGGCTGTCTTAGATACGGAACAGTTAACAGAGAAAATTGTTGTAACAAGAACTAAAGACCAGCGTGGCTAACGGCTCATTTCATAACTGGGATTTAATCTCAAGTTCCATGCGAAGTAAGGCTACGTCTTACTATATTACTTTTGTGAAACTAACAGTAATATCCCACGGATAATAAAGTTGTCTATTAAAAAAAAAAAAAAAAAAAAAAAAAACATGAAGACATATAGGTTGGTTATTCCTTGAATAACCAACCTATGTTTTATTTTATAGAATGCGAAGAAGCTGGAAATGGACCTCCGTCGAGCAAGTCCTGCAAATGCATGAAGAAGAGGTTTATACCCAAATGGATCGGACGTAACCAATTCTGGTTTTACTGGGTCTGCTGAATTGACACGGCGTTGCCACGTTCAGAATCAAAATATATTTTTATGAGTATCAGAAGACCTTCTGGAATAAACCTGCGTCATACGAACGTATTATATTAATACTCATTATTGCTAACAACCATACATACGTAATTTGGAAGTTAAGGGGTCGAAAATTTCACAACTGAAATATTTGTTCCACGTCTAGTTACAGTAATATTTAACCTGACTAAAATTTAACCGATACGAAATTTATTCAAGATCACGTGAGGCAACTTTCCCACTAAAGCTACATAGGTGTAGCCAAAAAATAAGCCTTTGCGTGCATGCAAGTTGATTTTGAGTGAAACTCCAATTATCAGCTTTTACAAAGTAGTGAGGAAGAGAAGTGATCGAGCGCTGAAAATACAACTATTATAAAAAGGCATGTTTTGAATATTGAGTAAGTATATTATTTTTGTTTCGGACGTTTTTTAAAATAATGAAACAACGCCCTATGAAGGGCGGCCGACGGTTGCGATGCCGAAGGTCCCAAATGTCAGTCATTCGGTTGAATTCACTCCAGACTCATTCAAATCATATCATGTTCTTGAAGAAGATTCGACTCCTTCAGCAGCAACTGCTCAGCCATTAGTCGGAATTGTTATGCCTTCCTGCCGTTGATGGAATATTTAAGCTAGCTCAGGAAACCGGATCTAATAAGTTGTAAATACAATACAGGAGGAGCGGCAAACGTAAGGCGACAAGCGATGACCGAGGGTGGATGAACGTTGGGTTTTGATGAACGATCCTGGGGTGATATTGCAAGAGTATGATAGGGTTAGAGGGTCTTTTCATTACGAGCAGGAAATGCTATGCCGCCCTAACCGTTTCTCCCAATGCGATGACCTTTTCGGAGAGACCTTCCCTGCTACTCATTATTCTTCGTCAAGTTTCCGTTTTCTGGGCGGTAGTTTTCCTGCCCTTCTCATTTCCTGAGGGTTCAAAAAGCTCACCCTAGTGGGCCCTTGGGTTGTAAATATGTGCTGGACTGGACATGGGCGCTTACATCATTCATTCATCCAATGAAGATAGTCAGTTATTACTGGCGAATGGAGGAACCCCCAGGTTCCATTAATTTTATAACATCATTTGAATTTACCAGTTGGCAGTGGAAATTACTGAAAACCGAACAACGAATCTAGTACATTCTTATTCATTTCTTCTGAATTAATGTTACATATGGGTTGACAGATCTCAACATTATAAGAACCAGTTTTTACCTAACTTATACTTTACTAATCAAGGAGGTTTTACAGGAGAATCGCATGACCACGTTCCTCAATTTATTGGTCTCCGGTGTTCTAATGCCTTCAGAGCTTCCTTCCCCCTTTCTGCAACGGTTCAATTATTTGAAGTGGCAAAAAATACCAATCATTATGGGAGTTTCCTGATGCTTTCTCTCCCTGTTTTCTGAAATTCCCTCTTTTACAGAGGCGTGTTAGGACGGAGGGAGTAAAAGATACATGCTCCATCGCCCTCGTTCTCCCGGGACTTGATTCGATACTCTGGGACACTCGGTTGCTCCCGTAATTGCATTTACCTGCAAAGATCATCAATATTGCAGGGCTTCAATTCCCTTCTCTCCCTTCAACTATTTAAAAGGAATGGCGAGGGAGTTACTTTCGTTTTTTCGCTTATACTTCCCCCCAACTCCTACCGGCAACGACCAGCAAGATACCAGCAAGTTGCCTTATATCCTGCATCACTATATTGCAGTTTTATTCTTATTCTTCTTTGTGACCTTCTTCATACATATTGTGCTCAAGTTGTCAAAAGCTGATTAGTACCAATCTTGGAAGTTTGTAAGTGAAGAACCGACACCCATACCCACCGATCACCAGCTGATAGCCTGTAAACTCCCTGTCTAAATTATTACGATAATTATAATACCGACTGCAGCATGTGCCGATCGGCGTTTGGATTCCAACCCATCGAACCCAGCAACGCTCAACGAACACGCGGCACAAATGAACGATGCGATCCACCTGCTGGATAACATTATGATTAAGGGGAACACTGGTCCAAGGTTCAGTCAAACCTCCGCCATAGCTGTTGAGTCCCTCGCATAGATTACATCCCCCTAATACTAATAACTGAGTTAATTATGCACCCTAGCGCTTCAACATTAGTCATTCTCACAGTTCCCCTACAGATCTAGTCCGTACTACAGTGCTGGAGGTTGCAGTAAGAAGGGTGTGGGGGAGGAGAGGGTTGGCAAGATGATAAAAGGTATAAAAAGTTCGCCTGAAAACTGTAGGTCTTGTTAACCTTTAGATAATATATGTAGTTAGGTACCCATTTTGAACCATACCCACCCTCAGTGGGCACCAATTGGTTCGGGACAGCTAATAATGTATCAACATGTCGAAAATTCGGTGGATATCGATACATTGGTGCAAAACTAATCCCTTCTCCATGTTTTGTGAACGCCGCATCCCTTCTCTATGCTCCCTTCCTGGCCAGGTTATTATGCGTATTCAGCTATATTACCGAATGTTTCATAACTCGGTATTCCATGATTTCCGTACGTTATCTAATAGTTTTATTGTTCCGCCGTATTATTCCGTCGCTGTACCGCCAACTAGTTTCCGATCGGGTCGTCGTAGATACTTTGCTTTCGCATTGAAGGTAATATTTTTTCCTTTCGTTGTTTTGTGATATACTTAAGGGCTTCTTCTTCTGGTACTAGACTACATGACGAGGTACTAGTGCGCGTCCCCTGCATGTTACGGACTTCATCCCCGGCCCGCGACACGTAATCATCCAATTACAGCATAAAATTGCCCGCCTTTTTATCTTAATCTGATGCGTAGGAACGCCGCTCTCCATTACTTGCCTGTTATTATCATTTTGTGTATTTTGTTGAGCTGGCTCTAATTTATTAATTAGTTGTTCCTTAGGTGCACGCTGGGCGGCCGCGCGCCCGCCGCAAGGTTAATCGGCAGGAGCGACGGATACACTGTCATGAATCAGCCTTAGATCCGAATGATAGCTATAATGAGCGACGCCCAATCGAGAAGGCGACCTCATACAAACCTATCAAACAATCAATATCATAGAGGAACGAAGAGAGTTGGAGGGTTGCAACAGCACAATATTGTTCCATTCCGCGTGTCTTACTCATTGGCTCGTACATTCAGGACATGATTCCCTTCAGCCAAGGAAATGCTTGCGATGATTGCATAAATTTGGCCGACAAGCGTGACTTCCCCAGCCAGAGTGACTCGTGAGAAAAGCCCTGATTGATGCTTCTTCATCAAGAAGAACCGCCATACGTCAGTGTGTGTCTCCTCGTGAGCCCGCTCCCCCAAGCAGTCAATCCTCCTCCTTTTCATACAACGTAAGCACCTTACGACCCAGGCTTTCAAACCAAAGTTCCTCCGAGCCCCCAACCACCTGTCACTTCGATTAATTGAAAACACTCTCGCAAAATACGCAGTGAAGATCTTTCATATCGCCCGGCTTTTCTGGAAGTTATAGGCCCGGGGTTTGAGTGGAGATTTAGGACCGCCCTTCAGACCTTCACTTTTCAAGCCCTCGAAGGTACAACTTGCGAATCACATTTCGTTAAAAGGCCTTTAGCGTTAAACCCAACAAACGAAACTTGCACCTGCGGTCTTTCTATCAAAACTTCGTCTAGCTAATCCCTCACCTTGAGAGACGTTTCCTTTAATTAAGAAGAGTGATTTAAGAGGTTGTTGGGGGGTGGCTGACGACGAACCAAACTCTACCAGTCTCCATTACTTTCATTTTATTATCATTTTGTGTATTTTGTTGAGTTGGGTATCCATTTTTTCTGGTGTCTGGCGTTTACCTACAAGAACTCAACGTTCAAAGAGGACATGTCCATGGAGAAGACACAGGAGTTGTTACGATTCGGATCTGGTGTGAAGAGACTTATTAGCTTTTGTACTAAATGATGACAACAGGGTTCCCTATTTCCTGAGACGAGTGAGATGGAAGAAAATAAGATTGAGACGAGGGCATAAAGTGGTTGCTAACGTGCCTCACAGGAATATCTCCGGATCACCATTCCTGTAATTTGATGATCAGTGGTTTATTTGTTGCCCTGCAGCAACAGACAATTTGGCGTTTCCTCTACTAACAGGGTATTCTATGCTCTGCCTGTAACCAATGGACATTTTTTCACCTTTCTTCTACTTCCGTCCCGTTCCAGTGTAAAGGGTGCGAGAATAATGGTAGAAAGTCAAGTGGCAGGATTTCCAGAAGAATATTCTCTATTCCTAGTAACAACCTACATAGTTGCCACAAACGTACACTCCTATCTGAGCCAGACTGTCTTATCTGAATGAGGTAGGCTCTAAACAACGTTTTACCTTCGATATTCAAAGGAGCCCACAATAGATCAAAAGGGCACCATGAAGCCAAGCTTCAGATCTTCGGCAAGGCCGTGGGCACCTTGTACATTCATTGAGCCAGGGACGACCCAGACGGGAGAAGAAAGTGAAGTGAAGAGGGAACTTGAAGCGTTAATCCTTGTCAACGGGGTGAAATGAGTCAGATTTACTTTACATTATTCATCTTGAATGGTCCCAGGAGCCCAGTAGTTGGGTTGTCATTAGAAACCCGACCCCCTTCCCACCACGCGCTCTCACTGGTCCCTCTCTCCGCCTTTTGTGCGTTCCACTGCCTCGCTCCCTTTACTTTAATAAAGTAGCTCATCTATCTTGCGGAATAATGCAAACATCGGCGAGAAGCTTCCAGGAGGACCATTCAACCCGCAGAGGGCACATGTTGAATTTAGAACCCCCTACCCTCACTGGTTACCAACACAACCCCTCTCACGAACACCGGCACGTCATCTTCAAAAGAATTCGAAACATCCTACAATGAAATGATTAATTCGAAATATTTTTCATTTTTTCAATCGCGACGTACCATGACTTCTTCGCAATGTAAACACACCAGGCGCACAACAAATCGCAACATGACAAATGAATTCAAATTGTAAATTTTATCCATACAGACCTACTGAGCTAGGCATTTCGCGCAATGGGTACCATTGAAATAAAAAACGCAAATGCATGCGTTTCTTTCCTATTATGAGGGGATTCAATGTTAAGAAGCGTCTGTTTTTATCGTTTAGCTCTGATATGGCAACAAACACACAAACATCTGCTTCGGCATAGAACTACAATTCAACCATGATACGGCGGATCCTGGAAAGAGTTTGAGATCCGTACTCTAAATAGGAAGCCATTGGACGTTTCATCACTGGGATAACCTAAAATCCTGATCCCGGAATCAGCAGCACTTATATTAGTTTTTCTGTATTTCTATAATTTTGATGACTTACTGATGGAAAGTTTTCCTTTTAAAAATATAGATTTTCATTTTGGCTGTGTGCCGTCATTAAATAGGTACTATGACTCAAAAACGCAATTTGTTTCCCCAATAAATCAGGTCTGTACGCGTCTTGTTCCTCCTACAAGCCTTTTTGCTTTGACGAAGAAGTACAAAACCACCGAGACACCCCATAATAATACCCCAATTTCCCTTTTCCGGCTACGTAGGTAATGGAGACCGGTACGGTCCCCGAGCTCATTAGAACAGCATTTGAGCATATCTCTCTATAGGAATTTTTTTCTTCAAGCTCTTCCACAATTTAATTAAAAGCACTCAACTTTAGCGCATTACTTTTCTGTTTTGCGCTTTGTATTTCCCCGATCGCTTTGAAACGCGAACAACGGTCCACGTTCATGAATAACGAGTGGAATTATCTCGTTTTCCTCCATCGTTCCAGATTCGATTTCATTATTACTGAATACCTACTACAGGGGTTTAATTACCCGTGCAAAATCTCGAAAGAATCGTGAGTAAAGTTTTAATGAATATTTCCATTTTGCTCCGGTCTCAATTTAATTAGATAGTTCTCGGTATCAGGTTCACTTATAAATGCACGATTGTGAGAGTTGATTGCATGAGTACCTACTACTGAAAGGTTTAGTTCACAGTAAACAGTTTTATACATATTTTCTTTCTTTATTCGGTTCAGACCTATAGTTCTGAGATTATTTTTAGGAAATTGTACCATGTTATTGAATTTGAATCAATAGTGAACAATTGAAAATTTCTGTTAGTACGAGTATTTCCGTGACAGCCGATTTGTTGATTTTTTTCTGCATTATTTTGGTTCATTTTCATTTGAACAAAGCCTCAGGAGCGTCGGTTCCGTTGTGATTCCCTCAGGGAGTTCGCAAATGGTGAACGAATGAAAAATATGTTTCCTTAACTTGCACGACGTTTGGCGTGAAGTTCGTCAATGAGGTGGGGGAACTGCCCTATAGAAGACGTCATCTTCGCTGCTTCCTTGGAGAGTTCCCTTTAAAATGCAAATCTCCTTGGGAGAGAGAGCGACATCCCTTATCAGTGACAGGTAGGGTTTTGACATCCAGGAGAGACGGGGAAGGTTAATGAATCTTTAACGCCCCTTCATAGGTTAGGAGGGAAAGCCAAAAGGCATTTTCCAAGGTTTCAACTTACCATACCTTCAAGAGGCCATCCCAATTTGCATCTGCTCTCTCGAAGAAACCATAAGTCTTTCTCGTATATCTTCCGTTTAGTAATTCAGACTGTTCTATCTACAGGTAATTAATTGAGAAAGCGCAGTAAATCAGATTTAATTGAATTGGATAAGTGTATTTCAACTTTATATGTGCGTCAAGAATCCCACAACAATAATAGGGCACTAGGTGGGTTGTCAAAAAATCCTATTATTTTGCAAGGAGATCACAACGAGAGTGTGGTGCAGCTGGCTTATCCCCCAGCAGTGCAAATTAGAGCTTCATAACCGAGATATTTTTCATAGAATGTTGCTCAGCACAAAATCTTTTTTTTCTAACGCAATAGTACCTATATATATTGTTTTTTTGATTATACAAAATAGGGCAGCCCCATGGTGATTCGAATAATCCCGAAAATTGGCGTAAATATCCGGTCAGCACGTGCGCTAGTACAAATGGAAGCTTTCTCGGGCTCATGCCTCCATGTAGCCGCTCCAAGGCCCCGTATAATCCCATTCCCGTCTAACAGAACGTAAACAGCGTCGAGACCGCGCCGTTTATCAAAATTCGAGTTCGAACTGGAATTAAATTACGACTTCTCGCTGTATACAAGCAACAACAAACTACAAATTGTTCAATAAGGAAATAAGCTCTCCCTCCTCCAAACTTGTTGATTAAATGGGAACCCTTTAACGCTGTTATGATGATCCAAAAAGGGCTCCAGAAGTTCTTCAACCAAGTCCAAACTCCAGAAGGACATCAACCGTTGAAACTCCTGCAGTATCAATAAAGGGACCGTATTAACAAACAGATATAATGCCATTACTGTAATCCGTACAGAAGGACAAGTAAAAGGTTTTGATTTAATTAGAAAGGTTTTCCGGGAGATGGGAAGTTGGTTTGGAGGAGTTACGAAGGAAGAGGCGAGTCAGGGAAGTCTAATTCCATTAATTTGAGTAGTTTAACGTTCAAGTCTCAGGCAGGAGTTACACAGTCTGGCGATCAAAGAGAACAGCGGTGAGAGATGAACCTTTTAAAACCCGTCCAGTTTTTCTATACTCACATGCCCTCAAGGCCGCTCAAATAATACCAAAGGCTCTCTTCATGTTTTCGTTCCCTTTCATTATTGCTGTTTTTGAGCGATGTTGCTTTTTGTTGAAGGGTTTTTTTTTCATTCGTCGCCCACAAGAATCACTCCACTCGCATCTCGGCCCTTTTTCGGGGGAAGCGAACTGTTTCGGGCTTTTATACGGCCAACTTCTCCGCTCCAACGTTAGAAAATTGGACCGATTATTCGAGTGGAATTCATGATTCTCGAGTAAAGCCTTCGCGTTTTCTCGATAAAACAGACAGGTACACTCATCCTATAGGGAAAATCGTGGAATACCTTTGATGAAGCGAATAATCAATTTTGAACTTCCTGTGGCTTTGTTCCTCAAAGTTTAGATCCGGATAAATGTGTATAGATGACATCAGATCGCCTAATCGTCTAGGGTAATCAATGCAATCATTTCGTTACATATCAGAAGGACTTTTTTGGACTACATGAGCACTTTCATCAAGATCTCAACCACTTTTTAAAACCCAAAACTTGAAACTAAATGCCCTCAGGGGTTGTGTATGGATATCACACAGCTTCTCAATCGAAACGAGGGAACAAGTGGTTAGAATGTTTTTCTCAGAGGTTTTCCCTCTGTCATGAAAGCCTTTTCCGTAGTTTTTCCTTCTTTGTAACCCCTTCCTTCTTTCTGGCTCCTCGTAATATCAATATTCTTGTGACAAACTGCCTTATTATAATTTTCCCAACGACAACTTTATACCGGGCACTAAATCATTTAGATGGAAGGGAGTTTGATAAAAATTAACCCTTGACAAAGTTGGGGCCGAATGCAATTTTGAAGAAGGGCGAGAGGCGGCCTCAGGTGTTCCAGTGTGATTGATGTCGCCCGCAAATTAAGAGATATACATTTTGCTTTGGAGAAATATATCAAATTTTCTCCCTTCTCGCCTTCTTTTTGTGAAAGGAGCCAAGTAGAAGGGCTCCTAAGTTTTCCCATCAATATCGTTCACGCCGGAGGAACGAGGTTGATGTCGGATTCGCAATTGGTATTCATTCTATCGTGTTATTTGGATAATGTAAGATGGATGTAGCAGATACATGAGGTTTGCACTTTGATTATGCAACACTTTGGATTATTATTCAATTTAAACCAATTTTAATTTATTTACACATTACTTTTTGTTCGCATGAAACTGATTGTGTTACATCGTTATTGTTTTTAATTTCCACAGCTGTTGGATCTTAGCCTATAGGTCAGGAACCTGTCCAGATTTATCGAAAATTCGACTTTTCTTATTTTCTTTTCTGAACTATCGTGAATATGACTGCTGGTCATTGTGTCAATCACCAGTGCTGTTGGAATATGTTGCAATAAATGGAAAATCTCCAAAATGGCCCAACGAAATCTGAATAGCTGATTCCCATTTCAAGACAGTTCAAGAGGAGACAAAATCTTTCAACTGGCGCGCGCTCTGAAAAGGCTTTGCCGAGAGATTTCCTCCAATGAAAGCCGATGGGCCCTTTAAATCACCTGAGGATTTGCGAGCAGTTAGATCGCCAACAGAGGAACGCCTCACTAATCCTTCCGTTATGAATATGAATAGGGTATTAACAGATTCTATCCCAAGTTGGAGAATGGGATTGGCTAATTTGGGCCGTATATCGCGGTTAGAGCGTCGAGGAGTTTGCTTCGGGTAAATAGGTCGAAGCTGAGCGAAAGCGCCCTTTGTTGGTATTAATTCATTACCTACACAGGGTTGTTGAAGGTGGTTTATGGGAGAAGGTTCTTACTCTTGAACTGGGCGTCCCGTGGGGGACTCCTTCCAACATCTCTTAGGTATCATTAGCTTCAGGGAGGGCGCAAGTACAAATTAGACTTCCTCGACGTTGGTTCCGATTATGCGTAGAAGCTAATGAATTGATAAATCCCCAAGCTTCCTTTGGTTCAGAACGCACCTTTCCGTCCCGTTTCCACCATGTTCATCACGTATTTAAGCTGATTACCCTGATAGAGACCTTATATCATTGGAATATCGCGAACCTATGGAAAGTCTTCTGAGGGTGGGTTGTACCCAGGTACCTCGAATTAACCCAGTATCAACAATAATTATTTCAAAGCGTTAAATTTTGCGTTATAACAGTTCCAGTTCATTGACTGAGCAGAGCTCACGGTTCATCTTTTATATCAAAGAGTAGCTGAAATAGTACAGAGTCGTCTCTACGGCCGTCTTCAGCATATAATCTCAAGAATGTTCGACTAACAAGAGGCAATTATTTTTCCTCCACTCCTTTGCTATTCTCATTCAAATTATTCACAACTCAAAGTGGAGAATCTCAAGAGAGAGCCCCAACTTATAGATCTGCTTTTAATTCATAATGGAGAATTGTGTACAAGTAGACCGTACTTCCCTACAATGAAGGGATTTGCCTGCTCGACAAAACTCACTTAACTTTCCACTAAAACCAAATAATACTCGTCCTCTGAATTATATAACTTCACCTTCAAAACCCTTTTGGGCCCTGGAAAGGGTTGTTACAAAATTATATACAAATCCCGCGTCAGGGAAAGATGTATATTTAATGGATCGATGGGGAGGTTGGTTGAGGGAGGGTAGGGAATAAATGCTCAAGATGGCTGTATTATTCATGGCTTACCCCAACAAATAGCCAAAGCAAACAGGTAATCTTCCTTTCCAGAATACATTATGACGCTCGTAATCTGAGAGCTGCGAGAAGGAAATCGTCTCGAGATGAGGCTTTGAGGCAAAGGCCGCAATCCGGTTCGTCTTCTCTCACTTTTAAGGGCGAAAAATTTCTTCAATTATTAAAAATCAAGATGTTCCATTAATGAGGCAATTCTGTGAACACTGCCTTCCGATTCTATAACACTATATTTAATCATACTAATAATAATCCAAGGACCCTGTAGGTTATGAAAACTTGAAAGATCTGAGACCAGTCTCCTCTATAGTGAAATGAAAGACAAATCATAGGACTAGGAGCATGAAGACTCATTAAATTGATTCAGCGTCCAAAATTCAGTGGAAAATGATACCCTACACACCTAGGTACCAGAAATCTCAAAAACCATACGAAATAGGTAGACGGATATCCATTTTGACCCATAACCTCTTGGGGGGGGGGGGGGGGGTGTCAATCGTTCCGGGACCCGTCTCCTTGCATTCAGCGTCAAATTTAGTCAAAATGGTTCACCACACGCCTACATCGCTAAAAATCTCGAAAATGCATTTTTCAAAAAACACATTTTGAGAAGTTTTAGAGACTTTTTGCATGAAAACACAGGTTGATTATTCAAGAAATAACCAACCAAAATTGGTGTCGGGATTCGAAGACGGAAATGTTTGAAGAAACTCGGTGTTTCTTCAACTTTTGCAACTCACATCCGATTATTGGGGATCCGCTTATATCAGTTTCAATATGCTTTCTCGTCGTTCTGTGTTTTCATTTGTCATACTAATCAGATAGCCTCAATTGAATTATGCATGTCTGTATATCTGCTGTATGAAATTTTCTGAGAATAAAGGATGACAATCTGTTTTCAATAGTACAAAATAAGGTGGAGCAGCTAGAGCCGCTCAATGCCTGAGGATCAATGGTAAACTGCTTGGGGTGCACGTTGCTGTCTCTCACCATCCAACCCTTTACTCTAAGACCATTTTGAATAATTAATGATGCAGGCAAAGTCCAGTAAAGGCGAAACAGTGGGCGTCCAGGTCGTCCGAGGTTCCGAGCTTAGCTATGACGTAAGAGGAAT
This sequence comes from Cyrtorhinus lividipennis, assembly GCA_019603395.1. NCBI lineage: Eukaryota > Metazoa > Arthropoda > Insecta > Hemiptera > Miridae > Cyrtorhinus > Cyrtorhinus lividipennis. Next base: position 13,900,778 of record CM033999.1, on the reverse strand, counting down.
TAGAAGGAGAAAATCCTCTACGTTTCTGGCGGAGATTAGTAATTACCAGGTGGTGTAGGTTATGTGACGTACGAATCATTTTTCACTCGCTTTTAACACTCTTGTCGTGAAGCAAACTTGATTCGAGAGCACGCATAATACACTTTTCACTGTAGCACGGTGCTACGTCTAATGACGAATTAGAGACCAATCAAATGAAACAAATTTTCAGGCGAGTTTTCAAATTTATCATGGAATGAAATGACCATTTTTTTCTTTAGACAGAAGAGTCACACACGACAAAACAATCAATGAAAATTTTTGCACCTATAGCACTTCACTCTCTTGGGGCAGCTGGTACATATTCACATCGCACTTGGCGTCATGTAAGTGCAACTTGTAGTTGGAGTTGGGTGAATTTAAAAATTACTTGAAGAAAGGTATTAGAGTTAGATTATATAAATTATGTGTCTCAGCCGAGAAATGTCTGTGGGCTGATTTGTAAGCCTTCAACGCCAACCCAGTTTTTTGGAGGTCGGAGTGCGGACATTTCCAGAAAACCCTCAAGTCGTTAGTGCTACCCGCTCATTTTCAGAGATGACCTACATCAGCACCTTCCGCATATTACGTATAACCCAATACATAATCACACTTCCACCCGTGCACACTTTTCTGATCATTTTCACTACCTCATTAGGCAGGCACAAACCCCAGAAACTGGCAACTTCTCGCGAAAGAATTGACAACCGCAACGTTCCTTTCTATAAAACCGCTTTTCTCATTCAACATTAACGTCAACCCGACAATGCCAGAAACGTCGGGAAGATTAAGAAGTAAACTTAATTTCTTCCCTTTTGAAGGGCACCTCCCATCCTATCCAACTAAAAGTCTTTCTTGAACGCCATCCTTTTCCCTTGATGGAGGAGCGCCTTCATCCTTTTCTCGTCTTAGGAATAGCATAATAAATTGATAAGGCGGTTATTGCTCACTCCTTGCAACCATCGCGGCCTTTTGAGCGCGAAAATAAAAATCGTATCTCAGTAATTGGATCGTTCCGTATTTCATTGTCTAATATTTACGTTTAATTAATTCTAAAGCAATTATATTTCTCTCTCAGGAACCAGAGGAAAAAATTATCGTAAAATACTTTTATTGCCTGGGTTCCTTAATTTACAATTGTTGATTGTCTACAAAGGATCGGGTGTCCATGAAGGACCTGGAAGGAACTTCATACTTACTCAGGAAAAAGTTTATGTACGGATTCGCCTTACCGTTTCCGCTAAAGTAATTATTTTTCATTATCTGATGTTCCGATTTGGAACATGAAATGTGAACACGAGTTTCATACACAGCACATCCATGTTTGTTGCCCAGGTAAACGGTGGTCGATGAAGATTTGTCCGGTGGTTCATTATATGATTCAAGGTTAAAAGAACCCTGTTATCTCTAGGAGGGTCGCTCAATACTCAATAACATGTTTAGCGGGGACAGGATATTTTACTTGTCAAATACAGGAACAAAATGTGGTATGGTTATATTTAAAGCTCTGGCAGTACCGTTTTCTATTTCCTATTAACCTCTGAGTTGTCTCTCAACGAAAATTCTACAAGTAAATCATAAATTTTCCAGCAAAGCACATAATAGTTTGCTCATCGATTCGTAGTGGTGTTCCACCGGTCTGATGAAGGAAAATTGCCTTCATTTGAATTGTTGGTTGTTAGCAACCGTGAGGATCGATGGACCAAAACTGCAAGTTCGGGTAGTCTAGACTGAGGTTTTGCACCGAGAATTTCCACCCTGTTTTTGTTGACAGACTAGAGAGTATCAAGGGCTACGCAGGGGAGCAGTTACAAATCTACTGATAGACGGGATTCCATGAACAAGAAAATTCCTTAGATCTCGTCCATCTGGAAGACAATGAAAAATTATTTTATTGCGAGCTGAACAGGCAGGCTCACAACTCGGTAGTAAAGGCATCGCAACGTTGATAAACTTCCTCCCTGCCGTAAATTATTGTTAAGCAGGAGATGAAGGACGAAGAGGTGAAGTCGGGACATCTCGGGGACCTTTAGCCCTTTTCAACTCTGAATTTCATTCCGCCGAATAGCTATCTTGGGAATAGGCAGGGTATAGTGGAGAGTATTTGTCTCGCAGCCCTCGGAGTTTTAGATATTCATGGGCGGCAAGACCTTTTCTTCTCTTCTCCCAGTCTTCTCATTCCTAACGGCGTCTGTCCCGGTAAAAAAAACCGGTGTTTAATACTTGAAGAGGTTTACGGGTAATGGCGGAAAGGGAAACAGCAGGACCACACGCGTAGTTTTCAGTGGGGAATAAACCGAGGGGAATAGTTGATGCCGCGTAAGTGAGGGTGCATAATCAACCCGAGCTAATCAGGGAATGTTGACGTTTAACAATTAACGAAGAGAATACCGTTGAGAAAAGGCGGAAAACTGGGAGTAAAATCTCCGGGGCTTACCTTCCGATAACACAGACTCACGCAGCACGCATAAACAATGCAGTTCGAACATGTGGAAAGAATAGAGTATGGCAAGGAGGGTCTGCCCAGGGGCAAATTTAGAAGCCACCACCCAGACAAAATTATTATAAACACAGCATAAGTGCGGCAACCTCAGTTAGCTTGTGAGATCCAGCCTCTAGTTAAGCATAACAGTTTCCGAGAGATGAAATATTTTGTTACGATTAAATTAACTTATCATTCGGTAGGATGATTTGGCAGAACAGAAACAAATGACTGTCAAATGATGTCCAACTAGTGCTTCCATCTATTAGATGTAAAAAATTCCATAGAGGTCTGAGAGTCCAGGGTTTTGTTTTACCTCTTAAATTGTAGTATATTCCACCATATACACCACTTTGCCCACTTACTGTTTTGCCATTATATTATGTTGCATACTATTGAGTCTATGATTACTACAACGCATATTTATATCATATGCCATTGTTCTTTCATGTTCACCTTCAAATTAAATGAGATATTCCGTTGTTTATTTCTGAATTTTGATGAAATTCTACTAGTTTCAATTGACGAAGGGTGGTATTAAGAGGGGTCGTAGGTAGCCAAGGTTCACTCAAAGTAATTTTTGCTTGACCGAACTGATCTCGTCCTAAATACCTGGTCTTGTTACTACTTGTTAGCCAAACTCTCTCCTGCTTTCGAAGAGCCTCCAGAAATTGTTACACACTGTGGCATGCAACATGTGTAAATTTCAATAAGATTAGCATATTTTCGAGATTCCATACAAAGAATGAACGGAAATCTTTGGAGTCTTCTCATTGTAAGGTCGTAAACATTCTAGAGCTAAGGGGAGTGAAGCGAAATGAAAATCTCGACGAAATGGAGGTCGTGCCTGCGGGTTTGTGACTGAAGCGCTGCGGTGCATAGAGAGAGCCGCATCTTAGTTTTTCCCCCATCTACTCCCTTGAAAATACTCATCTTACGCCCGGCTGTTGACACCATTGAGAGAAACAACATTCCGCAGAAGAAAAACTGAAAGCCCTTTTCATTCTCCAGAGGTGCCAGTCGAGCTGTGGGACCAGAGAGCGGGGGAGGTCTTTTGCATTATTCAAAAGAAAGCATCCAAGTTGATTATTTGAGAAGGGAGTCAAGTGCAGAGGGCAGAGTGGAAACGCTTCGGTCCGAAGTGGAAACTGTAAAGAGTAAGTAGCCCAACCAAAGAGTGAAACCCTTAGGAAAAGCAATTACCTTCCAGCATGTTTTTTTTTTTTTTTTTTTTTACGATACTAGCAAATCGAGCTGGGAAACGATCACACAGAAGAGCAAGAAGCTGGTGGGTAACCTTTCAAACTAATTATCCTCTCCCACGTATGTAGATTAGAAGAGAGAAACCTGAGAGCATTGCGCATCCCCTTCTTCCCATTCGCTTCCCATTCGGATTGATACCAAACGTTCAGCCCTTCCGAACTTCCTTCAAGGAAAACACCCGATGAGCCTAATCATCGCTCAAAAACTACTTGTTTATGAAGTAATGAATTGACAATAACCAACTTATAAGATGAGTCCGCAAAGTGAACCACAAAATCTATGTGGATTTTATTCTTGTCAGGATGTTATTTAACATGAGAACTCACGCTCATCATTCACATTGCATGTATGGTTTAGTTGAACCCTTATGGAATTTATAGAGCACTCATTCTTTGCTAGTCATCATTATAAAACGGGATGACTATAATTTTCCAGGTTTCAGAGTCGTACTGAGAGAGTGCCAGGAGGCGCAACCCCCAACCACAGCCTCGAGTTGTTTCAACCCCCATTTAATGGTTTCGGGGTCCCACTGAACGGGTAATAGGTGTCAACTTTATTTACAACTATAATAATCTTCCGGTGCGAGAGGGTGAGAACCTATAAATAAAGTTCACGAGGGTTTTTCTCACTGGGGGGATAAATAAGGTTGCGGAACCCGTTCCTTAGAAAACTTCAGTAATCTCAAGAGTCTTTAGGGTGAATGAGAGCATCGAAATTTTCAAGGAACTCGTTGAGAACACAGGCGTATCTTTGGCGACTAGAAATTGGCTGTCATTGAAAAGTACTAGTGGGCTGAGTGGATTTAATCAACTTCCGAGTTGTCTGTGAAACTGACTTTTTTGTGGTCTCCAGAATTCAATCATGATTTTGTTAGTGAAACTTCAACGGCTCATTGCCGTGAAGCTACGGGGTATAATTTTCGTACTGGAACCATCAAAGGACGATTGCAACCTTTCTGAATGTACTAGCTGCATCCATTCTGCTAAGTTGAAGCGGATAGTACCGACCAGCTTGGGCCGTTGTCAGACCTTCAATGACCCTTCGATGAGACTTCTCTGAGTCATTTGACCTTGTTACAGGGTGAAAATGAAAGCCGAAAGCCCTTTTCTCTTTGATCACATACAAACTAATTTTAAAATGAGGAAGCTCAATGAATCCGAGAAAAACAAAATATACTTATAAGGCAATTTAGTACGTATATAAGTATATACGTACACAATATACTTCAAATTCCTTCGTAGAAACCGTGGTACATTACTAGTACTTGATATCCAGGGCATATGGAGTCAACATTAGCCAACACTATTTTGTCTCAGTATTGTCCCACTTACTTAAAGATCTTTTTGTTTTTGAATCACAACATAATTATTTTGTAGCAGTATTCTGACAGTGTTTTTCAACATTTTTAATTGCTATTTTTCTCTCTCGTTTGCGACAAGCCACCACGAAACATTTTGACTTCTGGTTGAAAACTGTATTACTTCCTATCATTCGGAAGCTATTGTGAGTCTCACTTTGGAAAAAAAAACAATCTAGGGCTGAAAATGCTATTTTAATTGAATTAGTCGCGAAATTTTTCAAAACTGAAACCACGGTTTAATTGAAAATACGGTCCTGTATTTTTCTCCTTGTCCTACCTATATCGAAGGATTAATTGAATATCTGATCTCGACTTTTAGGACGTCGACCAGGGTCGAATAATTTAACCCGTTTTCAGCCCGAGAGATGCCTACTGAATGTCCGCTTCGGCGGGAGATAAAAAATTCATAAACCCCGCATCGGCTATGCATTGTAACTTGAATCTGCAATGGGCTTCACCGATAGGGTTGAAATATCCAATTATTTAGAAACCGGGCGGTGGCTCTTTTCCTGCTCCCCAGAGTCAGTTTTGCTAAATTCGAAATACATTCCGTCGATTTCTCTATACATTAGGCTTCACTTAACAGTAACAGTTATTACGTATTCCACCGAACGGAAGGGTTGAGAAACAACAAAAATTCAATAAGCATATATGAGTTAGAATACGAATTAACCAACAATGTGTGGGAACGAGAATAATGCGATTTCAGTTGAGCAGGTGCCAATTATTCATCCATGTGATATCCAATATCATCGTATTATTTGTGTGAAACGTAATCATATTAGTATCAGTCAGGAACTATCCTGAGCCTTTTCAACATTGGAGATTCTATCCCTGCCTCGTACTGGCTAACTGTACATATATGTTGAGATACATTGTTTCCACGTTACGCCTCAATCAACTGCAGAAGGGGTTCAAAATTAATATCTGAATGATCAAAGTCCTGTCAACTCCACTCCGGCCCTGGCCGAATGGTCACCTAACGGCCATGATAATCACGCAAAAGCGGAAGATTTGCCGTCAGTCTATCTTCAAAAGTGGATTTGAATGTCTGATACCATCAACATGTTATGTAGAACCGTGTGGCGTACATTATATATTCTGCAGATCCCCCTCTAAAAATCACCCTTTAATATGACGTTTAACTGCGTTAAGATTGTTTCTCAAATTGCTTCAAGTGAGAAAAGCATAATTCAGCGCTATCAGGAATCAACCGAACATTATAGAAATGATCCTGTAGATGTATGATCTGTCGGTAGACCATACCATATAGATGTTTCAAGTTCAGATGCATGTGTTGATTGTTTATAGTTCCTGTGCAATAATTGCAAATCTAAAAGAACAAATATTAATATAAAATAATTTTTACAACGAATTCGAATGTAAATCAAGCATCTAACACTACTAAGAACAGTACATCTTTTTTCACAACTTTAAGGATACCGACGGGTCCAAGAATAATGAACCCGCTCGGATGTTTTTCCTTTTGCGATGAGTCGTTCAGGCAAAGAATGAGGACTTTTATTACCTATACGTGCGTCTTTTGTATATATGGACGGCCGTTGAGGCATTCTTCATCTTCTTCTCTCCAAAATTCAAGCTTTTGTGGAAATGCCACACGCAATGCGTCCGCGCGCCAGCCGAAAGGTTAAAAACATTGTGGTACGGAATTGAAAATGACTCGCATTTGGGAGTGAAGGTCGATCGTTGACCGGAAGAAAGGGGAGGTACGTTACAGAGCAACTATACACTTACTGAAAGAGCTGCCAACTGAACAGAGTACAAATTAAGGTATTGAACACGCATTGAAATAAAATCATAAGGAGGATACATTATTTTACGCTATTCTTGTCTGGACTCAGCAACAATTTTTGAAATGAATAAAAATGAAACTACCTCACCTTGACTTGACGTGAGATTCACAAAAATATTACTGTGCATCCTGAAAGTGTTGGTGTGGACTTGAAAATCAATGTTTTATGCCAAAGAGATGTAGAGATGATTTTAAAGTTCAGAATTTCTTAGGAAAAGGTAGCTTCAGTAAGCAGATGAATGTGATGTACCTGATAAAACACAGGTACACGTCAAAAAATCCATCCTGACTTGCGCCCAATACCACCGGTTTTCATTCTACTACGTAATTTGGTTTTTAATGTTTCCTCTACCCCTTACCCTATCCTTATTTGTTGTTGTGTTCGTTCGGAGCAACGGCTATGTACAATAAAACAGTTTAATATGAAAAAGTTGAGCAAATTCCCCATTACTTCTTCATTTTGAACTACCTAATGATCCTCGTTGGTAATGGAAGGACACTTCAGTTCAGCTCTTGTTTCGCATGTGAAATCATCATTCCGAAAAGTTATTAAAAAAAACCTTTGACATGGAAATATCAGGAAGTCGGTTTTCCATTACATCTCAGGAAAAGTCTTATTTCTCGAAATAAAATTCGCAGTGCAATAATGATTTTTTTTCCCCCGATGAAAACGCGACAACTCCAAAGATGAGGGGTTATTTTCATCTTGAATCCTGCATTCAAACTGGAAGGCAATATGAGGGGTAAAACTGAAAGGGGAAAAGAACGCGACTTGCCTTTGAGATCATGAAAAGCAATGTATGCCCTTTTAGGAGGGAAATATCAAAGGAATCCAGCTTACGGTTCCAGTAATTTAGTTTTCACGTCCAAAAAGGTTGAAAACAGATAATTAATTCGGGAAAAGAGGAGGGAAGCATACAGCTTCCTCTGCTGTTCTAATTCAATCCTCGAGAACGAAGCGACAAAGCTGGAGGGAGAGAAAATGATAATTTCACCTGTATTATGTTTTAAGACTAAGTCGTGGTAGGTAGACCTTCCTGCGAGCCGGCATTTGGTCTGGTATATTCTTCTGGGGTGGCGATGTTCTCAAATTAATTGGGCGTCTATGAGCGGGCTTTTTGGTCTTTATCTCTAATTCAATCCATCGGTCCTCTTTACGCCATTCCAGGGCAGAACAAAGGGTTTTTTTTTATATAGTGAGGAAAAGAGTTGATTTGCGACTCTCCCCCTTTTCCACAGCTTCAAAAGATAACCCTGCAAAGCCCTTTAACCCTTTGTTCTTTGTGAAAGGCTCGGGAGGATCCTAGTTTCCTCTTTTTCCGTCCTCACACGCCTTTTCCTTTTCTTCATTTCTGATTATGCAAACACAAACGATGAGAGGGAATCAGATAAGCTAATATTATAAGGAGAAGTGAATTTATTATGATGACTAGGAAGACAAACAGATTAGGGAAGCTTCGTTTTGCGCAGGCACCTCTCGATTTAACGGTTGTGTTTAATCAGATTACAATGGGTTTTGCTTTTCGCATAAAAGCGTTCTACGGTAACTGGAGCGTGAAATTCTGGTAAATTGACTTGAGCTGTTTTCCTCTCGGACCGTCTATTTGTCCACACTGAAGCCCTTATAAAATGGATATTCATAGTTCGGTCCGTAGTAATTGAGGGGTCTCATTATCCCCTTCGTTCATCTGGGGAAGTTTTCTCTTTGTAGACTCCTATCGTCCTTAGTTATCGGCTAAAATAACACTTCAGTTTACACAATCTACCAACCCTGTTTACCGGCTGTTCGAGGCAATCCGCAAAAAGTAGCGCGTACATTAAAAAATTTGCCTTAATGAACTCCTATACCGTCAAATGGTTGTTAGATGTAGGGACTCTCCGAAAAATAGCATTAGCTTCAATCACAAATGCAAAATGAAGGAAGGAACGAGGCAATCTGTGATTGAATAGTTTTAATTTCACAGTGGTGCATAGGGAAATGCTATATTCGAGGTGTACACCAATCCGTTAGAGTTTAATTTTTTCCCATACCTAACACACATCTTTTATCTCTCAAATCCCACTTGACGAGACTAGATGAAGTGTCGGACAAAAATAAAAACCATCAATATTAATTTATTGTGTAGCGCTAGATTGAAATGTTGCAAGGCGTAACTGGAAAATGTAATATGTTATATACGTGCTAGTCGGCAAACGGGCCACTAAATTTGGAATGTCTGTACTTCGGAACGCAAAATGAAGAAAAGAGTTTTATTTGTTTATCTACCTAATTTCGAGGGTAATGAAAACAAATTGAGTTGAAGATAAGCAAGAGGAGTTGGAGAACAATAAATAGGTTTCGTATTCTTCGAATCAAAAACCCCTCACTTCAAACCACGTATGCATAACTGACCTAAATCATGGTTTGAAGACCTGAATCCTGGCAGTATCTGTTTTAGGCTCGTGTTTTCTCCACCCGTTCACACATCGAAAATAACATTTCGTTCATCAATGGTGATGACTTCCGCTGCCAATGCTGGTTTCGTTGAATCAACTACTGCGGAGGGGATTAGGTACCATCATAATCCAAAACTGTAAGGAACATAATGCTCCAGAATTTTCTCGTCATCCATGGTAAAGGCACGCAAGATAGGACATTCTTCTTTCAAATGGATATCATAAATATTCAGGGAGAATAAATTTTTCATCACGTAAGGAAAGTTCCTATATCAATTCTTGTGGGCATTCAACCCGTCAGATGACCGGACTCGAATCCTCACGGTCAATGAATTCCCCAGCAAACATTGCTTCAATTCCCAAGGTGCTTCATCTCACTAGCTGTGGACAAAAGAACCGCTCGGAGCATAAACAAAAATAACGGGGGGGCATAACCCTCTCAAGCCAATTGGACCTTGAACGAGCCATTCCGTTGGAAAATGTAACCCAGATCTTTGGGACACTTCAACCTAATGATAACAGCACCCTCATTTCATCTGAACCCTCGAAAACTCTCAATTATGATCGTCCTCCGCGTTTCTCTCCGTCTTTCTTTTCAAATTTCCTTCATACATTTTTCTCTTCGCTTTCATTTTTTCCTTGAGGGAACCGCCTCGAGAACACCCCATCAAGAGTTATTGGTCATCAAAGCCCCTTCATCCACTTCCATTTGCCATGATTCGCTCAGGGTATTCTATAGTGCCCCCTCTTTTGGACCCCCTCTTCCATTACCATTACCCATTAAATCCTCCCTCCCCAACACCACCCCCACCACACTTTTCAGCGTCATTCCCATTTCCCCTCTTCCTCCATTCGCCCATTTAACTTCAGTTATTTGCTCCTGCCCCTTTTAATGCCTTGATGTTTGTCATGTCTCCTCCCTCCGTTCGAATCATGCAAATCAACACCTCGCTTCCACTGTAAGGCGACAAAAGAAAAAAATTAATTTCGTTTTTTCCCCGCTGACTTCTTCTCTCATCATTCATAACTTTTAATAAACGGATCTATACCTAATATAAATGAATATTTTATCACGACCCTCGCTCTGAGAGAAGAGAGAGAGAAAAAACCTGATTGCCAAGTTAAACACTGGAATGGTTGAGCTTCTCTCAGGTTTGTTAGAAAAGACGAGGCTCCCATTGTTTTTAAGATAATCGCGGAAAAAGGTTCTATTCTCCCAACGGATATTACTTTTGCGGTAGAGCCCTTACCCTGCTCGTTTTTTATCCTTTTTTTAGTGTTTGAGGTCGTCAAATCTGATCAATAAGCTTGAAGGACCGACGCTCATGAAAGTTTACTGGACTGACAGCTTACAAAAAAAATATTCATTCATTCATTTATTTCTAGAGAAAATGTGCATTTTAAATCTTTCAAAATTATACAGATCTTCTGAACTACCTAAAAAATCCACCACTACAGACACAATAAGGTCAGTAACATGTTGCGATTCTTGTGTATCACTAAAATCTAGATATTTTACTATAAGTACTGATTTTCCGAGGATTTATTTCACAGCATCTCTTCTATCGTCGTCGTCCCCCCCTTCCCACCATGTAAGTTGTGATACCACCCTCACAGTAAAAATATAATCGAGGCGTCAACAGGTGTCGACTTTGGCTTGTGCTTTGCGAAAGCAACTCCATCATTGTTCGGATCCTCTCGAGCGAAAACTCACATTTGAGAAAGGGCTCCTAAGCTCGACAACCTTCACGGTGTTTTGTGCTGCCCGGAGCCGGGAGGGATCCCGAAAGCAGCGTTACGCCCTCATCACTTCTCCCAGGCCTCGGCCATATTGTTATGTTAATACATTTAAATTGTACATTATGTGACGGATAATTCCCTCAAGCAGAGTGCCCTCCCTCCTTTTCTTCTCTTCGCACAATTGAATTCCTTCCGCCTCGCTGACCCGCTTTTATCCCTTGTACGAAGATGTTTTGCGGTCGACTGAATGGCCTTTTTTCCCCTCTCGTCTTCAACGAACGGTCTTCAGAATCAAAAGAGCGGTTTTACTTATGGCGCACTACTTCACTCAGATTATGGGCGATTCTCGGGATATTCCAAACAGCGGGCATTGAAGATGTCATGGCCAGAGAGAAGGTAGTAGTTAGATGGGTTTTCTACGGTCATGTGTGTTTTCAGAATGGAACCGATTCCGGCTTTCCATTATTCACTGAGAAAGTGGTTTCACCATTGCAGGCTGATGAAGGTGCTCAACTACAACGTGAACGGCAATCCATTCTGGTATGATGCGTTTGGAACGGTTGCTGTGACGGGCTTACTAGCCTCAGTCCTAGCAGCGAAGGAGAATGACGAAAGTTTTTACTCGAGTTTCGCTAGACTCTGGAGGGAAATTACCCTATTGTAGTAGGCTCATACGACAAAACCTCAGAGGAAATACAACAAATTACAGTATAATAAACAACGTACTGCCCATGCGCAAAAAAGTATCGTTATCACAGTTTCTAATATGGCGGTCGGTTTAAAATCGAATTATCACACGTATAGTGAATTGACCTTTTTATCCTTGCTCACAATTATTTATTATTTATTATTTTTTACTATATTTTTGCTCTGTAATTTGTTGTCTTGTTAATTAGGTTTTACAGTAATAAACATACCATCGGTTCATTTTTATTTAATTTATTTCAGCCTTTGATTTGTTGAAACTCCAGTAAAACTGTACTCTAGGCTGGTAAGCCCGTCACCGGATTTGCGGCAGTAACTCGTCCGATTAAGCACACTTACTTCTTCTTCGATTACCGAAAACTTACTGTTCATATAAGCTTGTCTTCAACCTCACGTCGTTGCATTGTGACTTCAGCTGCATTTAGGAACCAAGCTTCTTGATTTGAGGATTTCCGGATGTGTAATGCATGCGGACAAAAGTCGTAATCCTCGAGCTAACTAAATATTTGTCTTATAGCTTCAGCCCGTTTAAGTTTTCAACAGCAGAGTTTCCAACCTTAGAATCATACTAAACCGTACATTTATTTAGGCATTTTCACGTGAGCCAAAATAAATCACTCGATTCCCTTCAGAAACCATCTCTCCAACGGGAGGGAGGTGGTTAGAATAAGTTACGCTGAAATGCGCATCTTGATGCTGCCACACTCTTCAATCTAAACCTGACAAATTGTCTCGCATCAAATTGATGCAACGCACAAGGGGAATAGGACGGTATTATTGCTAACCCTCAACCACGCCCCGGAAACTGCTTCCACTGCACGCACGTGCGATATCATTTCTCACTTTTGGCACAAAACGCTTTGTTCCTTTACTTCCTCGAGATTTTTTCCTCCTCCAAAATGCGGTAGAGAAGAGGGCATTTCAAAGGAAACGCATCTGTTTATGTATCGCGTGTTACTTCTGGGAGATTGTGCATATTGGGAAGAGAATGAAAAACCTACTCGATGGTGCGGGGGATGGAAAACACGCGTTGTGGTGGAGGTCGGCAGATGCGCTGAAGAGGGCCACCAATGTAATGCTTTTACGAGAGATTTAACACCCTTTTGGTGAATTGGTGTGATCCCTTAGGATCCCCCCTCCCCGGCAACTCGGTATTACAAGGGCACTTGAGAGATCCGACACTATCATCACCCTTCGAAAGTTTTTCTGTTCTTTACCCTCTTTATTTCGTTTTCTTTTCCTTCATTTGCTCCATGGCCCATGACGGTGATCCAAGCCGAATCCGCATTTTCACCCTACGCAGAGCAAGCTGTTCTTGCCAGTGCCTTACAACCCATTTGCCAGTTCAATGGACTCCAGACCCTTGCTTCTTAATAAAGGTTAAGAAACGCTGTAATGAAAAACTGTACCCTATCGCCACTGGGTCTTCGGGAATGCAACGTGCAAAGAAAAGTTTCTTCGAAATAAAGTCGTATGGGGGTGTCGACATTTGCCAAACGACAACTCTTTCCCCCAGGTTCTTTTTTTTTTTTTTCTAAACAAAAGCTTTGACCCATGTTAACTTCAACTTGCAGGTTGGTTTTTCTGTAACAATAGGTGGCTAGGGAGCAAATGCATTTTCGCAAACCGAGATTTACTCCATCCCTCGCAAGCTGCAACTATTGAAAATCGATTCGGTGGCTGAAAAACATCAAAAATTCTCAAGTCAACATCTAGCTTCCATAAAATCGGCAACTCTGGAAAAGGCGGCACAACAAACACTGAGCGGTTCTTCAACGGGAATTTGAGGGGAGTGCCCCAGCTGGCCGACAGGCTTTCTCGGTGATGAGGGTGATGACATTGTGTGGAGGGCCCCTTGCGGTTCCGAGGACGATCCTTCAAGTGATTCGAATGATTCAGCTGCCGAGAGGCCGAAGAAATGGGGTAAAAACACTCGATTATGAGTCATTTCGACTCAAGAGTCGGCGTGTGGGTGAGTCGAGCGTCCCACATGGCAAAGCCTTCGGGTTTGTCCCTTGAGGACCGATTACTCCGACATTCTATAAAATTGGCAATCGAAGTTCCATACGCGAGGGGTCGGGATAACATATGGGTTCAGGGTTCACACTATTTACCACGGATCGTTCATCAAGTGGCTGCACTCGATCGTAAGAGCTCGGGAATGCACCGGGGCGCCTCCCTCCCGTCCCACACCATTTCTATAATTGATTAGAATCGATATCGAGGAGCTTACAATATGTTGGGCGCACATCAATATCACCGACTCATGAAAGAGGTGGTGACTGCAGTTACCCTTCTGAGTCTTCTCTCCACCGCCTACAAAATATGGAAATTACTTCGTCCGATTCTATTAGACGTGGGGATCACTACGGTGGGCGGTTGATATTAAAGCGTTGTATGAGATTTCCGCTCATGATGGATTGAAGACATGCGGTGATTCATTCTGTTTAGTCATTTGGAACGTCGTAGATTTCTGGAATGAGATGGGATTTCTACACAACAATATTTAAGCGGAAATTTCTCAGGAGGCAAATACCCTATTGTATTATTTGAATATTAACTATTCAACTCCAAAAATTATTCCATTGGTTTATTGTATTAAGTAATTTTCTCTTTCCTTGGAAAAATGTGGACAACAATTTCTCTTTTTTTTTCAATAACAATAATAAACATTATACGATACGCTGCTCGTTATTGGTGTTTTCACTGGCAATCGTGATCAGACTCATGGCACGTAAGTTAATTAAGAAATAATTGTTTTCAGCCAAACGTGATGATGATTCAAAAAAGAAAAAAAAAAACATGATGGACGTCCAAATTATTCAATTACTTGCAACACAGAAGCTACGAGTAGTTGAACATCGTTGGTCTAGTCATGGTCTGGAGACCTACCAAGAAGTCGGTCTCCGTCTCAATCCAAACATGAATCTAGCAAGCACCTCCATTGAAATAAAATTAGAAAAAATGTCAGTTTCAGTGTCTCTCACACAATAGGAACTATTTTTAGGTATTTGAGCTGGTATGCTTAAATCAATATGTGCAGTATGAGTCTGTGTGGGTATTGGAGCAACACATTTTATGGCAATTACGATTATTATGCAGCATCATGCTGCACTTTCCATTAATAAGTGAACGTCACCAATGAACATGGGAATGTTTAGGAACTTAGAAATGGTGGTATAGAACACTTGTTGGACAACTGTGTTCAAAGTGCCAAAACTATGTCAGCAAAAACAGCATAGAAAAAGATGAAGTCTAACTACGAAGTAATGAACAACCATAAAACTGATAACATTTTTTCATGCTGTCTGCATTGCTACGCTGCGGAAAACCCGGTGTGGGATGTTTTTTGGGCTGAGCCCAAATTCAGCCTCCACCTCTGTTTTCTTTCAATTTTCCAATTTTTCTCCCCCACGTAATTTTCCATCACTTCGTCAGAGTCAATTATTCCCGCGCTTCCGACAATACGACGTTTCGAGGGGAAAACAATGTTTTTTTTATTTTACACGCCGAGAGCCGCGTCGTGAAATAAAAGCCGAGTTTATGGTCACGTTTACGGTTTTGCTGTTCGTGTCCTTCTCATCTATATTGCAGGCTGCTATGCCGGCATCAATACTGCATATTATCTATCAATATGTACGGGGTGGTAGGGAAAGTGGGAAAGGGCGCGAGGAAAGGATGCTGGGCTTCGAAAGCGCGTGGGCTCTCGGTTACTCGGTCGTATAACACCTCTGTGGCCGCTGCACAAGGCGTGTACATAGGTTTCCCCAAGCAGTTCCCCTCATACGCGCACGCTCTCGGGGTCGGTGCTCGTCTTGAAAAATTCACACCCGCGAGCCCTTTTCCCGTGTAGGCACGGTGTTCGCGCCGTGGGAAAGGTGTGAATTACAGAAGGGCTTTTTCCCCTGTAATTGCAATCACCCTCGGAAATGGGCTCCCCGCCTGCTATTTTATGGATGGGCCCCAAATTGTAGCTTTCGAGCCGATTTCACCGAGCGAAGACTGCCGTCGCGTCGTCGTCCTAAACGGAATCCTTCCATTCCCTCGCCAGCTCGGAAAAACCACCTGAAACTTACGAAGGAAATTGGATACTTCACGGGGAAAGAAGAAGATACCGAGAAAGACACGGGGAAACCTCCGAGCAAACACGAGAGCCCACCACGGTAACACGACTCACTTGACTGAATTTCATTGCGGGTTTTCCCTTTCCCCCAACTTTTCCCCTATGGGTTGAATGTAGTCAGAACTTATCTGGAGGAAGTGGGCCAGTGAAACAGCTCCCGATGAACCTGTACAGAACCTTCCTTCTCATTAGCATTCGTCATGTACAATCCAATCTTCAACAAATCACACCGTAACTCTTGATTTTCCCTACCTAATATAAATTAATTTTCTTCAACATCTAACGGCTGAATGCCTCAGTAGCTTTATTGTTCTAACAAGGATGTTTCGGTAAAGAAATAAATCCCATCTCTTGTCCGTAGTCTGCATTAAGCAACCGTAAGCCAATTCTTCCTTGATACAGCATACGTTTGAATAAAAACCCACATTTGGTTTGGAGGCCATGAAGCCGGAGATGAAACGGTGCTGTAAGGTCCAATGGCATTCCTATCAGCCATGACGACTGCCGCACATGGCACATGCCCACCAGAACTATTCGATCACTAAATTGCATATGATCGCCTGCGTTCAAATAGCCTTCCGCCAAAGCTAAGCATTTCGTGATGATCTCAGCGCTTAGGCTCTGCAAAGGACCTGTAACCAGATCACGTAAGGTGCGGTATTAGCTGCAACGAGGACCGGTTTACCGGTAGGAAACGACGAAAAAATTCAATATACGTGGAGTGACTGTGTTCGATCAGTTTTACGAGGTCGTGAATGCAGTTTGACGTGAAAAGGTTAGTAAATGCATGTCAAAGTCTGATGATGTAAGACATTTACGGATAGTTTCCACAAGACGTACAAATCGGCGTCGTCACATTGTCTTGAGATGATCATCTTGTTGGGTATTCGTTCCACAACTCACAGGATGGTTTATTGTTCTAGGTAGTTCTTGCTCGAATGGGAACTGGCATTTTAAAGGAAAATGCCTTACCTTAGAAGTTTTTAGAGTGAAAAAGCTCCTACTTTTTTTTCTTTTATCCCGTTTTTTTAAACTTTCTTCTGGACTACCTCAGGAGTGAGTCAATCGGTTAGGGACCTATATAATTCCACTAAACGTCCAGAAGTTAGTGAAAATGATACCACACAGGTCCTTGACCCCAAACAGCTCGAGAAACTTTGAAGCTCATTCTTTTACCCGAACAAATAATAGTAACCGGGTTGAAAATGAGTTAGACTCAATTAGAGACCGAACTGTGTGGTCTCACGAAATTCCAAATTGTCAACCGAATAGTTTCTGTAACCTTGAGATTGGGCACATGATAGGTATCATTCTGCCATGTTTGTCGCCTGCCAGTGTCAGGTTCTGCCCTACATTGGTGTTTTTGACAACCCCAGTTGATTGGCAAGGTCTAGGGAAACAATCTCGTTTTCTCAAAATGGGAAATTCAGTCAATTAGGGGCATTACCAGGAGACAGAACGGAATTACTTGGACGGGTTTCTTCTCCAGTTTCGTGCTTGGATTGAACAGAGTGCTGAACGAACCGGGTCAGAGTAATGTCATAACAAACTTTTCGAAGACTATTACTTATAGCAAACTCTAGATCCTCGACCAAGACACACGAAATCTTCTTCCAATTTTTTCCCTCTCCCCTACCGATAATTCAATTTCAACTAATTCCGGCTGAGCCGCGGAAATTATTCTTCCTCTGAAAAACAAGGGGAAGAAAAACGAAAAGAAAAGGATTATTAATATTCAAGGTGGTTTGGGGTATTAGACGAGGCACGAGAGTACGCAATGGCCACGAACAGCCCACCTGCGCCGCGGGGAAACCGTTCTGTTATTGTGCAATCCCCCGAAGCTGACGGCCTGAGCCAACCTCACCAGGTCGAGTCAACCTTGTTTTCTTTTGTTAATTAACCGCGCCAAGGGAAGAGCACGCAACTTCACGTTAAAATAAACCTCTGCCCTTCTCCCCTGGCGGGACCTTTCGTAATTAAAAGACAACAATATCCGAGGTATAATCCTTGTCCAATTACGTCTTATGCCCCACCAGGAGCGCCAGCTGTCTTGGGACTAAGCCGATAAACACAACAGCCATTGACTTATAAAATTCCAACCCATTTTGGTTTACTATTCTTTGTGATATAATTCACGTAAATGTGCGTATAGATTGGAAAAAGCAGCACCTCCTCATGCAATCCCCGTTTACGTTTCGAAGTGCCTTCGGAAATGTTGACATTTTGAATATAAACTCCGTTAAGGTACTAAATAGTTGTGCCAAGCTCCTTTTCAGCCCAATCGGGTAAGAGATTTTTGAGAAGTGGGGTATAATTGTCCTTCAAATTCACGGAAATTTCAATGACTGTTATGTTTTTGAGGCAAAAAATGTTAATCCGATTTTTTTTTTTTTTTTTTTTTTAATAGTCGGTAATCGGTAACCTCATTCTTCGGAGACCTCAAAATTACGCTTTTCTACACGAATGAGAACCTTGAATAAAAAACTGTCGTAGAATCATTTTTACCGATTGACAGGGGATTTTGGCCGTTGGGGCAAATAATCGCAGTCCGAAAGGGTCATTCCACTAAAAACCGGGGCAATAGTTTTGGTTTTAAACATGCCTGTAGGATCGAGCGTGTTAGTCTTCTTCAAACCACCATTCACGTTTCGTGGAATTGGCAAGCAGAGCTAAGTGCTCTGGCAAGAGCTGTTCGTTTTCCTTCCTTCACTTATGAATGGACTTTATTTTTGAATGGATGAAAGGCTGGTACGAAAAAACTGCATTCAATTTTACGTAAAATATAAGTATTTCTATTGCTGTTTGTTTGCGCCTATAGTAAAATATAAAAATGGGGACATTTTATTAGTTGAGTAATTTCATTCTTTACATGCCCAAAAGGTATGCCGGGCATTTAATACCTTGTGATTTTGGAGTTTCCTCTTCTAAGGCAGGAAGAGTTTCTAATCCTCAATTTATAAACATCAATCACGAGCGAAGAACCGTTTTACATGACACCTGACCACTGATGGGCTGTGGAGTGGGGGTTTCATCCCTCTTTACTGCTCCCAGCAGGAAGTGACTATGCGGAATGTTAGCAAGCTCGTGCATCCTGACTGTTGGTGGGGGGAGGGGAGGATCGTTAGTACAACCCTTGCACTTTACTTATCCGTCATTACGCCAGGAAGTAATTAATTGATGGCAGAGTTAGAGATGATTCAGCGGTTCTTTATTTACCTATACCTTCATTTTCGTATCAGCCGACGTCACTTGTAATCGAACATAAGATTATTTCCAGGCTCGTGATCTTGAGCTACTGAAGAAACACTGCATACTTGGCTGAGTAGGTAGTTCATACCATCTGCACATCTTCACATAGAAAAATTAAAAAAAAAAAAAAAAAAAAAAAATCAAGTCATTTTTACAGACGACACGGCTATTTTTGCCACTGGCAACTTAAACATTGAAACGGTTTCAAAACGTCATCAGTTCACCTCAAAAAGCTTTTTTCCCCCTTTAAAAATAGGATACCCTTGTTTAATAACTTAAAAAATAACCTTTAAAAATAACCTTGTTTTAATGATAATTTCTTTCATTAAGTCTGATTGTCGCCGGCAGTAATTGGAAAATTAGTACACTTGAAATTTTATCACAGGGTCCAATTTACGACTGCCAATTGATTTGATTGCGATTTTCTCCTAATTGGCCAGGTTTTTATTTCCAAAAAAGTATAATAATCTTAAAATTATTAAATTAAGATCAGTAAATATCAGTAGCGGACTTCTTATTACTTTAGAAAAATATGTTACCGAGTTTTCAGAGGAAAGCTCAGCACATTGTCGATCAGCATTTCTATACATAGATATTTCGCAGTAACGATCGGGAAGGGGGAGGGGTGATTGATGTACAGCTAATACCAATCAAATCCCAAAGTGTGTCCGTCATTCATCATACGGCCGTCTTTAATCGTCATTCTGGTCATGATAGGGACCGACTAAGAGTGGTGGAAGCAAGGGGGCATTAGTCAGGCGTGTTCTGAATACGAGGAGATGGGGGTCTTCGGTCTATACCGCAGATAGGATGAACACTAACGGATCACGTGGGATCTGCTCCGCGCTCCCGCTCTTGTCTGCACACTTGCGGTTCCTACCTAATGATGGGAACCCGCCGCTGGTCACGAGTTATGGGTTTATGATTGACCGAAAACGTCAAAGGACCGAAAAGTCAGACAATTTCAAGCTTTTCAGTCTGCGACCAAATGTATTTTCATCTTGTTTGTATCGGCCAAAGCTAATTCTCAATGTTTACAATCAAAATGAGTCAAGGTGTCTTTTAACATGCCTCTCGGGAGCACTAAGAGTATCTCTTAAACTGGTTCTTGAAGTGATTCCCTTTCAATAGTTTCAGTGGGTAGGATCAGCAGATAGCACCAGCAGATACACTGTCGGAGCAGCTGAAGCAGCGGCTCTGTGAAAAGGGGTAGGGTGATTAAGCCAATTCAAGTGCCAATTTTGCCACGAATACGGTTGCCTAAATCTCTGCCACATTTCGTCGCATGAATGATGCATCCATCTATCCATTAAATTACTGGGCGGTAATTGTGGCTGCTGGAAAGGTGCGTGTACATCTTATTTTCTTAGATTTACAGCCTGACTGATAGAAGCCCTCACCTATCAGAAAAATACATTTAAAGACCCCAACTGCTCTATGATAGCAATCCAAGCAGACAGTAACCGAAAACCCTTTTTGATCAGTGTGGGACCTGTGAGCTGCACTTGCCGACTATACCAGACTAGCCTAGTTACCATATTTCAGGACAAGAATCACAGGTTCATAGAATACTGCATTTTTTCTGGAAGAAGAAAGATAATGATCTGCAATGTTTGGTTGTGATTAGGTATCGTGCACATGAGTCTCATATTTTTGAAGGATTTAATAATTCTTTGTGTCACAGTGAAGGTTCCCCAAATATAAATATCAATTTAACCAGAATATAATCTGATTAAATTAATATTTATATTAATAAGTTTCGTTTTGCCAGCATACTAGTCCGCTTGAAGATCCGATAACTTAACCACGTTCGCTTGAAATCCTGTGATCAGACACTCTGCAACAGCGCCGTTCTCCTGCCTTTGTTGATCAATGCATACCCTGCAAATTTCCCCGCGTTTTACTTTTTGTTATTCTCAAGAGAATCTGAAAATACGGGGGGGATCCACGCGAGCTGACTTCCACGTTTTACCCACCCAAATCGAAACTTATTCCGTTTGTTGCGCGCTGGAGCGTACAGCTCAATCAATTTCCTCCTGTAAGCGAGTTTCATTTCGTTCGAAGGGGCGCAACACGAACCCTCCACCTATGCCATCGCCCTTATATCCCTGTCAGCGTTGATGGCAAGGCATAAATAATGAAAACGGGATTTATTAAGTATTCTGACGTTACGAGAGTATCGAAATGAGGGGAAAAGACTCCCATGAGCTCTGCCCCCGAAAGCGCGGCACCTCTGTGAAAAGGTTTGAGTAATTCCTGCCGTACGAATTTGGCTTTATATGGGGGAAGGGTGAATGTGGTTGCTAATAGCGCGGTTCTGACGCCTTCCGCGCGAAAATGGATCGCAGCCCATCCCCCAGCCCACCGGCAACCATTTCCTTCCTCGACACTATAAGAAGAATGTGAAAGGGGGTACACCTTTTGTCCAACGACAGGAACAAAAGGCCTTCCCTGTAGCTCCCATTATTTTGATTATTCTGCCCCAAAAGAGATCATTAGAACCCATCAATGTAAATGATGATGAGCTCGTGCGAGTTATAACGTTAATGTTTGAAATGGTGTACGCTATGCAGAAAACATTACACGAGTAGGACATTGCAGGGAGACGGCTTACACCCGAATGCGTACCGATAGTATCATTTCCTTGAAGGAGGGAGGCGAAATCCTAATACTCTAATTAGGAAGAATAAAAATGTCCTGGAAGAATTGAATAAAAGTTTAACCTTGCGCCGGTCGCGCCTTCCCACACGCATAGTAGGTTGAGCAGCGGTGTTTACACCGCAGTCATTGGCGTTGTGTATTTTGCTCAAAATTGGAAAATTCTACAATCTGGGAAACAATAATTTCAGGTAGACTTACTTCAGTTAACATTTTCATTCAAAAATATTACAAAATTTTGGGTAAAATATGTAAGCTTGAACGAAACAATTAAACCTAGAAATCACAACAAATAGTGGCAAATAAAAGTCGTAGTTCTGGTAAAAAAAAAATGAACGACAAAAACGTATTATTTATTCAAGTCATACAAAGGAACTTTCCCCATTGTCACAATAATTGTGTTCTGAATTATTTAGTCTTCGTTATCGCAATCCATATTTTGGTCCTCTGCACAGGTTTCGCATTTAACAATTTTTTGGCTGTTGTTTTTCCCCTTCTGCTTCTTCTAGTTCCCTCAGAACACGACAAATATCCTCGTCGGAGAAGTGAAGAGGGCGTGACCTGGAACACAAACCACATGTCAAGTATGTACCAGGATCAGGAGTAGGTACTATTACCTATTTACTTTCTCAAACTCAAATGTTTCAATCTACAAATATTTTTAGTATTGATCCAGAAAAAAGCACTGTAGGTACAGAGGCGATCTGTACTCATCAATATATAAAATTGGTGATAATTCACTTACATTGTTGTACTCAATCGCACTGCGGTGTTCTCACCGCTTTGTCTTGTCGCGCAGCTGTGCAAACACCGCTATGAACTCAAAACTGAAACAAAACTGAATAGCAGCTTGTAAATCGCTCATAAGGTGGTGACTCCCTAAACAAAAAATACGACGGGGGGTTGGGAGTATTCGTGGAAATGTGAGCAAAGGGCAAGCGTTTTCTTCCGAGTGTAAACACCGCATGCGCGACCGACGCAAGGTTAAAACGGTGAAAAGAGAGAATATATATGTAGGCCAGTAAGAAACTAGAATGTTATTGTATTAATGGAATACCTTTTTAATAGTGTAAACTGTCTGTATTAACTATATCAAAAAGGGGCTTCACTCAAGAGGAAGAGATCGTTTGATACTCCCTGCCGCTGATGATTCTGCTCAATATTTACCTAGATTGTAATGTTGTCTACGTATTTTCGGCTCTTACGTCGTTTTTCGGGCCACAACCTTGAGTTAAGATAGAGTAACTTTAGGAATACTCCATGGACTTGAAGAGGCTTCGACAGGCCTTTGAAATTCAGGCCGCCTTCCAAACTCCGATGATCTTTCTTTGAGACTCCATTGAAAATCGCCGTAACAGAGAAAACTTCTAGGGCTCTTCACAACGGCGATTTTCTTTTGCGGTAGAAGAACAGGCGTTCGTGATAAGCGAGGTTTTGAAGGTAAGTTCCGAGTGTAAGGTATCGTTTTATCTCGAGGGAGTGAAGGTTTTGGCGGGATGTTACGGGAATCTTCCCTACTGGGCTTGACAAGTTCTGAAGAGGATGCGCAAACTTTGACGAAACATCTGTGCTGATGGGTTGGAAAAGGGAAAGCTCCACCTCCACCGTGATGATGAGCTTGTTGAAGCGCAGTGTCAGAACCAAAACCCCCAAGTTTTTTACAATATCTATATTCTGCTTGGTGGATGAAAAGGGGGTGTAGTTCCCCTGAAACTTCTTGTTTTCCGCCTTTTCCTGCAAAAGGAGGGGGATCTACTGTGCCCCCTGATACCACAACGTTAGAGCGACTTTCATCTCCGTTGAAAGGGTTTTCGCAAAAAACCTCGTACTTGTGCAGAAAAATCCATTTTATCTCAAAACTAAATATATTACAATTAGCCTGACATCATTTCACGTCGTAATGTCTCATATACCTACATTAGCCAGACGTCCAATTTTATTAATTTTTTATCCAATCCAGTCGGGTACTGCTTGAGTTGTAAAAAGTACCTATATTGTTCGATAGAGGTATAGGAGTAATGGAGGTAAAGCGTTGGATTAAATCACTAAATACAACTATATTGAGAGCCCGAAAGGAACGAAAAAACGATTATCGTATCGTGATAAACTTGTTATTGTTGTCGAACACTCATCGGCAATTTATCAATAAAACGTTTTTAATGGATAAACCCTTGACGTCCGTGCGAAACAAAGACAAATTCACATAATTTCGTTTCCGCTAGATAATATTTTGGTAAACAACTATCAGGGGACTTTTGCAACTAGTGCGCTGTATCGAATGGCGCGCAGGACAGAGGTCGAAGGTATATCCGAGTAATACAGGGGGTCGGGGAGAAATCAATAAGTTTCAGACTTTTTGGATGTGACTGACAAAACGACGACTTAAACAACCAGTTGAGTATGTGAGACGCAATAAATGACAACGCAGGTACTATCGGGAAATATTCTGTAATGCTAAAGTTATTCAGAATGTCCGTTCGCACAGTTTCGTGTATGCATTTATATCCTGGGAGAAATTTAGTTCATTCATGAATGAACTCAATTGGGGCTGATAATTATCAGTTCAAGAACCAATTTGAAATTATTTCACGTCCCGAATTCCTTGCATTTTCCATACAGAACAGAAGAATTTTCATTCTGCAGGCTTTTTTCGACATTACCATTCCGTTAATAACCGTTCATTTTTATTCGAAGAGGCTGTTACATCGGACTCATTCGACCGGGGGTGGAATTTCGCAACATCTGAGCGCCCATACCACGTCCTTTAAGTACCAATTTTCGCTCAGGAGCCAACCAACCCCTCCCCCACCGTTCGGAGTATTCTGGGTTCTGTTCTCGGCCTCCATTCTACCGGCGCCTCATATTACCAACCTGAGGAAGAGGCGGAAGAAACTCGAAATTTAATAACTTTCTTCTCTCACGGGCCCTCCCCCGCTGTGTGGTTTTGTAATTCCCTTGAGCTCATTGCGTTCCTCCTCCCCTTTTCTCAGCAGCTATTCCAGTTTGTTATTAAAATCTACCCGTTTTAATTCCGACACTAAATTTTATTTAACATCATTTTTTCTTTCCGCCCCTCTTCTCTCCCTCAGTGTACTTCAGGCCCTGAATTTTCATTAAACGTAGAAGTTTCGCTTATAAAGAGCAGGTTAACGTCTGCACTCACCTTCATGTTACGCCCTGTTGCTTGTTACTTTGACCTCGGGTAGAACTAAATACAAACAAGGTCTTTATCGATTGCTGCTTTCAAAATATTTGATCGCCTACGCTTGACATTTCAAAGGATGGTATTTGAAGACCGACACGCACAAGCTCATCAACACATTAACGAATTAACCTTTGAAGATTAAATTAAGGCTCCTATGGATGGACAACAATACCGGAAATCGCAGCCGAGCTCTACCAAAACCTGCAACAAACAACGATTTTTAAACGAGTGAGGATAATGTTCGGCATGTTGTATAGATTGTGTCCATCACGGTAACTCCATTTGAAATACTACATTTTTCTGATTTCAAAAATACTTCTCAAAAAGGGACTACGTACTTTTTTATTGATTTATTTACTGACAACTGTATTATCCGTAGGATATTACAGTTAGTGTTACAAGTATAACCAACGACCGAACAATAGATAATATAAACAATAATTAACGTAATAATTTAACAACCCAGATATATCATTGGATAACTCTAAAATCTGTGATCAGTTTTTTTTAGGGTAACCATAAATAAATATTTAGAATTCACGTTCTTGTCGAAGTATTCATTGAAGTAATTATTAGATCTTGTGGTCGTATGTTTTCATGCAAAAATTCAACCTCTCCGATTCACACCAAAATATTTTTCTGGATGTTTCATGACGTCTAGATCATAATTAGCCTTTGTCCATCCGCCGTACGCCGTCCACGTCGGCTTACGTAGTAGACAAATTTCTAAAAATCTGAAATTTTTATCAGGGACCCGTTTCTGACCCTAGTTGGTCCGTAAACATTTTTAGTCCGATAAGAACCAAATTTGGGTGGCGTAGGGGTCACAATGTTAAAAAAAAATGAATTTTGATATTTTTGGCGATTTAGATGTGTGGGGTGTCATTTTCACTAAATATCAGGGACCCTTTTCTGGCCCTAGTTGGTCCGCGAAACTTTTCAGCTCGATCGGACCAAATTGAAGAGGAGTGGTACGGGTCAAAATGTTTTTTTTTTTTTTTTTTTTTTTTTTTTTTTTTTTTTTTTTTTTTTTTTTTTTTTTAATATGAATATCGAAATTTTTGGCGATTACTAAATTTGGGACGCTGAATCGATTAAGATGGGTCCCAGACTGATTAGCATCCGGTGGAGGGGGGTTGGTCAAAATGGGTACTATGGTCATGTTAAAAATGGTAAAAACTCTGCAAATTGTCTCTTTCTTTTTCTTTCGATTTCTACCTGCAGCGTTGATTATGAGCATTGGTTGATTATTTTATGAATAATAAACAATGCTACTGGTCCGAGGAATAACCAACCGCTGTAAGATTTGCAGCGTTTTTTCTTGAGCCTCCTTTCAGTTGGTAATGGTGGCGGACGTTCAGCGATTTCGCGAATCAAGGCATTTGGGTGGTTGAGCATGGAAGTATTGAGACGTTTCATTGATGAGTTCGGGAGCAATGGTGTCATCCACATCCGAATGCAGCGTTGAGCACAAACAATGGTGCTCCGGACGTTATTCTCCTTCTCTCTCTCTCTCTCTCGCTCTCTTTCTATACATGAGTATTCGTTGCTAAACCCCATATCCCGCAAGCATACTGCCATATTGGACGAATCAACATAATGTAGAGCAACCGTTTAGAGTGGCAGAGGAGATTGGACTCACATGAGTAACATACTCGTAAGTTGGTGAATTATGCTTCGACATCTGTTAACCAAACATGTATGTGGTGCGCCTAGGTACCAAACTTCAAAAATACTGATTTGCTCGAAAATGCAGTAAAGGACTCGTAATTTCTTTATTATTGATATTACTTCGGAATTACAACGAATGAAATGATATGAACTGAAATACTTGAATAAATTATTTATTTGTAATATTTCAATAATTTTTTTTCAAGAATTCACTAAGTAATTCTTGTAGTGTTCATAAAGGGTTTTCGTTGCACATTATCAAAAAATTGATATTGAAAAATATTGAAAATTGTAACACGCTTGCGCGAGATTTGTCTCTCAGGACAGGAAGGGAGCGTAATGACAGCGGCCATCCTCCCCATCAAGTCCGTTGATTCAAAAGCTTCGATTGGATTTAGAGGCTGACGAAAACATGGAAGTTCACGAAGGTCGCGGAAATGGAGTCAACGGTCATCGGGATGTCATTGGGTCTTTTCCCACCTGCTCGCGTATCGGGGGTGCCGAGGGTTTTCGCAGGAAATTACTACATCGATCCTTCGAAAGGCAAAAGCTTACCCTTGTGCTGCCATAGCAACCTCCTTACCATTTGGGCGGGAAGGGTGGGGATCGGATGAACAGGTTGATGGGAGGAGAGGGGCTTAGTGTTAATTTATATTTGATGTCCAGTTCTCCGAGTTGGGAAGGGGGACGTTGGAAAAAGTTGTTGGAGCTTATTCTTTCGTTATCTGGTGCTGAGAGAATCATGAGAGCCCCCCCCCCCCTCCCGTCCGTTTCCTCCATCTAAACTCTCTTCGAGTCTGAAGTTTAAACCACACCTTCATCACGCTCAATAAGTTATCACTCGGCCCCCCGGCCGTCAATGAATATTGTAATATTTGTAAGCGTTGACCAAAATCCTCTCATGAGGGGATGTTGACACTATCTACAAAAAATTCTGATCAATCGACGACCCACAGAAAACCGCCGCTTACAATTTATATAAAAATCTTTGTGATGGAGTGAAAAATGTTCCACTATCAATTTTCCAATAGTGTCCACGAAACCCGAGTAAATTTAATTTGAACGAGTAGAATTCCCAATTTCATTTGATTTCTCGGACTCCACACGGGCTTGCATGAAGAAATCAAAGGCAATAATTTAAAAACAAAATATCTCATTTGAATTTTAGCCTTCAACGTTCATTTGTGTTGTTTTCCAAAAATTCTTGTATATGATACTGAAAAAATAGGTGCCGCAGATTGACATAACATCATTTATAGATATAATATAATTTTACAACCCGCAATCAATTCTTCGCACTACTGGAGAGTTTTCAATCGTTTTGTTGTTTCTACCAATGCAACGGTAGCTCTCAAGGAGAGGAGCTATAATTGCTTACTTCCCCGATTTCCTATCTCCAACAAATTCAGTCGAGTGCTTTGTTGTGGTTGCAACTTTTTCAATTAAAACGGAATTTAATTTAAATTTACGGTACTGATTCTTTGGATATCACCTTTATTGCTTTTCTAGGCTGATGTTTTTCTTCGCTGTAGCAATTTTGTTTTGGCTCCTGGGGAGGTTGGAAATTCAACCGAAATTCATTGACAGTTATCTATATCCTGAAACCCAATTTTCAAAATACACATTTACACTTATAGCCTGCCTTTGTTTGCGAAATTTAGTGGGCAAATATACCACACTCGACGGCCCTAATTCATTCCAAAAGATCATTTTAATAATTTTGACCCATACCGCTTTCGTTCTGGGCGATCAGGCTGGTATGTCTGGTATCGAGAAACCTATAAGTCGTAGGGAATCACTGACCATCATTTCAAATTTTGATTTTTGGATATAGACGTAATTAAAATACAAAACTTTTCCAGGAAAACGGGAGAGATCGGCCTCGGCTGTAAGAGGTAGGCTCATTATTCATAGAGGAAATGGCACTCGGTGAGATTAAGGGAAACTGTGCCGAAAGGAAGAACACTCACATCATTCACGTTGTGAGGGGCCCGAAGGAAGTTTATGGAGTCTCGGTCGAGAGTGGCAGAGAGGCGGCACCGAGTGATTAATTAGAAAAACCGTCGCCACAACCATTAAAGGAGTTAGAGCAATTTTCTTGGGAGAAGGTGAACGTATAAACCCGTTGGTCCATTAATAAGAGGCTTGCTATCACAAATTGAGTTGTAAATAAGGTGACCCTCTAGCCATGAAAGATAAATGTTCCGTAGGTAAGGGGCGGTCGTGGGTGGGGTGTAATTTAATTGTGAAATAGTTGGGGCGAATGGGAAGAAAGGGGATGGGTTGACTTGGGACGGTATATTGAGGGAGATATATAACTATTAGTGGTAAAGTGAGGCAGGAAGAACGGACTAAGGTCCCAGATAGCCGCGAGGGAAGAGCTCAGAGCCCAATGGTAACTTGCCGGCATGCCCTTGGTCCCTGTTGCTCTCGACGTTCGAACGGTCTTCGATCCCGACGACTACCAAAGCGGAAACCGCCATTAGCCTCCGTTGTTATGGCCCCAGTTATCCCGTTTGTGGACCGTCCCTTGGCCCGAATGGGATAGGAATTCCGTGTTACCCGAGGACCTCTTCGGGATGTCGACTCCTGTATATAACGAGCTGCGTTTCCTTTCTCAGCTTTTAGTTTAGCTCTCCCTCCACACGACTGCTCTTCAGTCGCCCCAACTGCTTCCTCTGTAGTCGAAGAAGCCTTTTGATAGACATTCGCTCTACATGAGATTCTGGGGTCTCATAGAATCGCCTTTTTGACCCTCATTTTCGGTTTATTTATGAACCAGGTCAAATTCATTCTGGTCCAAATCAAAATGTTACGTTTTCATGGCATTTTACAAATCGCGATTCTGTTCCGTTGAGGAAAAAAAGGGACTACAAAAACCGGAGTCCATCTCAGGGATTGTGAAGAGAGAAATTGGTCGCCTGGGATAAGGTAACATCTCTTGAGGATAATTGTCTGTGGCAACAGTTTCGTTGTCTTCTGTTGCAATGATAAATAGAGAAAAAAAAGAATTAGTTTATAGTTATAGTTTGAATTTGGTGTCTCGGATGGCTACGTGTAATACACCGTCAAGTAGGAATGGTTAATCGCGGTATGAAATTGCGGTAAGGCTGTACAAACAGCAGGACGAGGACTTGAGTTCCCAAATTATTAATCGAAAACATACGCGAATCGAGTGTACCAGAAAAATGAGAATAAATTCTCAAATCAAATTTTGATGGAACTGTGGTTGAGGTTCCATCAATGACATTTTCAATGCATTCATGTGTTCGATTGAAGCCTACTTAGTAAATCCAGGGTCTCAAAGTCGAGATTTCGCATATTTCTCTCCTCATCTGTACCAACTATTGACCGCCTCCATAACATGGTGGACTAGCTGTAAAGGGATGAGGGGCAACCAGGTGAGCGGGTAGTCGTAAAACCTCCGCGAACTATAGCAGGCTGGGAGCAGCGAGCTGAGCCCATAAACTGCAGGAACCGTCAAACAGCCACCCCTCCCACTCGCTGTGTGCTGGTCGATGGGGAATTTGAAGGACGTAATAACCTGCCTATAGTTACGATATAGCTGTGTAGGACGATAGTTTTCATAGCTCAGGCTCTCCAACCCCTGCAAGTTAACCAATTAGCTCTATACCACTTCCTGGTTGATTGACGTGCATATAACTTCATTGATCCTCCTCCTGGACAGTAAAATATCATTACTGAGCGCTTCTCTTTCAGTTTGAAATTCTGAAATAGATCAAAATCTGCTTCTGACAGAAGCATATTACAGGCGCAACCGTTTTTTGGTATTTTCTCAATCTGAATATCCTGTGTACTGCAACTTATTGCACGATCAAACTGCCTGTGTTATGTGGCAAACGGCGAACGCACAATTCGGATTTAGGATCTACTCAGTTTTGAAACATAAAAATTAGAATAAATTGCCCTTCTTGGCGTAAATTAATCCACTTGGTGGATTTAACTATTTTGTTTCCATTCCCTGCATAGATACCTCGCTTCTTGAGATTCCCTTCAATTATGTCTCCAAACCGGACAACCGCACGTCGAACAGAGGAACCCCTCTTTTTCGACCTACTTCATCAAGGAACAGACTCGCTTGCCAGGTTTAACGAGGATTCACCCGAGCAAACCTCAAGGGTGGAAAGTTGCTCTTTGACATCGCTAATCCCTCATAATCGGCTTTATGGTGACCTCACCAACTAAAAACTCGGGCCTTCGTTCGTCCTTTGACGGGATTACGCACCCACGGCGTCCTGTGAGAAGAAAGGTCTCGGTGACCCGCAGAGTGCCAGACTTGCTGACGAGGGTTCTGAGGTGAGGTCAGCGACTAATACCTCGGAAGGGTCGTGGGACAAATGAAATCGGCCGCTCGGCGCTGATGGGGTGGACTCAACTCCTTATGTTGTGCATTAGATAATGGTATAGGTACCACCATCAAGGCAAATCGGCTTCTTGCTGGCTAATGATTATTGGGCACCACCCTCGGATATCCAACGTTAAGCAAAGCGGGCAATCGTGCCACTATAAATATGAGTAGGTTTCATTATGTTCAAGTATGGCCCCCAACTAACTAACCCCTAACTGTGATTATCTAGTACATTATTCGCATTACAAAATAGTTGTAATCTAACTTGCCAATGATGCTGTCCAACACCTTGGAATCTAACTACCACAGATTTCCCATAAAATCAGATCAAGAATTATTTTTGCGAGACTCGTTAGGTATAGGTGAAATTCTGTGCTGTGCTGCTAAAATGCTCTAATGTTCCAACTTGAGAGTGACCTTCCTAGTTACAGAGGATGACGTAGGGGCTTTTGGGACCCCCTAAATATACCTCACACAATTCGACCCTCCCCACACCGGTATCCGAACGAAGTGACAGGTGCTCTAACTTGATCCGTCGCGTGTCGTGCGTGAGATGAAGGATGAGATTCCTGGGAGCGGGAAAACGTCAGAAGAGAATCTGCCGCAAAGAGACGGAGATGGCAAGACGCCTCGCGTGATAAATGATTCCCTGGTAAGGGAAACTCCCTCCGAAGTTTACCAGGACCTCTAATCACACTCACAATCAGCCTCATGGGAGTTTCATGTAACATCCTGTTCAATGGTTGTACAAATTAACGAATACATAATTTCTGCTCAACCCAAACGTGTGACTGGAACGTTGTTTATGACGCGCTATCAGTTACAATGTCTATTTATGTGGATAATAGAATTAGGATTTGAAACAAAAACTTCAATGTATCGTCATGCCTATATTTGTTACCCTCCTCGGGGGTTATTACATTGGATAAGTATCTACTTACACCAGAAAAAATGAACTATCATAAAGTAGTCATACGGAACAACTTTACCTCAATTTATTCAATCGATTCAATTCAATTTAACAGTTATTTGAGCAGTCTATATGGCAATACCGGTGAGAGCATCAGAAAGCTCCTTCGTTTATCATGATTGAACTGCAGTTACAATCTGGTTTCTACTAAAGAACATCAAAGACTTTGCCGAGTTATGAATGACATAAAAATGTTTGAGCTGTGGTCGGTCAAGTGTGTAGGCGACCATTTATAGTTTCTTAACTATATGGCCGACATTACGAGCCCCAATGAAGATGAACATCAAAAAGTATGAAACGTATCTCATTGTGTTCTTTCCCTCTTTAAATCTGGTTTCCAGTCATCTGTCGTTATCAACTTCGCGGATCGAAAGGTTTGTACGTACCGTTAAGTACCGTCTGTTCCAATTTGATTTTCTCTACATTTCGTGCAGAAATGATTTTGTTCGTCAAATCGGCTATTCCCCAAACTACCCTCTATATATATTCACCATGGCGATTTCGTCCAATTTCAAATCATAGAAAGTCAAATCCTTGAAAATCGTCCAGATAGCTAAAAGGAAAAATGATTAGCACGTTATAAACGAAACGTTCAGACGGAAACGTTTTAGAAGGAAAAAACATTATACCATGAAATCTCAAAATTGAACCTATTATTCTGGCGTGGTATACTTGAAATACGGAGAAATCGACAATATCAAAACAAAGGTTCAGTAAATCACTTATAGTGTTAATTTGAGTGGTACTCAACCCTCGTATAGGAAGGTGAACTCTTATCGATAGCTATTTAAGACAATGGACGTTCTCCTTCCTAGATAAAATCGCAAAAAGTGAAGATTGGCAAAAGTGGTATCAATATTACCGAACTCTTTAAAAAGTAAATTTAGTCTGCAGCATTTTAGCAGGTGACTGCAGTGCAATCTGGTCAAACCATGAGACTGTTGCTTGGGTCGCGCGTTTGCACTTTTATTAGTGCGTTTTCACTTATTTTAATCGCATCAGCGGACGCTTCTAAGCAGCCAGAACAAGTTCATTTATCATTCGGAGGTAAGTTTTAATGACAAAAAAAAAAAAAAATCATGATCATTTTTCACTTTTCCTGATCTTTTCAATTTTCGATTACCACGCGGTATTCTTATATTGCTGCAGAGAGCGAGTTCGACATTGTCGTAACTTGGGTAACGCAAAACCCCACATCCCTACCCGTGGTTCAATATGGGACAACTGGTGAGATGACGCAATCAGCTTCTGGGACAACGAAAGCATTTGACGAGAGAAGGACAATTTATATTCACAGAGTCTCTCTTCGAAACCTTCAACCTGACACTAGATACAGTGAGTTTATTATTTTCCCCGACCCCATCACTACCCTTGGTGTCTGCAGACCATTTTCAAAATCCACGTTCTTATTTTGACGCTCAAGGATTCTTCATCTTCTTTACTTCCAGACTCAATAAAATAGAACGGCCGTGAATCCCTTAATCAGTTCTATGGGGGTATTGCCGGAAAATGGTTTTGGTTCCTAAACTCAATAGCTGTATCAAATTGGTGGAATAAAAGCTCTTGAGAATGTCCAAAAAGTCCACTTTCCTTTTCACGTTTCGTACTTGCTACTAATAAGTTTTCCGACTCACACCATTAAAAAATAAAATGAAAAAAACTTTCTGCAAACCTAAACTTGATTAGTTGATGACTGGAAATCACGATTACAATGAATTGAATTTTTTTGCAAAATACTGAAGTACCTACTAGACTTTTAAAATGGTTAGACTCTTTTTGTTTGCGTTTGTTGAAAGATGATCTGTGTCACGTCTTTTAGACTTTTTCCTTGAAACCTTCCCGGAAGACCCAAAAAACCTGTGTTCAAACTGCCACGAATCAAAACCAGTGAGTGTAGGAGGGAGTTTCATACGGCCAACTATTTTGATTTGTGAGGGCCTGCGAAAGTGCTATTCCCACGAGAGTCTCTATCCACCCTAAATTTAAAAACGCTGCAAATTCATTCGCTGGGTTTCCTAATTCTTCGGACCAGGAGCATGGGGACGGCGAAAGGGGGACGGGCATTTGCTTATCTTGATCTAGACAGCCTGAAACGCCCAGAAAAACATTTTGGGCCGAATCAAAGAGATTGACATTTCGCATGAAAACGTAGGTTGATTATTCAAGGAATAACTAATCAAAACTGTTGTTGACGCCGTTTTTTTTTTTTAAATCAAAATTCATGCAATTACGTATAGTTTTACGTTCACAAAAATGCTTTTTCATTCTCCCCTCGCCAGATTACATCTGTGGCAGCGAAGACGGATGGTCCCAAACATTCTGGTTCAAGACGGTTCCCTCAGGTACTGATTGGTCCCCACGACTAAACATTTACGGAGACTTGGGCTTCCGTAATGCCGTGTCTCTGCCTAGGATCCAGCAGGACGCTCAGAATCACGACATCGATTTTATCATACACGTAGGCGACTTCGCTTACGATTTACACGACGTGAGTACCGGCCTAGTAATACACTCATTCGATACAGGTACCGGCCTTGCTCAGTTCATTTTAATTTAAACGCTTTCGATAGAAGTGCAGAATTTTGATAGATGGCACGCCATTGGTAGAGTTCTCAACAAAATAAAGTCGTTTATGTAGTGTATTACTTTTCAATTTCCTCCTTCAATTTATATAGAATTACGTTTCTAATCGACGCTACAAGAACAGAGTTTAGCGTTACTCTGATTTATGCTTTCCAGAATAAGGGAAAGAAAGGAGATGACTTCATGAACATGATTGAACCAATTGCCGCTCATGTACCCTACATGGTAACCCCAGGGAATCATGAAAGGAACAAGTTAGTAACTTAATTTATTATCGATTCTTAGAATGATTAATTTCTGATAATTAAAATTAACACATTATGAACGAAATTCTTAAAAAAATTACTTTCCCCAGCAATTTCAGTCAATACAAAGAACGATTTTCGATGCCCGGTGACACGGAGAATATGTACTTTAGCTTCAACGTGGGCCCAGTACATTTCGTGAGCATTGACACTGAGGCTTATTGGTACTACGATCAATTCGGTCTCGACATAGTAGCAAACCAGTATGAATGGTTGGAGGCGGACTTGAAAGTGAGTAGTATCACACAAACACTTTGAACTAACACGTTTGAAGCATTGGCTTCCCATGTTCCATTACTTCCATACTCGATTAAATCATTTTGATATGTGATTGGTTAGGAAGCCAATGATAATCGCGCGGAGAGGCCGTGGATCGTTTTATACGGGCATAGACCCATGTACTGCTCAGGATTGTCTAAAGAATGCTACAAGAAATCTCCTCCAACCAGAAGCGGGATAAGTTATGATAATGAGTAAGCAAAACCATCGTGATACATACATCTTCATACTATTCATGGGAAAATAACGTTCTGAGAAAAGTACTGCATTCAACTCAACCGGGATACTCTAAAGATGGCCGTTTCTACAAATAAGAATGCGGCGCATAAAAAACAACACTCAAGGTACAAACGGAGGTCAGGAATGGGTGAAAATGAGTATAGAACCTATTACATGTTACAGGTACGCGATCGAACCGCTCCTTCAAAGTTACGGCGTGGATATTGTTTTTTGGGGCCATCAACACAACTACGAGCGACTGTGGCCAATTTACAATGATGAAGTCAAGAATGGCAGCTCAAGCGCTTACGTAAATCCTGGAGCTCCTGTTCACATCACGACTGGATCTGCTGTAAGTCAAGTTGACGTTGTAGCCTGAACTTACAGTTGAAGTCCACACTGGTACGCCCGTAGGTATTTGATACTTGGGCTGTACCAACACTTGGTTTTGTGCTGTAATTTTTTACATGACTTCTCTTCTTGAAACTCTTGCCGTTATTCGAAAAAGTATATTTTCTCTTCTAGGGCTGCTCCGAGATGATCACACCTTTCGTTCACGTTCACTCCAGCTCTGCATCGAGAAGCTCAGAGTACGGGATCACTGAGGTACAATTCGTCAATTCTTCACACATGACACTCCGTCAAATTGCAACCAGCGCCAACGACGCCGTTGTTGACGAAATCGTTCTTGTCAAGGATTTTCACAAGCCTTATTGATGCAACACGTTGTTTAGATAGCATGAAAACGGTACCGTTAGAATAACAATCACGGAAGTGGCACTTCAAAAACAATTACAACGGATTTCTTGCAACCCAATCACAAGAAACAAATTATCGTTAACAATGTTATCTGAACCTCTCTCGAGGCTACACTTGAATAAATGCGACGCATCGTTTAGTTTTGGATTTCTTAAAACGTTAAACTTCATAAAATCCACATTATGATCGAGAATTTTTTTAAAAAGGCTTACCAATATTATCCTTCAAGGAGGCATTCGCTACTCTCACAGAATAGGCCAAACGTCAATAAATGTATGTATAATAATGTAAATAATATACTAATGTAAAAAAAGAAGTCTTCCAACATCAAATATGATCGGTAAGACTGACCTTTCCTCTAATATATTTACCTAACGGAACTAACCTCATACACCTATATTAATGTACCTACTAAAATATTTACGCTAATGTAATTAAATTTATGAATCATACCTACCTACATAGGTGCTGACAAATAACCATGTACGTCTATGGGAGGTTGCTAAATCAGAAAAGACGAACAATCCCGTAAACTACTCCAGTCGAGGTATCACCCACACATTTTGTCGCATACTGCATACTTAATAATTTTTCCATCATTCCTCAATTACCTGAAGCCCTGGTAGAAGAATCCCATCCCTTGACAGCATGGTGAAGGTACAATAGCGTCGGACACGGTTCCTACTTGGATGGGTGAACGGTCATGTGTGCCAGCCGCCCAAGAAGTTAATCGTGCTGGTGATAGGCTCGTCTCAAGTCCTCCATTCAAGGCGGTGAGTCGTGGTCAGAACGAGTTTCCATCCTCCCTGAAAGGCCGGTATACTTTACTTTTACCGTTTTACTTTTTACCTAAGCGCACCAGAGTGGTTCCCTCTGTGCGGTAAAGTAGGATAGTTAAACTGTCTTGGAGGAGATCCTCCTCTGTGATCCAGGGCAGGTCCTTTTTTAATTTAAAAAAAGTAAACAAATATCAGGCATGAGGTAGAAAGTAAAGCTGAGGAAAAAATAGATAAACAATAAGCGACCTTAGCGATTCAGGAAAACGCAGTCACATACCTTTTTTGTAGATTATAGTTGATAGGGATAGGAGAGAACGAATACCTGAAGCCAAGTCTTACAGTCACTCCCTGATGGCAAATCTTCTTCTAATTCAAATGCCAAATTTGATTAAGGCAAAAGAAAAAAATACATGCTTTTCAAAAGAAGTTTATTTTTTGCAAAACCGATGAATAGAGGGAGTGGAATAACATTATTCTGTTACGACGAGCCATTCAACACCTGTAATTGCCTACAAGTTGAGTTGCAGTGAGATTTAACAAAATTAATATCAAATTATCTCATCAACTATTTATTTATTTTTTTTTTTTAATTTAAAAAAGCTAGTTTCACTGTCAAAGATTAAATTCTGACAGGGGACATTTGCACGAAAGAAATTTCTTCTAAGCACATGACTAGGGTAAATTTTGCGGGAATAATTTTGTATGCCACATCGAAAACAAAAGAAAATCCAAAAAGAAGATATGAGGATGCACTGTCGAGACCGAGTAAGCAGTGATAAGTGTGAGGATTGAAACCCCATAAAACTAGTATTTGCGACGACTGACACCAAATAAAAGCGAATAACATGGAAAATGTATGCAAATGAACACAGAAAAGCGACATTACAGCTTAGGATACGTTGGGTTCCTCGCTATCACCTACTGGACAGACAGTTCCTAGAAATTGACTTTTTAATTTTTATAATGCGAATAGTCTACGTTCACATCAATATTTGAAATGCATTAATACAAATAGGTTGGAACCCGAGAAGCGCGAAGCTGGATCTTGAGATCATTTTTCTACATTTCTTACGGACGAAATAATGAGAATTACCTATAACCTAAGACTTCTTCTATACAAAATAACATCAACTCATCAGCTGGGTGGGCAGAGGACCACTCTTACGATCATGGGGAACATTTTCCTCGAGTGAGTCGTGCCAAATATGAGGAGTACATTCATGTAGCAACTTTTCTAAGTCTGACAATTTGTCCTATTCTGGGATTGTTATGTAGTAAAGACCAACAATGTCTGAAAAAGCGAACATTTTCCTTCATGCGGGACTCCTTCTAATCACCACCATCAGAATTATACTTGAAGTTGCCGCGAAGGAAACCCAATTAATCTAGCGACTGAAGAGCATCAAGTCTCTTTCAGGACTACCGTAGCAAGATATAAAACGATAAGAATCGGGGGTGTGAAACAAAAATTAGCTATGGTCTGGTCATAAGGAACTTCATTTGGAAACCCATAATAGAGGAGAACCAAATAATGCTGATTACTGATACATCAAGACAATTTCGACGTCTTCAAGAATTTCGGCCGAAACAGACGGTTACTAGATTCCTAGTAATTCACTACGAGGAACGGAGTTACAAAAAGTAGTACGTTAGAAGGGTAGGGAGTAGAATCAGGATAACTGAGCGTATTTCAGCCTCGAGATTCAGACGAATGAGATAATTTGCAAACAAGGAAGGAATAAAGTCATTCATACCGACAAAGGTAAACGTCGACGAATAAGTCAGCTCCGATGTTATTCACGTGAGACTCAATAAACTTACGGTTTACGGGGTAAAGCAATCACTCAATGCCATGAGCGAAGATCATGACGAGGCCGGGCTGTGCCATCATGTCCGGAGTGATGTGGGGGTTGTCGCACTGAAGAACGACCACTGCCTGTTTGCCGGGGATGCGTTTGCAAACGTAGCCTTCGTATTGGCGCCGGTTATTTTGCCGGGTTTCCAAAGAATTCAGTCCGGGTGGCCAACTCCGTTCGTGGCACTTCTCCATTAGATCCTCAACTATGTGGGGAGGGCAGCCCGAGTCGGCGAGAGACCTTTTTATCATCGCCTGCTCAAAACACAAACGATCTCATCTTAACGGAAAGGGCAGGAGAAAATCTACATCAAAATCGAAAAATCATTTTGCTACACATTAATTGTACCAATGCAAGGCAGGATTGATCATTTAATAACGACAATATCGACGGCGGTAACATTTTCTACTTCAATGAAATTTTGCCGCTCCATACGACCTGGTGATTTTCCACCCTCTTGTGGCAGCCCCAAGTCGGATCTACAGACAGCGAAAGGAGTCTACGGGCAGAATGTTCCACCTGGCAGATTCACACGGGTATACAAACATTTTCGCTCCGGAATTCTGAGCCCTAACACTTCAAAGTACCCCTTGACCCCTCGGCCAACTTATTGAAACATGCACGTGCTTGCACCATTCGGATGAACACTGGTTTTCTCAACGCTTTCTTAATACTAGTTTTTATAAATGCTCGTTTTTTCTTAATGCCGATTTCCTTAAATCTGTTTTCTGAATGCTGATTTCCTAGATTCCTCGTTAATTAACATTGAGGAACGTTTGTTCTCTGCATTCCACATTTCGTGTTACAAATGATAGCACTCGGCAATTCTTTAAGCTACTTCTTGCCAGTTCGATATGCTAAAATGGAAGATGCTACAATGAGCGATTTGAATTTAAAGGAAACTCCATTAAATAGAACAAAGGACTCGTAGATGTTTATTTCTCGGAAACTGCAGACCAATAAATCTAAATATGTAGGTGATAATCAATAAAGAAATCCAAGTAGTTGAATTGTTTACTTTTATTTTTGTTCCACTGAATGATTTGAAGTAATGAACAACACAAGTTTGTGATAGCTGATATAACTTATATAATTTTTCTATTTGACGAGCGAAGATCAAATCGATGCAAGATTCGCCTGGAGTAGTTGGTAAAGCTGGATTCGTTAGAGTTGTAGCCCGAACGTCTCTTCCATGTATGTGACGAACTCTTGTCTTTCTTTCTTCTTCACGTCCATGTTGAAGTCGTCGGGATTGGGATTTGTTCATAACTCCTTTCTCGAATAAGTTCAAACATTTTTGATGTTTTGGGTGTGTACATCAGTAAGTTGGTTAAGGAGAAAACAGAATATCATTCATATTGCTGTTGGGCAAAACGCAGAATGTACCAAGTAAAACTCGTTAGCTGTTTATTGCACAGATATTGCACATTCTTCACTCGCTGACATACTTCTACCGAGTTGTAACCAATTATTGCCAAATTTGACCAGAATGTGCGGAGTTGAGAACAACATTAAGTATCTTTTTCGTACATGGAGTGAACACATCGATGGCCCCTCAATCCAACTTCATCGTCGTTATTCAGCCATGTTTCAGTTAATGCCATAATCTTGTAATTAAATCATCCCTGTAATCCCTCAAACTCTGGACTTTCAGTGTAAGTCCTTCGGGACCAGGACGGCATAGAAATTCTCTGCGCTCGTTGCTTATTGTTGGAATACCATGATTTTTCCTATCTACGAAATTAGACACTTAATTCCATACTCAACTTACCACTAGCATGATGAAACATGTGATCCTTGTCCTTATTTGTTAAATTAATATAACCCATCAAAAGACGTAGCTCGTGATAAAGCAACGTAAACAAGCTGCTGGTCGTGGCTTTTAACATACTCGTACACTACTGTATCATAAGTCACTAGAGATTTATGTACCGTTAGTGTGCAGGCTTCAACTAGTGGAAACTGTAGTAGTTTACATGATAGTGAAGAGATTTTTATTTTAAACTGTACGTGAGTAGTTCGTTTACTAATACCCAGTTGTGTTTCAACTCTTCTTTCGATACAACGTGGTTTTTGATAAATTATCGATTTCAGGTTGATCGAAATGTAACCACACACGTTTGATGTTGTTTCCTTTCGTCACAATATTCAATGTGATCCAGTATTTCGATATCACCATTCACATCGATATTACAGGTTTTCATGTACTTGATCATAGAGAGCTTAGCAAAAATTGAATCATGTAAGGTAATCCAGTGGTATTTGTTTTCGGCTGTCTTCATATATTATTCTCGGTGGAAGATGATTTTTCGGCTTTCTTTACATTTGTCAGAATTGGTTTTTTATGAATATTTTGGAAGAATTTCTCCTTTCTTCCTTTCACGATATTTCATCCATTTGTCAGACGTAGAAGTACATGCAAAGGTAGATGCATTATTACGGCAAAAAGTAGATTAATACACCTGTAAAAGTTGTGGGAGGGCAATCTGGACACACGAACATTGTCGCAACGCGGTCACTGAACGAATGAATTATTAAGATTAACTTTTATTGTTTCAATTTGGTAACTAACTGGGTAACGCTACTTTAGTGTCACGTTCACTCCTGCTTGAAACTTTTCGGTGTCA
Source organism: Cyrtorhinus lividipennis (assembly GCA_019603395.1). NCBI lineage: Eukaryota > Metazoa > Arthropoda > Insecta > Hemiptera > Miridae > Cyrtorhinus > Cyrtorhinus lividipennis. The sequence goes on along the minus strand of CM033999.1, from coordinate 13,859,309 downwards.
TCGGCAAGTGCAAGCTAAAATTGATATAATTTGTCTTCAATTAGCTATGATGGAGTAGATACTCATGCCTATTTAAACGGTTGATTCTCGTGGACTAAGTTGGGCCCATTCTTATTCATAAATAAGGTTGTGTCACGAATCATCCTTATTCGTGAATGCTAATATCAGTGAGTTTTTGAACCATAGGTACATCAGGTTCGAAAAAGGTACCACGTTCTGATGTAAAATAATAATTTTTTTTGGTGTGTGTGTCTGAATTGTTTATCAATTCAATAATTGGAAAATCTGTGAATTTCATTTTTGTTGACCACTGATTTGGTCATGCACAGAAAAAAACCAATAAAATACAATTATTGTGAGATGAATATGTGGCTGCAACTGTCGTTAAAATGGTTCCGAAATTAATCAGCACGTTTTCGATCACTACTTCAACAACAGGAATGCTTAAGAAAGTATAATAAACCGTTTCAATCTCAATTTTACCTGGAGGAGCGCGTCCGGCGTTGAAATCATGCTTCCCCATCGAGTGACTCGAGCTCTGACGAGGGAGTTGGACCACCTGATCACTTCGTTTCTTTCCATTTCGTCTGCCATCGCTCTCATGGTTGGGCTGGACCCTCTCATCGCTCGCATAATGTTCTGTAAACAAAATCAACCGTTGGGCGAACTTTTCTCAGGAAAATAGAACACAAATAAATTCCTTCGCTGGTTTCATGACATAAATCCACGACATGGCAGGAATTTTGTTGGCAATGAACAAACGCAGTTGGGCAAGGGAAAATTTACCAGTGTTTCGAGGAGGAAAAATAGTGTTTTGGCGGGATTCGGCGAAAAACTCTGGTAGGATGTGATCATTTAAACCAGGTCAATCAACCCTTGATCAGGAGACATCTGAGACGTGACCAAATTTGTAGAACATCAGCACTTCATGGGGGGATGGGTATATTGAGAGTTTCGCATGTACTGGCCCAACTGCCAGTGACTCATGATTTCGCTATTTTTCCTTTTTGCTGACAACATTGTCTGGGCAGAGAAACATCGAGAATGGTCCGTAAACCTTACTTTATCCGGGGTACACTAATACCCAATTCGTTTTCAGCCAGATCCCTTACCCAGGGATGTTATGAGTCAAGTTTTACAGTTTGTAACGACCAACTAGAGCTGATATGGAAGACAACAACGTGAAGATCACCCACTTGCATCATAAACAATTCTCTTCTGAGCTCGTTGATCTGCGACCTCTGGTCGCCAATTTCTTGCTGAAAATCTTGGATTTTCTGTTGTTGAGAATCGATGAGAGCTCGAAGCTCTCGAACACAGTTGTGCCCCTGAAATCAGTAAAATTTGAGTTAGGGAGAGTTTGGCAACAGAGTTAGAATATAGTTACTATCTTTTCTGCAGGTAATCTGTGCAATTTCTGGGGGAACGACCTACGAATAATGTGAGCGCCAGTCTGAAATGCAATTGATAACAAATATTAGTTACGACAGCAACTGAAAGTACATGTTTGTACCTGTAGTTCGTCCATTGGAATGACCATACCGCAACCTTGTTCACAAGGGACTGGCTTTTTCGGGTTGTGTTGGCACTCTGCAAGATGACTGCTGAGGGAGTCAAGCTTTAGTACGGCTTGGCAACCGTAGACGGCATTCTCACAAGTAATGCTCAACCTGAAAAATCAAGAAGCCGGGTGAGTATCAAGATTTAAATTTTCAAATCAACGCGGGCGGTGGCGTATTTACCTCGAAAGAAGATTTCTTAAAATTCTTGGGACTGGCCTCAATTGAGTGAGTGACTGACGGTCTACAGGGCAAGTCGGTTGACGTGAAATCCACTCGTGGATGCAGGCGCTACAAAAAGCGTGTTCGCAGACGGGAGCCTACATAAACAACAACACAATAATGTCACATTGGAGAGGCATTAACAGTTCATTATGTATTTTACACATTATTCAATAATTATAAATACAAGGAATAATGATCTCGAAGTTGATAGTGAGATGCACAGCTAAAAATGCATGACATATCAACTAAGTCCTTAAATCCTACCTTTGAAGGCATTCCCAAGTAAATAATCTGGCTCGAATTATTAAGTGTCATTGAATAAAAGTCTAGCTGCTAGTGAGCCATACATCATCATCTTATGATTAGTTAATGCTAATTTCTCGTACGTTTCCGAAACCATCAGGTGACAACTTATTGTGAAAACAGTACCAAAAATGTATGATGCAACAGATAAATGATATACATTACATAAACGTATTCTTATATTATTACATAAATTTAAAATTATGTTAATTTTTAGCAAGAGATTGGTCAAAAAGTCTCAGGCTATTATGCAGTTTATTTTCATGTTCAATTTTAAAATTGGTTCGAATTACTTCTACGATGGCAATCTACATAATTTTCAATTCTCAGGCAGTTGTGTGAAACGGTAGTTTTCATAATAATTGCCAAACCATTGGGCAAAGGGAATATGAACCCACAGGTGGCTGTGTTGCGACAGACGCGGGTCAAGCCTGGTAACATCATTGGATGGGTAACTATAATTATGTTCAATTGCTGAGGGTACAGGTCAAAAGAGGATGGAAGCCCCACGAGAAATTTTGTCGTATGAAACAAGTTTGAAAAGAAGGGCGTCTCTTTGGAAAGTGGGTATGAGTGGAAGTCCCGTTTTAAAGTTAATGAATGCGAAAAAAATTAGGTGCAGTCTGGACAGGTGGGAGGCTGCGGGGAGGGGGTCATGACCAAAAAAATCGCGATTATGTAGGAAATCGACCTCATTTACCTGCAGGGGTTCTTCCAACACTTCAGAGCAAATAGGGCACAGCAATTCGGCATCTACATCTCCTGTAAAACGGTGGATTTCAAAGCCCATACTGCGAAAATAACGGAATGCAACTGGGAACTTGCACCCGCTGGAATCGAGTGCAAGGAATGACAGATGAGATGATTTTTTCTGGTCGAACTGTGGCAAAAAAACAAGAACGGTATAACCCGATAAGCGTCCAAAAGTAAAAATCAAAATAAATGTCACTTGTGCAGCCGCGGCTTCATTTTCGAACGCGACTTGAACGTATCGATAGCATTTCAGTATAAAACCCGAACAGAAAGGCAAACGACAGGTAAAACGAAAATCACTCTAAAATGAGATTCAACAACCTGCAGAACAACTTCCCTGATAAACTTGAGATCATGCTTTGCGATGTATCGAGTTTTTTGTATCGAAAGCACGGTGGATTCAGTGGTGTCTACGGAGAAAAAAGGAAGCTAACACTCATTTTGAATGCAAATTACTCTTATCCTTATCCATTAGTGTATTTACCAAGATTTCTCAAATACCAATTAGAAATTATGTCTTTAGGAGTTGCATTGAAAAATAAATCTTGAACCGAATACATTTATTTTTAAGCAAACATGACGTAGGCAGGTACGGCAGTGTGCTTTGTCGCTTACAAGAGTATTATATATAATTTTATTGAAAAAAACATGGAACGTGCATGTATAAAATGATCGTGATTATTAATTAAATGCATGGGTATATGAATGAAGTACAAAAGAACTTCAGAATTGAAATTTTAAAGAAGAAACCCACACAAGCCTGTCTTTGCCATGATCGCTAAGGCACTGGATCAGTTGGCTTGTGAACAGAAAGAGGGGGGGATAGACGAATGTCGAAGTAATTTTTTTTTGTTGAAGTTTCTGTGACGAATCAGAAGAAATGAATTTAATATGTTGAAAGGTCAGTAGCGTAACTATTATTTAACCACTAATTTTTGTATGCCGTCTGCTAGAGTCCAACGTTTGTTTCCTTGCCGCCGAGCTACGTTCTCAGTGGGTGGATTCTTTTTAATCAACGAGGAGAAGGCCAGCGTGATTACACGGGTTTGTTTAGGAATATGTATAACATTGCGTGGTTTTGAGGCTTTACAGTCATTTCATCGATATAAAGCGAATCCTCAAGTGCGTAAATTGTCTGACAGTGCTCAATTCGTTCATTTTGGCACCATTCAGCCTCGTCCTCGCGCGGGTACCCTGACGTGAAAACAGTGCAGATCGTGACCAAAGGATCTACTTACGTATGCACCTGTCGCGATGAAGTGAGTGAAAAATCAGTTTTGGTAGAAATTTAGTACTATTGCGCTCACGTTAATAAATCCAATTTGGCCTAACTTCGAAATTCTCTCAATTTAGTCGTCGTCCTTACGACCAGATGGCCGTTTTCATTGCTTTCTGTCGTCCATTCTTCTGGGAATCCTATGACTTGATTTTCTCTGTAATAATCCAAACTACAGTTAAGAGGACTCAGTGAATATCATTCTATTTGCTTCTGAGTTCTCATGAAATCGCGAAACGGCAAGGGGCTTGCGCCCCAGAAATTGTGAAAATACTCAATTGTTGTGACGTCTTCAACGAAGTCCAACCTTCTTCAGCAAGTGGAGATACGTAAATACTGTTGTTTAATTTGTTATTTTGGTGGTGGAATCATTCAGGGTTACAGTATGTATGATCTTGGAGCATCTTGGTGAAGTTGACGCGGCGTGATGTGCAAGACAACCACGCCCGTTTGCTCAGCCCCCATGTGTGCTCATTTTTCTGGCTGACCTCAGTAACATTGCTGTTTCCCTTTGTTCTGTAGTCTCTAACTCGTTACCACACATAAGAACTCGTACTAACATTGTTCGCTCATATAAATAGTCTCCTCATAGATGAAATTTGTATGGATCACTCAGACCAATGGTGGAATCTCTCCATGAACCCATGAAAGGCCTATAAATGGCTGTCCAACTTGTGAAGGCACAAGAAAGCGCACTCCTTCTATCATCATCCTTTTTAGTCGTCTCAGAGGAGTACATGTTCGTCCTACCCGACGCGCTTGGCACTGGTTGACGATTTCATTTTCTTCAAGACTTCAAATCTGGTCAAATAGTAGGGAGTGTCGTACTAATTTCTAATACTACCCCAGCCTTCTTTGGTTTTTCTTGTCTTAACATCTTTCTAAACTTGTGTGTTAGTCGACATTTTCCGCCAACGAATAGTGCTGTATCCACTTTCGAATCGAAAATTGTTCTCTCCCCTTTGCTGTCTTTGTTTTTGGACATAATTAATCTCTCGAAGCAAGATAGAGTACGATTTTCATCTAGAAATGTCAGTTTGTGTTTCGAAACAGTCAAACGACTGAGGATGTTTCAACTTTTTTACCATTAAATATTTATTAAATATCATCGCCGCAACCCGACCGAGGGCTTGGTTTGAATCTTGATGGGTTTAAGTCGTAAATTTGTTCAGAATATTATACATCACCTCTAAGTGACTCCATGGTAATGCTTGAACTTATTTGAAAAACAAATTTTGAGCGAGTATTGGGCTTCGTAAGTTACTAAATCAATCCTCGAGTCCCTGAGTGTCATCTGACGTTTGAAGCTTTACATGGAATTCTCTTTTGCCCTCCAGTGAAAATGGAACAGTTTGTTGTGAAATCTGGCCAAATCTTATCTACTAGCTATCGTCGAGTCGTTTGGAGCTCTGTGAATTGATTTCAATCGTTTTTCATATCTCAGTAGATTGCAGACTACATTGTTATTCATATTCGATCTTCATTCTGCGTGTTCACTGCGACAATATGTATTTCCGCATGCCACGTCTTATTGAGTGACTCGTGCTATTGAGGGACGCAGGTGGGCCATCGCTTACGCAACATCTCCAAAATACGAGTATTTCTATGTCTAACGTTACATCCCATTGCGTGTTTATCTTCATTGGTTGTCTATTGTTCCAGAGCTTAGATGAAACCTGTATCACGAATGGGTGGGAGCAACGGACGTGGGGAAGAGGGAGGTGAAAGCGGGCCTGCTCCTGCTGCTGCTGAGGATCCTTTGGCGGCTCAGGACAGTCCTGGCGCAGTCAGCGAAGTCGAAGAGCCAGTAGTAGGAGAGAACGGCTCGACGAACATCTTTGCCTCTTCAGCTGCTTCTGGTAAGTCCTAGGGGATGCGGGTAATATAAATATTATAGAGCAGTTACACTCAAACCATTCCAACATCCAGAGTGGGAGATTTCCTCCGCCTTATAATTGTTTGACGGATAATTATTTCTTCGAATATACCATACACATTCTATTAATCAGTTTATTGCACTTCTCATTGGAGACTGTATTGCAATCCTGGTTGCAAAGCTAAGGATTCAGCGTACAATGGATCACAGGGAGGATCTAGTGGCAATATCCCGGTTACAGGAGAGGTGGAGGGGATTATCAATATTACTACCTAGTGTTTCCTTCGCTCCCTGTTTTACATTCGGGAGTGAGGGCATGGATACTCAGGAATGAACCTCTGCCTGTTCGGTTGGTTGTGGCCCCCAGGGGTGACTTTTTTAGTCTGATGACCTCAACTCCATCTCCTTTGGCTCTTGGCTGGTTGGAGAATCCCTCTTATAAAAGTAGGATTGCTTCTTGGTTCCCCTTTTGATTGGTTTTATGGTAGTTCGAAGCTGATTTACAGAAAAAAAGTTGGAATTCATTCCATTTGTGTGTATGAGGCAGCACGGACTGACAGATGTAACCATTTCTATTGTAATAAAGACGAGAATGTGTGTGTGCCATGGTACTTTTGCTACATCAGTTATTGAGGCACTTGAGAAAGTGTAACGTATCGCCGAAATGTTTTAGAATTGAACAATTTGGAATGTGTGGGAGGAGAGGTTGGTTACTTATAATTCAAACACTTTTTTTTTTTTTTTTTTGCATTGATATGTTCTTACTCTTGTACTTGTTCTTGGGTACAGAGGAAGACGATGAGAAGTTCAGCAGTGGAGAAAATGACTGCGAGCACGAAGGCTGTGTCGCGAAAAGAGACGCATCGCGCAACGAAAATTCAACTTCAGCGTCGCTCGCTCTCGAGACGCCAGCGTTAACGAATTGCGACGATCCTCCTTCTTCCTCCTCCCACCTAGCTAACATCGCCTATCCATCTGTTTCGCCGCCATCGAAAAGCACGCCAGTTAGTTTTCAATTTTTTGTTTACACTTAAAGTCACCTGAAGCCACGTAGTTATATCTTACTATAATGTAAACCTCGGTTTCATTTCAATTTCTAACTTGCTGTCCCCAGGCCATTACTATTCAGACATGCACTGTCTCTAAGACCTTTTTTTATTCATTGCAGAGAAAACGGAAGCTTGAAACGACGATCGATTCGCGCTCACTGCCTCGCAAAAGGTTATTCGCAGAAGCAATCCCAACCAAGTAACCATATCTTTATCTGAAAATCGCTGACGGTTTTTCTGATAAATCACAATTTTATTTGAATTTTGCATGTTTTCTGTTACGTTGTAGCTGCAAGAGATGTCACGGCGAGGGCGTTTCTGACAAAGCCAAATCCAGCAGAGCTATCATTCCATCAAAGGAAAACCCTCCTTTGGAGATCACTTCCTGGATCCAAGAGTTTCAGGTGTGTAAAACGAATACGATGGTGATGGGTTAAAATTTGTGATCACACGTCGCCTCGTCTTGTACAATGGTTTGCGTCTTGCATCCCATTTTAAAACGTCTTATTATTGTTACAGAAATGGACCCACGCAGAGCGGCTAGTTGCAATCGACAAACTTGTCGAAACATGTGAGCCCACTCAAGTGAGGCACATGATGCAGTTGATTGAACCTCAATTTCAAAGAGATTTTATTTCCTTACTGCCAAAAGAGGTGAGTAGTTATATATATAATCCTTTTAGTTCTAATTCTCTCTCCGTAGTGTTTCTCAGGCATTGCAAGCTTCAACAATGAAAATCTTACTATTCTAGTTCTCCCTTTCTCTTTACAGCTTGCACTTCTAGTATTGTCATTCCTTGAGCCTAAAGACTTGCTACGAGCCGCCATGACTTGTCGTAATTGGAGGTTTCTCGCCGAGGATAACCTTTTGTGGAGAGAAAAGTGTCGCCAGGCGGGAATCACTCGAGAGTCGCCTTCTTATTCGAGCAAAAGAACTCGTCACCGATCGCCTTCATCTCCAACGTCGCCTTGGAAGGTGAGTGCGCTGTAAAATGGCTATTTCGTCTTGAAAAGTTGCGAATTGAGATGACTAAAACAGGTTCTCCAATCTCTGATGAGGATAATTACGTGATTGTACGTCTCGATGCCCCAGCATCTAGCCAAAGGCACTTTCTTGACCATTCATGTTCGAATGATTTATTTTTGTTTTACAGGCTGCCTTTATGCGTCAGCATAGGATTGAGATGAACTGGCGAGTTAAGCCTATAAGACCTCCGAAGGTGTTGAAAGGTCACGACGAACATGTCATTACGTGCCTCCAATTTTCTGGTAGCCGCATTGTTAGTGGTAGTGATGACAATACGTTGAAGGTGAGTTCTGAACCAATCGTTATTGTATACATAGTTCGTGTACCAACGTGAAAAATAGTGCAGTAACATACATTTCTGTAGAATGAGGACAGGATCGATGCCAAATCCTTAAATTTAGATTTGGTAAAGTTGTGACTAAGATGATAGTAAAGGTGGTAAAGCAAGTAATTTTATTGTTCACTTTTTTGTACGTTAGGTCTGGTCAGCGACGACTGGGAAATGCCTGAGGACTCTCGTCGGTCACACGGGGGGCGTTTGGTCGTCGCAAATGTCGGGCAGCACGATCATCTCCGGTAGTACCGACCGTACGCTAAAAGTCTGGAACGCAGAGACAGGCCAATGCATCCACACACTTTACGGCCACACGTCTACCGTCCGTTGCATGCATTTGCATGGAAAGAAGTGAGTATATTGAATCGAGCTATCCCTCAATTTCACATACATAACGAGGAGCGATTCAGAAGCGGCTGGCACCCATTAAATTGCTTTCTGGTTGAATTAGAAGCATAGTTTCACATCACATTTGTGAAAGGTCTCCAAAATCTGAATGACCATTGTCTTCTGCGTGCCAGAATCTCCTTGTCAAGTGTGATTTCCAATCAGCCCTTGTTTGCTAAACACCGAGCGTAGAGCATTTTGATCTGTTTCTAATGAAATAATCTGCGAAGTCGGCTAGACTTTTGGACTTACCTTGTTCTTCATTTGTTCTCGTATTTTACAGAGTTGTAAGTGGTTCTCGCGATGCTACTCTTAGAGTTTGGCACATCGAAAGTGGCGAGTGCCTCCACGTCCTTGTAGGACATCTAGCGGCTGTGAGATGCGTCCAGTATGACGGGCGCCTCGTGGTCAGCGGCGCGTACGACTACATGGTCAAGGTGTGGAACCCTGAAAGGGAAGAATGCTTACACACCCTGTCAGGCCATACGAACCGCGTGTATTCGCTTCAAGTGAGTTTTTTAAAATAAAAGAACATTGAACTGCGATGACGTTAGAAGACGTTTGTTGGAGTCTGATCATGCTGTTCTTTTTAGTTTGATGGCGTCCACGTGGTAAGTGGCTCTCTCGACACGAGCATCCGAGTTTGGGAAGTTGAAACAGGGCAATGTAGACACACGCTCATGGGCCATCAGTCCCTCACTTCCGGCATGGAATTGTCAAACAACATCCTCGTCAGCGGTAATGCGGATTCGACCGTTAAAGTTTGGGACATTTTGTCAGGTCGTTGTCTACAGACACTGTCGGGTGTTAATAAGCATCAGTCCGCCGTCACTTGCCTCCAATTCAACAATAGATTCGTCATCACGTCTTCTGACGATGGGACTGTCAAGCTGTGGGATGTCAAGACTGGTAAGAGACGTGTTTTTGTTGTAACTTTCGGTTGAAAGTCGTGTCTCGTCTAATTTCAGATGCTGACATTTATTGAGGCCCATTTCTCCATATTTGATCCATACCCTTCTCCGGCGTGCGGTAATCGGTCCAAGGCCCAAAGTTTAGCAGGAACTTAACTTATACCCCACCCATCCAGGTCCCAATGATGTCAACCCCCTCCCCCCATTCCTACTAAAATGATGTCAGGAAAGCAGAAACATCACTATAACAGCGAATCAAAATGTAAACGTTATGTTCAATGAAAATTCAATTAGATATGACGTTGAAACTGAAATGGCAGATATTAAGTGTCCGTGTTCAGATCTGTCGCATCTAATTGATTGGGATTATTGTGTTGCCTGACTTTTCCACCTTGTGACAGCCAATAATTTGGATTTCCTGTCCTCCCAGTCACCAGTTTGTTCGTTTTCCATAAATCCCCAAACTCGTTGACAGACTTGTCATATCCTTCACTTTCATAAAGGGGGAGAATAAATTAGAACCATCACTCTTGAATTTGCAGTGATATTTGAAGCAAATTTCGTAGACGAAAATCATCCACTAAGTTTTTATACCGCCGTAATTTTCTATACGTTAGAGAGAAAATAGTTTCAAAAACATCTACTCCTACTTTTTGAATCTCCCCTGTGATACATAGGCTTTCATAGAAAAATATAAAACATTCGTTGTCATTTTATGAAAGAAACTGTGGAAAATGGTTTTGTAGGGTGATTGAGTTAGTCAACTTGCTGTCTCAGCGGATATTACAAACCAAAATACTTATAAAAATCCTCCAAACACAACATCTAACCTGATGATGTAGGTGTAGGTACTTGAGAAAAGTTCATACAAATATTTACTACAAAACTTGTCACTCATCAAGAAATATTTACTTCAGGTGAATTCATCCGCAACCTCGTAGCTTTGGACAGTGGAGGCAGCGGTGGTGTCGTCTGGCGAATTCGAGCCAACGAAACCAAATTGGTGTGCGCCGTCGGCTCTCGGAACGGAACCGAAGAAACCAAACTTCTCGTTCTCGACTTTGACGTTGAGGTCAAGTGAATCGGTTGCGCGGTCACTTGATCGCCTCTTCAAAGACCCTCACCCCCCCGGACAAATGTTGGTGTTTGGTTTATACGAGTTACGGTTGAATGGACGTTGTATTGTTGTCTACAGGCTCACTAATCGTCTGTTTGTGTGGTTATAACCAAATCCCTTCCTCATTATTAGCTGGCCATCTCCCGTAACGGGCTCCAGAACGGCGATTTCATAGAATCAACCCTCTCGAGGTCCTTTTTTCTTTTCAGATTCGAATCACTCATACCCCTCTTATTATTTCTACCATTGTAGACAACAAACCTTATTTCTAATCCCAAACTAATATTGCAATAGGAACACACATTCTGAAAGTGATGAACGTGTTCCCTAATGAATACTTCGTTCTGGTGGTGCGTGTATTACGGTATCTGAAGGGATGGGTGTTTTCATTTCGAGTGTTTCGTCTCGTTCGCTGTTGTTTAACTTCTGGTTCGGTAGTTTCTGTTTTCGTTCCTTCCAGCTTCCATTCTAGGAGTCTTTTCTGGTCATTTTCTACGTTCTTGAACAATCTGTTTTTTCCGTTTAATGTTCATCCTGTTGAACCCAATACGGGTTGTTTATTTAACACAGTTCGTCTTTCGCAATTCCTGCATTTGTTTCAAGTACAAGTTCAGTTGTTGATAAATTAGTGTGGTATAGGGCTCTGTATTATTAATAAAGAAGATATTGTGTTAGCTCTAAGCGGATCGATCTGCTCAATATTATGCCAGTCGTGATTCTTGCCCCGAAATACGTTATTCCTTGCCCTGCCCATACTTAAGAGGATTTGATAAATTTGATCATTTCTCAACTCAGGCTGTAATTTGAAACTAAAATTCTACGTGGAGGTTGTTGAGTTTCAAGTCTTCATCCCAATCCTCCGAAAACTGCTTCGTCTGGAAAACCTATCTTGAAAAAGATGGGAAATACGGCGGTGTAAAATTTCTGCTTAAGGTTACTATTTATGGCGATTGATATCAATGCCTATTAGTGCAGCTGTTTTCGAAGGTACATCTTCCATTTATTTCTCAGTCAATGGCCTTGCTTCGAGCACCGGGCACATCCGATGATGAATGATTCCATGTAATATGTGAATTAACGTCGGGCACTTCACCACTAAATAATTCGGGGTATGGAGTTCTACCTCAAAGTTGGTAGAAACGAGCTCAAAACTCAAACATACTTCTGAACGTTTCTCCCCGTTTCTTCTAAATATAAAAGACCATTTAACGAACGCTTCAGCACTTGTTGTTACTTGGGGCTTCAAGCTGAATGCTTCAATATGGAAAAAAAAGATAAATTCTAGTTAGGAATTGTAACATGTTCGCAAAAAGCGCATTTGCAGGTATTCAGCAAAACGTCTCTCTTTAATAGAGTCCAGGCAGGTCCCAATCCAGCGGGAAAAAGTCATCCGATTCTTGTTTAATTTAATGGGTGATTGCTTTGATGATTTTGGGCTACTGAATTACTACATCTTAACGATGCGCCAGTCAGGTAAGCTCCCTACTGGCATGTGAATGCGCCTGTAAAATTAATCGACGCCCTAAAATCTTGAATTAAATTTCTTTTTGCATTAATAATGTATCACCTCGAACGTCCTACTAAATTGTGATAAAGCAATAGGAAATCTTTTATTACATGGATCCACTCCTCTAAAATCATTCAACCGCGCTTCCTAACTAAATTGATTTCAAATTCAATCTTCGCAGGTAGACTTTTTGTCTGAACATTGGTAGAGATAAATTATTTCCGTCAATTATAGTCAAGATTGGGTTGTTCTGTGCTCGAACTAAGTTGACCTGTCTACCTCTTTGCTTTGATGTCTCCCTGGCAATGCGATTACTTGATACTGCAAAAAACTAATAAATCTTTCTACAAAATACTTCACAAGGTTGAATATAATTTATCTAAAAGATATCAAGGAATTCGGTTCGTTTGGTTTGTGAATTTGTCTGGTTATTGCAGATCGCCGTGGGCTCCGCTGGGTGAGTAATAACGTTGTTCACAAAATTCAAATCCCAACATATTTTTTTAAATCGATTTTCTTGTACCGATCCTCTTACCACACCAACACCTAGATTTTCGTTATGCCTTGTCGTCGTTCAGCATTCGATGTCATAATGTATGTTTGTATATGTATGTAGGTGTGTTTGTACTCGTACTGCTCCGCGGCGGGGCTAATTATTTTCGTGTTAAATGTTATGTAGAGACCAACAGGATATTGAAAATTAACTCTGGTATTTATTTACATTCGAACGTGCGATTCACTTCTTCTTTGAAGTTCAGTGCGACTACGATCTGATTTTGAATTGGATGTCAAATTAATTTAATCAATTTTCCCTCAATATAATTTTTTTCCGTGGTAAATTGTTTTGATAAATGTTTCAATTTAGGAGGTTGCTCATTCTACGTATTACATCGCTTTACGGCTGATGTTTCTGTAACTGGGCGATTCTCTGAATCCTGGCTGATTTTAGTGTAAAAATGTGAAGACTTTCCATCGAGTACTATTTTGTTAGTTCCATCCATCAAGTTCTATTTTGTTAGTTCCAGTTATTGATGAAATTTGAGCAGAGGAGTTCTATTTCAATTCCCGGGTTTCACCAAGTACATAGTATCCATTGCAGGAGGGGATGGGAAATTTCTCATGGCAATAACTGAAAGACCAGCCTTTCCAATGATGAGCAATGCCAATTCAATCAATTTTCATTTTTGAGCTTCAATGCAAATCAAATTCTAAAGAATTTGGTGGTTTTCACAGCATGATCCCAAAACCTCGTCACTTCATGAATGGCCTGATATTGATACCGTGCCTTTCACGTAGTTGGTTTAAAACGGCCAGTAATCCGAGAATCACTCTGACCCAGTCTAACTGATGATTTTGTTTAATTTGTCGCGATTTTCTTTGATATGTAAAATTCTTACCGAAGGTATCCGCTAATAGGGAACAGTTTTTCGATGTGTGAACGCCGCTATTTTAGAATTATAAAAGACTCGATGCGCTCGTTCGTGCTCCTCGAGCTCTCTGACTGTATCTTCTTCCGGACTTGGATAATAAGCGGAAATTTTGTCGACGCCGGTGGTAAACGTTGAGTATTTATTTGATAATCTCGTCCGGTTTTTCCGGGCTGCTAGAGTTGGCAATTTCACTACTTGTCTCCCCACTCAAGGCAGCGTTTTGGCTGTCTATTGCATCATGGCACGTACGCAATACCTTTGTGAGCGTTTCGCTTCGTATGTGTAATTTGTCGAACATGTTCATTACTCGTACCTTGCGAAACAGGGTTCGAGATGTTGGTCTCTTTACACCAGACTCATAATATTGTGGTAGGTAAAGCCATTTCTATCGCCAACTGTAATAAATTAATATCAAAACGTAAGATGAAGTTTGATTCATTTCATAAATAATTTCCGATGGACCGTCCCACGACTTGTTTAATCGACAGATGTGCGACGTAGCAGAATTTGGTGACAGAAAACTGCCGGTGGAAACACCGCTTCAACCAACAAGCTTTCTCATAATTGATTCGCATCCTCAGCTGAGGTCACCGTCACATAATCGGAAGCAGAGGCAAGGTCATGTCATGTCAAACATTGAAATTCGTGGTGTCGATCCAGGGCGTCTTCAACAAATGATGAAGAATCGAATTAATCATGTAAATAATTTGGTATAATATTGTCGATGGAAAATAGTTCATCATCTTCATCGCTGGGGAGTTGGAGACTTGATGCAAGTACATGATCAGGACTGATGGAAAAATCGTAAGCATTGCAATCATGGAAAACAGTACTCCCAACATCTCAGCATCTCCCCTAACATTTGCGGTAACTAAAATGCAAGCAATTACTTAGTTCATGTAGGAACTGCGAATGATCTTGGCTATCAATGATGACAATCTGGCCTTAACGCCAGGTCCTCCACTTCGCTCGCTCTGGTTCGGGGCGGGGTTGTTTACTAATTAACAAAATTAGGTACTAAGCAGACGCCTGAACCGTGACCCCTTCGCGATCTGGGTCTAGATTTCCACCGCCCCTTCTAACCTAATTTTGATCATTTGATTAATCCTGCTAATTATATCATTATCACATTCATCTTCGACCTCCTGCTAGCTGACCCACACGACCCCTCAAAGTTCAAACGAAGTAGTATCAAAATGAAGACATTTTTTCCTCCGTTTCGAAGGTATTTTGGTTGGTTATTCCGTAAATAGTCAACCTATGTAATCATGCCCAAGGTCATGGGGATCAACCTCCCCGATTGGCCCCGAAGTTTGACAGTATACTTTTCATGATGCCTAGATCAAAAAGGCAAAATGTTCGTCCGCCATATGCCGTTTTTTGTAGTGGAAAATTTTCTAAAAATTAAAATTTTGGTTATGAATTTCTTTTTTTTTTTCAATCAAATCAAATTTGAGTAGGGTGAAACAATTTGAGTTAGGGTGAAATTTTTGTTTTTTGAAGTGAATCAATTAAAAAAGGCCCGAACAGATTCTCGTCCACTGGAGGTGGGTATGGGTGAAATGGTCTATCTTCAAAAGCGGGTTTTTGTGATTTTTGGGTACCTAAGATTGTCGGGTATCATTTTCCACTAAATTTTGGACGCTGAATCGATTGGAAAGAGTCTGGGACACTCCTCACTCACAGCTTTCCCCACAATATTGCTCCAAGGAATAATCTACCTTCGTGGAAGAATTTGCAGTCCGCCGTCCGCCGTCCGCCGTACGCCGTCCGCCGTCCATTGTCCACGCCGTTTTTGGTAGTAGGACATTTTCTAAAAATCTGAAATTTGGGTCATGGGTCTGTTTCCAGCCGAGATGGGTCCTCGAAACTTTTCAGCCCGATCGGACCAAATTTGGAGGGGGTAGGGGTTTTTTGAAAAATGGATTATCGAGATTTTGGGTGATTTAGGCGAGTGAGGTGTCATTTTCCACTAAATTTTGGACGCTGAATCCAATAAAATGGGTCCCAGAACAATTGGCACCCACTAGAAGAAGTTATGGGTCAAATTGGGTATATATTACCCAATTTGATTATGTGTTTTCGGGATTTCTGCTCCCTAGGCGTGTGGGGTATCATTTTCCACTAAATGTTGGACGCTGAATTCATTGATGTGTGTCCCAGAACGATTGGCACCCACCGGAAGAAGTTATGGGTCAAAATGGGTATGTATCCACCCATTTTGTATGTGTCAGGATTTCTATAGTCTCTGTGGCAAAACATGATGTCGTAGACAAGAAAAACAGCGGTGAGGACTCCATGAATATGTTATTTCACGCTGTTGTGGTCGTGGGGAACATGCCATGCTGAAACTGATAACACCTGGTAAGAAGAGGTCGATCATTGACTTATTCAAGGGGTTAGGAAGCTGCTTAGTCATTATTGATGTTGAGGCCGTTTTGGCTTCGGCACGTGGCCTCTGCAACGTGGGAGATTCTCAGATGAGTACCTGACCTCTGAAAGGAACGTTTTGTCAAATCCATGATCTGAATCAAATACTCAAACCCCCAGGATTTGCCTTATTTATTTATTTATTATTTTTGTTATTGAATTAATTTTTTGGGTGCATTATTGCTTTGTACCAACCAGTGGAAGGTTTATTTTATTTTAGACCACCATCTATATGTCGTTATACGTCGACTAATCTCAGTCCTGCAACCTACTTTTTAATGATTGATTCCTCGACGATCACCCTGAATCAAAGATATACCCTTCGTTGCGCAAATAATCCTCTGTTGACTCAGAACTTATTTAAGCTCTAAAAAAAATAAATTGTAGGAATACCTGAATCAATGGCACATGCATTGGTTGTTAATTGCCTCAACAAATTCATGTATCATTGAGTAGGCGTTTCACAACCGTCTTTTATGTGAGGACCATTATTACAAGATTCAAACAGCGAATAATGAACGTCGTAAAAATGAACAATAGGAGCCACTCGTTAGAAGTTAATGGGTGCTCGTTACGAGACATATTTTAGAGAGGGTTTTTGCCATTTAGAGATTTGTTGCCAACTCAGTTTTATTCTCTGCCGCCGACATTATTTTTCACTCGAGGATATTCTTAAAGGATTTGTTTTATTTCACTCTGCTTTTCAGCAAGTTTACAAACTTTTCCCGTTATAAGATAAATACAAATTTTTACCAACCGAATTAAGTATTCCGATGAATGGAAAAAGCAAGTAGGTTGCGTTGAATATGAAGCGAATTCTCGTGCCCAAGTTCATTATTTTTTCATTTTACAGATTAACATGGTCCTTGGGCATGCGTTGGTGGGCGTAAGATGTGAAAACAGTCTTTTTTCTAAGGTCGACCTTTTAGACTTGAAGATATTTCACCGTGATAAAACTTCATGCGCTTGAAAATGTCACTCCTAGTAGCCACGCGAACTGCAAATTTATTGTACTATCCAGCCTAGAGGTATTCTGTGTACCGAGAACGTGCAGAAAATCCCCTCAAATGATAAAATAATTTTAATGAGGAAAATGAATACAAAGAACAACTGAGGAAGTGAGTTAAGTATGTATGACACCAGTATTTCTTCGGTTGGTATCCACATAGATTTCTTTTTTCAGGTACGGCTGAACGAACCCCTGAAATATGTAGGAAACGTAATAACGGTTAGAAACGTCTGTCTGCTGTAGAAACTATTCGAAAAAAAATTGCTGGTTTGAGTTAGCACAGGAGTGAAGTCGGGTCAATCGGATGGGATGGCCACAGAATGTGGTATTTGAGGCTGTACATCGCCTATGCTTTGCCATTGTTTTCGTAACGCTGCCTTGCTTAAGAATGTGTTATTAGAGAATGTCCGTTTTAACGACTCGCTGTGATATTCTTTATTGTCTCTCGACAATTATGTGCTTATAATCGCCCAACTTCGACAATAAAAAGCTCTTTGGCGTTGCCCATAGAAGATTATGAAAGACATTATAGCAGCGGTAAGTGGCTGTAAAGTGGAAATTTCTGTTAAAAGGTTCTTTGATTTTTGAGATTCTCTCTGTTAATATTCGTTTAGCCGCACGGACACAACTGATCTCCGACTATGGCGACGATTTGGGGTATAGGATTGTTGCTCGTTTTCTTAGCAAGTGCGTTCGGTCAGATGCAGATACAGGAACAAGAAATGAGAGACATGGGTAACTCAAGGCAGCAACCTCAAGGAGTTCAACAGCCCGTGCTGGACCCATCGCTGCAAGAATTCGGATCACCTGGTTATGTACAGCATCAGCTGGAAGGTGAGTCATTGCTTTTAAACTCTCCAAGAAAATTTCGTAGTTTGAAATATCGCCCATTACCCTCTACGTTCAACCTGCAGCATGCGCCTCTATGGGTATTTTTTCTGTGACAGCCGTTGCACTGATTGCGTTCATTAACATTCTTCTATTAATATACTTTTAATACAGGGTGCCCACTTCCACCGCCAGTGTGCCCCAACGGTGCCACCCCTACCTGTGAAATGGCGGTGAACAACGTTCCCGTTTACTATTGTCGCACGTCTCAAATACCTAGTGGAAACGGACAAGGGTTCTTCCAGTCTCAGCAACAGGCCCAAAGCAGTTACATTCCTGGGCCAGAATCTGCATTATCTTCAGCAGGGTCGGGCGTTTCGCCAAAACTGTCAGCAACCGAAGCTTAATGGAATCCTGATCCTACAAGAACCACTCCTAAAATTACATTGCTCTTAAATGAGCTTTTCTATTCAATTGTTATGTTCGCGGATTTAGAAAACTCTTTGTATCGTTGACATAAAAGAATTTTAGGTACTACTTGACGTGCCTTGCCTGTCTACATGAAAGAACATGAATCCTGCAAAGGTAGGCAAACCCTTCGCCCATTAGGGCTCCAGGTAGTTTGGGCGAGAGAAGAGTCTCATCAGTGAGGTTCCACTCACGATCGGCACATCAACGTGCGCAAACAACTCTGGATTAAAACACATCTTGAAGCCGAATTTACCTTCAGGGACCAAGTGAAATTATCCCTTTGCCCTGCCGGGTGTACGAAGCCAAGTCCCTAAACCTAAACACGGCCCGAGGGGAATGAAAGAACCAAACGAGAGAATATTCAACCCTCGTTCTGTTCCTACAACACTCACATACATAAATGGAAGGGCACCATGTGTAGCTCGGTTTTAGCAGGGGACGTGGCGTAAGGAAGAAAAGGGAGGGAAGAAGCGATAAGATTTTTAACAAGCCCAGTTTAAACGAAATGCAGGCGACAACTCCCTCGAGAGGGGCTCTGGCGGTAGGGGAGGTAGCAAGCAGGGTGTACGAGGAGAATCAAGTCCTAATGAACATCATCAGAAACATCAATAGCTACAGTTGCAAATGAAAGAAAGAGAGGCTATTTTGTAATATTAAAATGTAGCTTAACTTAACTTGCGTCAAAGTTTGCTGTGATTATAATTGTAACTGATTGAAGAATACATGGCAAATGTGCCTTGGTAGAAACAGGTATGTCTGCACAGGTTGCAGTGCTGTTTAGGTTGACATCACTATGTATGTACTCCCTCCTCCGCTTCAATACAAAACCCCTATAGATTCACAGCGAGTACATTCTAGAAATATTATCTTTGCAGTTGGCGGTTCAGCAACTACGGCTAAAAGTCTTAAATGGCAAACCTTTATTCTTTCTTAAAGTTGGAACGATACAGAGAAGATTATCGTGGCCCCTGCGCAAGGATGACACGCAAAATCGTGAAGCGTTCCGCATTTTTTGGGGGGAGCTCTGTAGTCTAGTGGTACAGACGAAGGAACGTCATGCTCATATTCGTCCTCTTCACCCTGAGCGAAATCGTCATACACGGTCATTTACGGTTCTCTTCAGAGGACGGTTGACGACGCCCGCGACACCTGACCAGGTATTCGGACGAAAATCCAAGGTGAAAGTACTTGCTTACTTAACTTAACTTTTACTTTACTTACCTCACACGCTTAGGTAACTGTCTGCATGAAAACATAGGTTGATTATTCAAGGAATAACTAACCAAAGGTACCATGTCTGGCCGCCGTACGCCGTGTTTAGTAGTAGACAATTTTCTAAAAATCTAAAAGGTTGGCTCTAGTTGGTCCTCTAAACATTTCGGCCCAATTAGAGGAGGGGAGAGGTTGGGTCAAAACAAATTTTTCAAAGAATTTATTTCCAAGATTTTTGGCAATTTTGTTCCGATTCAGTTCGGACTGACAGACTTTAAACCGAAAGCCTAGTACCCATTCATCCCTTTCCCTTCTTCATTCTTAAAAGTTCTGGATTCATTCTGAACTGTCAGAAAACACCATACACACATGTCAGAAAATACCAGAGAATAGATACAACCACCAAACACAAATGAGCCAACGGTAAGAATCCTCGATGAAGCAAAAGACGAATACGCATCAATTGAAGAAACCGGCAAAGAACCAGGCAACGATTCAGCTGTTAAAGGTTTAATCAGTATAATATATTGAAATCAGATCCCATAAAGGAACAATGTTGAATTTGTGCAAAAAAATAATGAACTGGGGACTGATGGATAAAAAACGCTGCAAATCCTCCTTCAATAATTTACTATTCCAAACATTGAGTGTCTGGAACCAATCTCAATCGATTCAGCGTCCACAATTTCGTAGAAAAAGTAGAATCACACGCCCGAACACCGATTTACGAAATACTCATTTTTTACCCATACCTACTACCCTGAATTTGGGCGGGGCAGGGTTCAAAATGTGTATTTCGAAAAATGGATTTTCAAGATTTTTCGCGATCTAGGCGTGTGGGGTAATAGTAAAAAATACTCATTTTCCACTGAATTTTGGACGCTGAATCCAATGAAATGGGCTCTAGAACGATTGGGACCCACCGGAAGATGTTATGGGCCAAAATGGGTATCTAACCACCCATTTCGATTGTGTTTTTGAGATTTCTGGGGGTATCATTTTACACTAAATTTTGGACGCTGAATCGATTGGAAAGGGTCCGGGAGGCGCCATAACCACTGTTTCCCCATTTTCCCTACGTTGAAGGAATGAGTCTCCATACACCTGGTCCGACGAATAAACAACCCATGTGAAAGAATTTGCATTTAGTTTTGTGATTTAGACGTCTTGAAAGGTAAAATTTCAAATTTTTGGAGATGAACGGTCGCTGGCATGAAAACGTAGATTGGTTATTCAAGGAATAATAAAACAAAAGAGAGGCACATTTTAAAAGCTAAGAATATTGCCTCAGCATACGACAATGGTAACCAAAGGTGTGATCTATGTAGTAGTGGGGAGGTAGAAGTAAGGAAAAAAGTATTTGGGTAGGTCCGTTTTCGGTTGGGAGGATTATCTGAGTCTGATTAGGGGGGTGAGCATAGGTCTGGTTCAGTATTGTGCAGTTGCATGGGAGTTGAGAAGTAAATTCATGAGTGAATATGGCTTTAATGATTAGATTAATATTATTGACTTGGTTACTTGATTATTTAATTAATTTGTTATGTATATGAAGAGTAATTTATCACTGTTATCGTTATATATTGAATCTTGGTTTATAAAAAGTTTCTCCCATGTTTGAGACTGTTATAGTTTTTACATTATGTTATCCACCACTCATCTGCGACTGTTAAATTTTATATCATGTTTGCCTACCACTCATCTGTTTGCGACTGTTAAATTTTATATCATGTTTGCCTACCACTCAGTTGTTTTGTTGTTGAGGCGTTTATTTATTTATTAATTTATTTATTTTCCTTATTTTCTAAATGTTGCGGACGGTGAACTCATCAGACGGTCTCTTGAGACCATGATTATTACATGTATGCTATAGTTTAAGATACAACTGTCATTAGTAAGAATAAAGCATGTTTTCATTCATTCAATATTGCCTCAGCAAGCCCCAACTTGCAACAAGTGACCGTGAATTTCAGCAGTACCAATAGATTTTTGCATAAATTCGTAGTGTTGGCCAACATTTTTGACTCTCACTCAGTACACATAGCTGCCACTGGAGGCCGCCATAAGGTAATGACGAAATCCTCAGGAGTCGCGAGGCGATACTTCGGGGTTGTGAGCAGGCGACCTTGAGCCGACGAAGCGCTCTCTGGCGGGGCGGAGAGTCCCGAAGGAGACGACAACCGGTCTTCAGTCCTTCACCGACCGCCCTCCACGTTGTACGTATAGCCTTCTCTTCCTTTCGTTCCGCGCTCCCGCTGGCGCGTCTCACCTGTTGGTTCTCATTTCAACTGCGTCCTGTGATGTGCTTCGGACGTCGATTCTATAAATCGGCCGACTAGAATCAGTGCTCGCGATCAGTGTTGGTGTGTCTCACCTTTTATCAGTGCTCGTGCCATGCAATGACTCCGGACCTTCACCCTACCTGAATCAAAGGAGATGGAGGTTTCTCTTCTAATATCATGTAGGTTTCTTCCTCTCTTTTCAGTTTCTAATCTCACCTCGGCCAGTGTTTTCTCAACATCTGAGCTCAGACTGTAGGTTACTATCTTCATAGACTCTCCTGTTTACAAGTAACTACGTACACTGATTAGTTGTATCCTCTACCTGAAGAGTCTGACATTTTGAACGTCGTTAGGTTATACTCTGGTGCAGCTCGCGAGAGTTGAGACGTGAAACCTACCTCTCATTGTACCTGTAGCTCGCGTATTACCGCGTCAACTTTCTCATTCCGCAAACAACCTTGATCCTGGCATTCCCCTTGTGCCCTGGTATTGGCTATTATCATGCAATACCAAACCTGTATTAAACTATCAACAGTATCAAGTATCAATCAACACAAACGAAGTATAATCTTTACTCAAGTATTGTGGTTGTTGTTGAGTGTCATCCTGAAACACGCAGCTGTCGTTTGCTCTTCAGCTAGCTTGTTGGGCTTCTGGCGAGCTAGAGGATTCATTGGGCTTCTTACCTCTTCCTGGAAGTTTTGTGAATCATTCAGGTAGAATGACTTTGGAAATGTTGACCAAGCGGCCACCTGTCCGCAGCGCCCAGGTCGACTGGAGTCATTGATATGAGCTGTGGTTCATCGAATACTTGTTTACCTCCCTTGAGATCGTAAATTTATCAAACAAATATTTCCACAATTTTCCCTCGAAAAACCCTTAGAGATTCCTTGAAACGTTTGTTAATTGACCTTCCTAAACAGCAACTCCTATAAATCCGCTCCTACCTACTTCATGAGTACTCCTCTACAGTCGCCTGGCAGGTCTCAGGGTATTCCGAACCCTTTTTATTAAACAAGCGAAACCGTGATAATAGTAGAAATTTCGCGTTTAACCCGAATCACTGCTGAGTACTCTGGCTCTTGGTTTAATATGATTGAAAAATACTGGTATCCTCTTCTGCCGCACCAGAATGTGTACCTCAGTTACGTAGAAATAAAATTTCTGGTGATGAAATGATGTCACTGTCAATTTATTTTCACAGCGATTTTCAGCAGTCATAGCCATGCAGTTTTGTACATTCGAAGCTGTTCTTGTGATTCCTTAAAAACTGGAGGCAGGCAAATCACGGCTTATGGCCCAGGGCGTATACCCATTATTTATTATTTCTTTTCTAAATTGTAATTTGTCGAAATATATGTTCATTTTCAATAGTTGATGGAGTTACTTACTTGCTGTCATGAGTTAATTACTACACACATTAAATTTTTAATAAAAATGAATGGTTCAATTTAAAAGTGAGAGGTGAGATTCGAGCTGCCACATTTCTTTTGTGAGCGACCATTGAATAATTTGTTGAGCCTTTTAAGTAGCCTATGAAAACGGTATGAAATAAAGTTTCTCTCCCAACCCTGAAATTTCTAAATATGAACCTAGCGAGTTAAACTGGCCGTTGTGGGCAGATACAACGAGAATGAACATTTTCATCTCATCGTCCGCATAGTCACATGACCTCACCATCAGTCATCTCCTCCCTTCGTCTTTCTCCGTTAATCGTTCGAGGACCGTCACTATAATGGTCATTTTAAACTATGCGAGCTGTAATAGTCCATATTACTGTCCCAGACGAACGCTTCCACTACTTATCGGGTGGGAGGAGGGGATGTCATCGCATTTTCCAACCATTTTCTCATCGGACGACGGAATTCCGAATGTCATGTGAGTAAAATGGAAAAGGGAATTGAATCTCTCGAGAGATCGATCATTAGTACTCTTCACTACGATATTTATTTCGCGTATGTAGATTCCCTAGCTTTGTGGCTCAATGGAGTATCCAATAAGTTTTGAAACTCAGCGGTTATTGAATTTTTCTTGTAATTGAAGGACCTTTAGAAAAATATGCAGCTTTAGGCTGATATACCTGTACAATGAATACTATAATTCCTGATTTATTAGGCATCGTTTTTCCCTGACCAAATTTTCTACTACCAAAGTCAGCATGGACAGCGTTGCGATTGACTTTTTACCCCACACGCCTTGGTACCAGAAATCTCGAAAACACACATTCGAAATGGGTAATAGATACCCATGATCTCTTCCAATGCGTGCCAATCGTTGTGGAAACCTTTTTATTGGATTCAGCGTCCAGAATTCAGTGGAAAATGATACCCCACACACCTAGATTGCAAAAAATCTCAAAAATCCATTTTCGAAATACACATTTTGACCCCTATCTCACCCAAATTTGGCCCGATCGGATTGAAAAGTTTCGGGGACCAACCAGAGCTGGAAACGGTTCCCTGACCAAAATTTCAGTTTTTTAGAAATTTTTCTCCTACCAAAGTCGGCGCGGACGGCGGACGGACGTTCGCTAATTTTGGTCAAGACACCTTGATACGTCCAGAAAAACATTTTGGGCCGAATCGGAGAGATTGACTTTTTGCATGAAAACGTAGGTTGGTTATTCAAGGAAGTGAAAGAATTTCCACCGTTTTGGTTGGTTATTCCCTTGACTAAGGAAACCAAAACGCTGGAAATTCTTTCACAGGGGTTGGTTATTCCTCGAACCTGAAGCATGGAGAAAGTGGTGGAAAACAGGGAGTGTGGAGTGGCCCGGACTCATCTCAGCGTGAATTCAGCCATTGTGGATTCATTCCAAAATTTGCGTAAAATGAAACCCTTTTTTTAGATAGGTGATTATTTTGACTTAAATCCACCTCCGGTTGGCACCAATCGGTCCGGGAATATTGGATTCGCCGTCCGAAATGTAGTGGAATAAATGATATTCCACACGCCTAGTTCCCAAAAATTTCCGAAAATCGAAGATATACATTTTTATCGACCCTCCTCAAATTTGGTTTGATCGGACCGAAATGTTATGAAGATCAACTAGAGTCGTAGAGAGGTCCCTGACAAAAATTTCAGCAACCTTCTCATCTTTGATTGTTTTCCTTTATTACCGGACTAGATTGTGAATAACTGAGAACAATTTCCAACTTTATAGGGTACGAATTGAAAATGAGTTTACTTCTATTCATATATAAATAAGTTTTGATTTCTTATGGTTTTCCTACTAGAAAATTACAAGTGCTCTATTTGGTTAGGTATCAAAACTGTTTCCTTTTGTATTGTTGGTCCGAGTTACGGCATTCAATTATCGCGTCTTCCTGCTGATGACGACAGAAGTTGAAAATTATTTCAATTAAAGAAAATGTTATCTTTATCCGAGGTGTGTCGACAGCAAACGTTTACCCCGATAAGAGAACAAAACAAATTTCTCAACGTCGATAGACTGGTTTATCGTTCGAAATAGTGATTAGTTAGGAGATATCATCATCGTTTCTCGTAATAATGCGAATCAGTTCTTTCGGTAATAATAGCTCTATATCAACCTTTTTTTATTTTATTTTTATTTTTATTTTTAATATTTCGCATCTTACTATGTACGCTATCTTTATTTTGTGGGGAAATATCGGTAGAAAACAGAATGTTTATTGTCGTCGGGTTACGATTTGTTTCCATTTTCTGCACCCTTGGGTGTAGAACTTGAGATAAAAACTGTTCTAGCTTCCACGAAATCTCGGTGCTTGTTTGTTTTCCCTTTGTAGATTCACCGTAATACTGTTTATTTCTGCTTCAGGACCGAACCCGTTCTCTTTTTCTTCATTTTCTTGTCCCTTGGATTTTTTTATTCCTACTTCGTTTGCGCGAATGTAGGTACCTTAATCGCGATGCCACCTGTGTTCACGATACCGTTATAACGCTTTGTGTCAACTCGCCCGTGAGTCGGTCATGACCCGCTTCTCGTTCTCGTCTATTCCCCTATGTTTGAAGCGAAATGAAAGTGTACAGAATTGTATCTTTGAAGCGGAAAATGCTCGTTTGGTGAAGTGAAGAGGTCCTTTCAGGACAAGTCTTTTCATTTTCTTGCAGGCAAACATCATTAAAGTATTTCCTTCAAATCAGTTAGACCCTTGTTTCTGAGTCGCGTTGTCACGCATTCTCATCAATTTTCCTCATTTGTTGAATGCGAATTAAAATGTTGCCTCGCGAAATACTGAAACAGGGGAAAAAGAAACGTGCCCACTTTCCGACCCTTTCAAGAAGATGAAGCCGACAGGTGTTCGAAACTCCCCATTTGCTTGTTCCTATTTTGTCTTCACTTAGTTCCACGTGGCTTCATTATTAAAATAACGAACTGGAAGATAAGGCTAGTGTTTCCTCGATTTTTTTCCGTTAGAAGAAGGCTAAATGTTGCCTCAATTTTTTTTCCGTTAGAGAGAGCTAAATGTTTTTGTTTTTTTGAATTCAAGTCAATTCGGCACCAAGCCATGTTTTAGTCGAGTCACTTCTGTCAAAAAACCTCTTCTGTACTCAGAACTTACAAGTATATAGGTATAAGTATCTTACAACTATGTACAAAAGATGGCGAATATCAGTGATGTACGTATTTGCCAGTAGAAGTTCAATGAGGCCAGAAATTGAATTTTATTCACCTTACTTACCTAATTGAAATAAATGGTTTTTTTAAAAATGAAAACGTAAAATAATGTAAAATTAGGGCCGATAAACATACTTTTGGCTCATCTCAAAACTTGGTGCTTATTGCTTTATACTTCATCACACAGACTTTTGATCATTAAAAATTCAAGCTATTTTTGAGCTCGTTTAATTTGCAAGTCCTGAATGTCTTTGAAGGCCAGATTTTTTTTTTTCATCGTCTTGATATCGAGGCAAAGAAAATTTCCCGTCCCCTCTGAATGAGCTAGGATGTATGCTCGGTTCTACCCACAATTTAATTGGAAACGTTGCGCTAATTTTCGTGAAATGTTTCTCATGCCCAAGGTGTATCGCTTATCGTTTTGACAAGATTTATTTCCTGTTTGAAAAATCTTGACTGGAATTCTCAATCAAAACCAAATTTTCTCGGTCTCAAGATAAGGTGAATTTATTCCAATTCACGGGCTTAGAAAAGATTTATTGAACCTCGGGGATTCGTAAGGAAAAGTCAAGATTTCTCTCTCACTGGCGGAGTGGAAATTGAGCATTAGGAAAAAAATTGAAATGAACTCCACGGCTAAACTGAATCAACAGGTACATCGCTCAAATGAATATAAAATATAATATCTCTCGACCTCATCTTTGGAGGGTAAAATTAAAAACGGGCTTCTTTTTAAAAGAACTAGAACCGAGCGAAGCAAATATAAGGAATCGATTACTGGAAAACAAATTGAAATGGAAAAAGAGGGCAGAGAGTTTGTTTCCGTTTCAATAAGTCAGGCTATTGTGGATGAGCCTGAAAAAAGAGGCCATTAGAGGACTAAAGTTATTCTCTCACCAATTTCCCGGTTCTTGTAAGCTAGCTGACTTGACGGGAAGCAGTTTATTCATCTGACAGTTCTGTAGAAAATTCGCTAGACAGATTTTTAAAACAAATGAGTAGTTCAAACGAAAAAATAGAGATCGTCATTCTTTTCCACGGCCATTGGATTGGCATGGTAGTGCGGAATTAAATACAGACGACTTTGTGAAATAGTTTGCTGTCGGATAGTAGTAATAACGTGAAATAATGGTTTCAGGGAGCGGAAACCGAAAGATTACGTATGGTGGTTGACTGAAAAAGCTGCTAATGCGAGCCCAAGATGTCCTAACACCCTCGCCCTAAAAGGCTGCTAAAACGGGCAAAAACTTCAACAAATAGTCCCTTTTTCACTATCTGCTGGAAGTTTTAATCGCGCGAGTGAGCCTGGAGGCCTGAAGAGCAATATGTCTCCTTGTTTGAAAGGAAACTTTCCTCGGAACCTCCGGACTTAGTGACCGGCCTTCCCATTCCATACCGCTTCGTCGCACAGATGTGGAGCGTCCAAATAATTAGAAAAGTTTTCCCCTGAAAACGTTACGACGCGACCCGTTCTCGTGGGGTTTTTAGTCGACCGGGGGAAAAGTCACGTCAGTTATTATATGAACCCCCTCGGCCGCATTTCTTCATGACGAACTGGGCGAATGACCGGGGATGAGACCTCTGAAGTTCAGTTTCCTGCCGGCAATTTGCGCTACGCGCTCACCATCAAGACGACGAGAAAGCTATTTGAAAATGGGGTTTCGAGATTTTTGAGGACCCAAGAGGGACTGATTTCCCATACAACTAGAAGAAAAATCAATTGAAATGAGTCGTGAAACGATTTTTGAGATTTTTTTCGGCCTAGACTTATGGGGTATTTCCGCTAAATTTCTACAGGCGTCCGGAATTTGATATTTTCAACAACTGAAAGTTGTTCACTTTTTTTCATTATTACACCTATTGTGCGGACAAAATTATGAGCTTTTTCCGTACATCATATCATACACCTAGAGTGATTAGCCGTCATGGAATAAATTGATTTATTTTCGTGTGATTTCGTGATGTAGTACGCACATGAAGCCTTAAAACCGTTGATAGCTGCACTAAGTTACCTAATTCTTATAATGTTTTCAAGTGAACGATTGTGAGAAATATACTTCAATCGATCCATTCTGCTACTAACAATGAATGTTGAGTTTTCCTCTGGCTTTCCAGTTCTGAGATGAAGAGCTGTGCACAGCTGTATGATAATCAGGATCCACTCAACTGACAACCCGTCACATTATTACGCAGCATAATTCTTTTAAACCGCGAATTCGCGAGAACAAAATCGAGGAAGGAGCCGACCAACAGAAAGAGAAGTTGATACGCGGTGCGCGGATTTAAAACGAAAGTGAAATCCTTTGTAATCCCAAATAAATAAATAAACTACCTCTCTTCGAGGGCGTGAGCTTTTTGGAAAAATAACTGGTAGATTAAAGTTGAAGCGCCCTGAAAGCTCAGGAATCAGTAACAAAACTGCTATCCGTTCGAATGAATGCACTCGGCATGATTTGAAGGCATAATAGCATTATAACATTAATCGCTCTTCGAAATCAGGAGGGTACTTAATCCGCATTGAATGGTGGGATTACTCTGTTGAAAAATAAACAAACAAAAAAACATTCTTTTGAACCACGTGGACATTTTAATTGAATACAATCATTAGTTACAATTGGCACCATTCCGGAGGTAATTTCAAGAATGTTTTAATTACTAGGAATTTTGTCTAGAAAGGTATCAATGAAGGGGATCAATAATGGAAAATCAATGGTCTGTTTGTTGCTCTCGAAATAATCTGCCTGTACCAAGTGATGGTGGTGGTGAGAAATGAAGTTGCTTGAATCGCTCGAAAACCATAATATAGCAATAATACGGGATAATGTACATATAGCCAATTAACAGGAATTTCTTGGTGTATATCTTGTAGGAATGTGCGGATACATATTCGAACTCAACAACTTCGCTACTACTACGTTTTATTGGTTTTGGCGAATCGCTGTTTCATGTGTGATGGGAGTGTCCAACTCGAAGGCACAGTTGACGCTGCGTTCCTGGTACGAGAGCGAACTGACGTAGCAAAAAGTAGTTTCGAAAGGGGATCCGGTTTAGCGATGGTTTTCTTCGACGAAGGTTATTTTTTCTCAGGCGGTTTATGCCATCCAACTCAGAGTAGTCCGTCACTTTCACTTCATAACTATCATAGAAGTGCTTTCTCAGTCAAGTCCTCATTCGTTTATGAGGATGAATGAGCACATTAGCTCTTTCGTGCCTTCAGCAGAAAGGTGATTCTCTCAAATCGTTGATTTCAAATTCAAATTTCGGTCAATTTGGGGTAAGACCAGGAGGAGGTTCAGTGAATCCCATGAATTTATTTATTTGGGGCAACGGAATTTCAATGGGAAATTGATCTATTTGACAATCCTCATGTATTTGGGAATTCATAATGGGTACGCAGTAGATTCCCTCTGAATTACAAAATGTGTTTTTCGGAAAAATGGATTTTCGAGATCTTTGGCGATTTAGACGTGTATCATTTCCCTCTAAATATTGGATGCTGAATCGATTGGAATGAGTCTCCATGCTCCTAGTCGAAGTATTACCAACCTCTGTGAAAGAATTTGCAGCGTTTTTCAAGAGCAATTGCGTGCGGTACACTTTCCGTATGTCAGCCTCAAAATTGAAATTCTCTTGAGAAATACAGGTCCGGAGTTGCTCTTGAAAACAATACCAGCTGAAACGACCCAAGTGGCCTCAATATCACAATGAACACTCTCACTGGTTTAGGCTCGTGCCATTTCTCAACGGACGCTTCCAGATGATCTATCCGCGCATAAATAGACTGTTAGCGTTTTCCCGGATAAAGTCCCACGGTCGTCGCCATTAATATTAAACAGCTTTTGTTCGAGGGGCCCGCTCTGGGTTTCCTTGGGCCCCAAATGAAGAAATAATGCGCCTCCACGTTATGCCGACCACGTTCCCCTTTCAGTCGCCTCACTCCCCCTTTTGATCTATAATCCTCATTAATTTTTGAAAATTTGGCATCAGGCCGACTTTGCGATCGATTACACGGTGCCCCGGTCATTTGACATTACAGTGACGCGCGGAATGATCGGCGAAATGACTACCCATATCCGTATCTGTCTCGTTTATTCCGTCGTTCGAGAAAATTGAATATTTTTGAAGCCGATACGACGTTACATTTGGCGAGGATAGTGTTTGCCATACAAAGTTTCCTTTCGACTCGCCTTCCCCGTACCAATAATCACGATAATTACATGCAAAGAAGTTATATCGGAAAGACCTATTTTCAGGTGTTTTCAGTGAACTGTGAAGAGACCTGCTTCAAGTTGGAAGCAAAGGTTGCTCAAAAAGCAATTTTTAGTATTGCTAGAGAATAAAAATCTTGTTACACCTCATCATTGATAATTTTCCACAGAACTACCGTACTAATTTTCAAACGAACTGGCCACAGGTGCGACGATGAGGTGGCGACACGTCATTACTGAGATTGGTTTCTAATATTGACCGCCACTTGGGACGGTTGAGTTGATAATATTGGCCTCGTGCTAATGCCAAGGGAGAAAATCAGGCTAACAACAGTATAAAAAGAGAAAAAACCTCTCAGAAATCAATTCTCCTGGCTCGGGCCAACAGATTGATTTTCGATTACAGGCCGATTAGTTTTATTGAGAGCTCTCACGGAAAACTTGAGCTCTTATATCGGAAGTGTTTTGCAAATATATATCCCAAATAAAAAATGCCACTTTTGTGCTGTGTGCAGTCTAATCCTATTATCGTAGACCCGAGTGTTCAGTCGGTATCATCGTACCTATACATTTGGAGGCGAGTAGGGGTCACTACGTCAAATTAAGCGAATAGTCCATTTGGTTTTATTTATTTATTATTCTGTAGATCTTATGTTCCATGCCTGAGGTCAATCTCACTCTGATATTTGGCATATTGATTTTTAAGAGGTCTAGATTTCAACACCGTATGCCGTCAGTTAGATACTCCTTTTATGGTTCTTATGATGGTTCTCAGATCAATCAGCTCGATCACATAGCCCTGAAGTTTGACGGAGGGCGGGGTACATACAAGTGAAACTGAAAGTTTGCATTTTAGTTAGCAGTAGTTACCTAATCTTGAGACCTCGAAAATACGCGTCCCTACTCGACCGATGTTTTCTTTATTGGATAACATACCATTAGAATGGAATGATTTGCAGTGATATCTTAAACTTTTGATGCCTCCATCACATTTTAGATCCGTTGGGATAATCAGTTTCATTCCGACTAATTCCAATTGTGCTATTTTCTGCTAAGTAAAGACGTCAAGACTATTGTAATTTAAAATAACTCTCACTTTCGCCCTTCGAAACGCGGTTCATTCAGTGAGAGATCTATTGACTCGTTCCCCGACGTACGATTTTGAATTCACCCCACTGTCGGCTAGTAATAAGAGTCGGCTGATAATCAATTGAAACTCCTCCATTGAAAGCATGCCGTCTGACCACGTCCTCAAAGAGGGTTGGTGTTATGAAGGGGGTTTGTGTACCCCTATGTTCTAGAGCACACACTTCTGATGTGAACAGCGGTTTTTCTAGTTGGTATGAATCAATATAATTCATAGGTGCATCACGTCAGTAAGAATAATAAACTAAAATAGTAATTTAACCGTGAAAAGTACACGTAGGAAGTATCCTCTTCAAACCCAATCCCATCGGCAAACATCATCTATGATAGAACTTTGTTCGTCGGTTGGTGGATGTTTGAGTATGGTTAATGATCCTCAGAAGCTTCGAAAGCCTAAATACCCAACGGTCGCGGGTGGAAGCGATGTAACCGAAACTTCATTAATAACTCGTCTGATCGACCATCCCACGGATCTACAGGTGTAATCACGGCGCGAAATTGACACTGTGTCGATCCTGTGCCTCAAAGCTGTCCTTGTCAAGTTTAATAATGATCTCCCGTCCAAACACTTTTTTTTTTCTTTAAATTATCAAATAGCTCAAAGAATTAACGTCCTCCAGAAAGGAAAGGAGTGATTTCAAAAAATTGAACATTGAACGAGACATGCCTACCCGTGTTTTCCTCTTTGATGAACTCTTTCATCTTCTAGATCAAGAGCGCAAAATCCATATCAAAACAATACCAGAACCACCAAATAGTATTATTTCCTCGTCTTCAGCGGTTCACCTGCTGTTCTCTACTACCATAAATTTGAAGAGCTCTGCTTACTACGCTCAATAATTGATTTCCTTGGCAATCCATATTGCCTATCTTTCATTACAGTTTCTATTGACATACATGTTACATGACAACAAATTAATTATTTTGTTTAAGTATTTTGTACTTATTAAAAAGGTGTAGATTCCAACCAAATGTGAAATGTCCGTCTGCCAAACCTGCCAGAAAGGCTCTTTAAAATGCTACGGAAAATTCGGGATTTTGCACATAGACCCTGCTCGGGTCTTAGTTACCCCCTCTGAAATAGGTATTAATGAGGGGGGGGGGGAGTTTTTAAGCTTAAGAAAATCTGAATAGGAACGTAGATAGGCTCCAACGCCCAAGAAATAATCTTTCCAAGCATTTTTCGATGCGATGGTATTGAAAGAGGTTTTTGTTGTCCCGTGGTACTGTTCCGCGGTACTCTTGTCAAATCGGAGGATGTATGAATTACACAGGAGAAAAAAAAACATCCGGTCGCCACGATGGACGTCATTGCGCAACGGTCTGTGAAAAATAGTTGGAGTTCACTCGGCTCACCAACACATTCTGCACAATTTTTCCATATTTATGAACTATTCACTTTGAAGCGTCCCATCTAAATTGTTGTAGTTGAAAAAAATTATGTTAGTATAACCTGCGGATGGGTTTTAATTTTAGTGTTAGGATTCATTTACAGAAAAGGAAAGTATTTCCAGAGCTTTCAATTTCATGAACTCGCGGCGGATTGACTTACACAGTTTCGTAGCGTGACTCAAAAACGTTGATTTGACCCGAGGTTATTGTGGCATTACCATAAGTATCGGGCATTATACCATTAGTAAGGATCGGCAGATTTTCTTATGACAACGATGGTTTCGCGTGCAGCAATTTCGACGGGATCCCGTGATACCGAGTGGCTTTTCCTTTTTATATAAAGCTCATTCAATCGTGGATATATCAGATACTCTCGGATCATTTAAAATAGCTAACGGAAACGCTGTTACGAAAACCTCGATTCACATCTCGTCATATTGTTTGCTGTGCTCATTATCGACAAATCTAAAATTACTTAGTTTATGATATATTTAGTCCAGCCGTCTAGATAATAATTATCGAAAAGTCGTCGTGAGGTCGAGTTCCAACTTTTGGAATTTGAGGAACTTTGGCTGAAATAAATGTCCTCCCATTAATTATGACTTCAATATTATCGAATCTAACGCTTTTGAGGTTATAATGAAAAGCTGTTAGTTGTAAGGGTCACTTCATATATCAACACTTCGAAAAAATTAATGCCTCAACCAAATCATCGAATAACTAGAATGCGAAAAATATCATCCTTTACAATGTGCCTGAATCTGACAAGGGAAGCACCTTCGATCTCAGAATTAAGGCTTCAGAAGTGATGCAAAACAAATGGGTCTCCACCTCAAGAACGAGGATTTCAAGTTCGTATCTAGAGTTGGCCGACAAAATGTAATTACCAATCAATACAGACTTTTGTGGGTCAGATTGAATAGTTATAAAAACGCGAGCTGTTAAACTACGAGTTTAATGTTTGTTTTCTCTTCTGAATTTCACGTCAACCGTGTTGAAACGCTAAAGAACAAATTCATTCGTCTCTATATAAATGGGAATAAATTTACACCTCAACTTCATCTGAAGCAGCCCGTGATATTTCATCAAACTGCAACAACCTTCAAGAAATGAAATTAAGAATAAAGTAAAAAGGAAAAAGAAGGAATATTCATATAATATGAAATGTTATTACGAGTAATTTAGTTTCGTTGTTATTAACCGAATAAATTCTTCAGAGAAAGCAAAATTATCGACAAAATAATTCATAAATTATAATGTGTATTAATATTCATTAATGAAATCTTGTGACCTAGTTTTTTTTTCTTCCGAGTATGTACCTACTTGGTAGACTTACTTACTCCGTTGTATAGATCTAGGTTACCTGAAACGGCAATTAATGAATTGATTTATTGAAATCTACAAATAATATTTATTTTATGATTTTTAGTCATAACTGATGGGAGAAAATCGATTTTTGCTTGAGAAATAATTATACGGCTATCAAGGTGTGTTATCCAAGGTAAGATCTTCAACTTGACGGCCTTGAATCGAACAACTAGGTAACGTAGTTACGTCGATTATTTCATGGCATAAGAGACTCGTTCGAACTAAGAAAACACTCTGGATTCATCCCACGTCAAACAGTAACTCTTATCGTGTTGTTCGCCGGCAGAGCGTGAAAGCTGGAAATTCTGTTCCTGTAACAGTCGACTGCACCAACCAACCACCCGCCTCCGTCACGCCTTCTCTGTCAAAATTTACTACAATGGGGAAAAAGACTGAGCGGGATGCTGCAAAGATAAGAGTTGAAAGAATGAAATTTCGACAAAACATATGAATGGTAGGCGGAAATTAGCGACGGGAATTTTCGAGGAAGCGGGGGAAAAACCCTGTCAATCAATCCACACGATGACTTTCCTTTGTTCGTGAATAAAACAAAGTGGCAACATATCTAAAATTTTTAGAAGTAAATGGGAACATGAGGGGCTAAACTTACGGATAATTTCTCCGAGCAATGATAAAAGGACAACATTCCTTCAGGCAATTATTAGACAATGTTGACGAATGTATCTAAAACGTATCCCTTATTGAGCGAAAATACTCGTTTTTGTCGCTCTGTGAAATGAACTGCATGCGTTTATGATGGATATTAATAATATAATTTTCTTTCTTTTTTGGGTAATTCTTGCAAACATGATTCTGCCAAGGCGAAGTATAATTTATACATCAAATGAATTGAGTTAATCTAGTCGTTTGAACAGTTGTAAACTGCTTCACATTAATTACATTTCATCCAATAATTCTTGATTTCTAGTTGAACTTGTCTGCTATTGTGATAGTAACAAACGAAACTGTATTCTTTCATCTTTTTGGATTTTGATTCCGTTAAATTCTAGTACGTACACGTACGTTCTATTGTGAGCCCACAAGAATCGAGAGTCGAGTTGGAATTCGTACGCAATTTTTGACGAATACCCTAAAAGGTAACAAAATGTGTTTTTCGAGATTTTTGGTGATTTAGGCGTGTGGAGTATTACGTTCTACTATATTTTGGACGGTGAATCCAATGGGACGGGACTATCATTCTGATAGTTGCAAGTGGGACCAGCTGGGTTCGCTTCTTTCTCGCTTCCCTCAGCACTCTTCTCAAATTGCTGACTCAAAAACTTCTTTGATATCTTTCGCGACACACGGGTACTGTGTGCGATGTAGCGTGTAGAAAAGAAAATTCGGGTCACTAACGACGGTTCGGTTCCAAATGATGAAGGCCTCCTATTTGCTCTCCCCTCTGAAAACTTTCTATCACGAAATGGTAGCTCAACAGCAGAAACCGCCCTCGAGGGCTTTAACTTTTTCTCAGGAAATGAGAGAGGACAGTGGGCGGTAATGAACACTGATACTTCCCTGGGAGAATCGCCTGAATCCTCATTTTCCCCCGATACACCCTTCGCGATCCATTTCTTCCGTGACATAAAGTGGTCTGGAAACTGATGAGATTTTCCTCTTCAGATTGCTGCTGATAAACACACGCTCACAACGGTGAGACGATCCAAATATTCCGCCATTCGAAGGAACGTGCAGATTCAACTGGTATTGCCAATACTGACAACATCACAATTTATAACTCTTTTGTCTCAATGAATATAATTCAGCGGTACCTTTGTTTCCAACTTCTCGCATAAACTGTTGTTTTCACTGTCTTGGACAGCCTTCAGTTCTTTGTCAATGCTTGTTTCTAAATGCATGCTCTGTGCGCACACATGTCCCCAGGATGCCGCAACCTCCATGGGTCTATTTTGTCAGTTTTTGTGGACCTAGGCATGCGGGTTTTGATTGTCCACATTCTGGATGCTGAATGGATTGAGACAACTTTGGACCAACTGATTCAAGCAACAACTGACGATATTCTGCTGGCTTTCTATAATTTATGTGTTCAGATGTCTCTCCATCATGTATGAGGTAAAATTACGTATGGTGCAACACCCCCGAACAGTACAGGGTTTGCTCTACAGTTTTAGGATGAAATTATAAACAGATTTTTGAAAAATTTAAAATTTGTTGTTTATTCATTCATGTGGCTGTGAAATTTAGGATTAGGACGATGTAGGAAACATTCGGATATCTGATTTATGGCTTCATCTTTATGGCTTTTCCGAAAATAATTTGTGCACCTAGGACAAACCGTGGGAATACTCGTGTGATTTGATCAATTTTATTTTGGTTTGTTCTACCTTCTCTCCGATGAAATGAATTAGTTCAACGAGTAGGTTAGATAACTATTGTGTGGAAATCCCCATCTGTCACGAGCAGGTTGAGTTTTGAGGATGATGCAACCCGCTCTCACCTTCGTCTATTTCCTTCCAAGTCGTTTCGTCTTGTTCTTCAACAAACAAAATGGGAATGCGCTATCGCCTGAGAGGGGCATGCACTGTGCGCTGGTGGGATCGTCTCATCCTCCAATCCCCCGAAGAGTCACGAACCTCCCGCGGGGTTCAATGCACCTCTGTGGTCATGAGGCTGCCAACGCTGCCTGGTGCGAAGGGTTCGACTTCGATAGCAGGGGGAGGCCAGGTGCTTACCGGTCATACTGGTACCGCGATGACGGTATTCAGTTGCAGAATCAAGGCACATTATGTTATTTTCCACCGTTCAGAGTCACATGATTTGTAACCGAACTGTTCATTGAACCTAGCCTATCGCGAAAGGAAGTCTATTTCTTGCTGTTTATTCTCATTTTTTAAATTTTAAAAGAGGGAAATGCCTTTGTTCTGAGGTAAATTCTTAGTGTTGAGTATTGGCTTCATGAGTGCTTGTGGGTTTGAACTGTTGACACCCTTCCAAAGGTACCTACCCCTCATATTATAGCCTATTGCAAATCATTATAGCAACGCTCATCGTTTTCTAGTTGCTCTTGCTATATTGGCGTTATTATTTCTCTTGCTTTATTCCCGTTTATAGTCCTCGGAAAATCGTATCCTTCAAATTACAGCGAGTAACTGATGAGGCACAAAGAAGCATCCACCCGTTCTTTAAACCCTCAATTGTTCTAACGGCTGCTCTGAAGGGCGTAACCCTTTTCGCTTTACCCGGATAAATTTATCTCGAAAAACCGGGTTTTGACGCCTTTGAGATAATAGCGTGAATAACTGGCACAAAAGGAGGTTCTTCTCTTCCTATGAGAAGCTTCCCTCCTCACACCTCTGTATCCAGCTTTCCATAAGTCCGCTTCTGGGGTTGTTTCTTCCCACCACCGCCTGTCATCTCCTTTGTTAGCCATTTTCTAAGCTATGCAAGAGTTTCAAGGGTGGGAAGTGGCCGTTGGAGGGGAGTATTCTAATACGTCAAGCGATATGCCGTCATCTTTACTCGAACATGTACTGTTGATGACGATACACCTGGAAAGGAATGGTCGTCCCTCCAACAAAGAGTTGTGATAGTTACACCTCGATAATTTTCCTGACACGTCTTGATGTTTGACGCTTCCCGGGTGTCTCTAGTAAACTTTTCAATGTTTCCCGGAAAATGCAGTTTTTCAATTATACTCTCACAAATTCGTTATTCCCTCTCATTTGTTTTGTTTTTACAGTGTTTCGTGAAATTGGAAAAAACAATAACCCACCTCTCCTATTCCGAGCCTTCCACTTTCCAGCCCCTTTCTCACCTAATTGTTCTGCCCTAAGGAGGATCAGACTTTGACTCCCTTGTTCTTCTTCTTTTTCTGAGTTTTCTTCTCGGCTTTCTATTGGGATTCCGCTGATAGACTTGAGAGCTTTCTGTTGCTCGCTGCGGATTACGGATTGTGGTTGGGTGGAGAGGCTTGTGCTGAGGAAAATGTCTTGACAATCCGGATTTGAAAACTTCCTGAAATCGGTGTTCAAATGAATTGAACCGAGCTTCATCACGCTTAGGTACAATCATGTTCATTGAGAGCCGATAAACATGGAGGGCGTAGAAACTACACCGTAACGCTAATGAACTTCACCCTCTCTCTCTATGGTCAAGGGTATTGTTACGCTCGATGTCCACGTGGGGAGGCCACAGGTACCCTAGAGAGTTTTCCTGCGGCCACAATTACCAAACTAGTGGAGTCCGAGTTTAAATCAATTCCCTCTATAGTGAGCCCCTAATGCACTCACCCGAATGTCCTCTTCATCATCTTTTAGGCTGTATCAAGCGCCAGTATAGATGATTTATGGCGTAGAAAAACTCAGCGCGCGAAGTCATTCCTGAGCGCTTTCGGTTCGGTGGGTTTCAAGTGGAAAAAGAACCCCCATCACTCAATTCCCGACATTTCTCATTTTATGACGTTCTGGAAACAAATCTGGTGCCATCCGCCGATCGGCGGTTTGAGGATGTTAAATGGTTGTTAAATCAGGACCTCCAGGATGATTGAGTGGTTTTTTTTTCTCTGTTTCTCTTATTTATTATAAATTTTGACCAGTCTAGGTTCTAGACTTGGACTTTATTGAAGGCAAAGGAATCATAAACATTTTGTTCCATGGGAAGGGTTTGTCATTGAAGGTTTATATTATTGAGTTTGATTATTAGCGGACTCTTTCTTCTTGCAGGAATTGTGCTTTGAGGTAAACCTAGTTAGTACGTGGGGAACACTATGAGTGAACCAGATAACCTTCTTTACAGTGTCCCTTTTTTGGTATCGGTAATAGGGTTGATTCTACGTATAAGTTACCACCCATAGTGCCTCTTTTTGAGTTTTGTGATGTTTTTGAACTCCTGTTTCCTATGTTTTTATGTCATTTTACGGATATCGTTGGTCCAGTGCAAGACTGGTCTATCTCTAAAATCTTCATTTTTCAGGAGAGCTTTGGAAATTTTCGTTGTGCCCTTTTTTCAATATCATCCTCGTGGGTTATCTAATCGGGTTCAAATTTCGCTAGCACCTTCCCGCAGGACTCTCCTCTAGTTTTTCTGATGATTTCTCCCCCTCTGATTTCCATGATTACTCCACACCCCTCCCTCCATAATAAATTCCAATATGGTCCCTCTACGCGCACTCGATCTACCGGTTATCCGTCCAGTTTTAGAAGATACAGTCTTGCAGGGGGAATGTGTTGCAGTTAATGTATATTAATCCACCTACTAAGAAAAGTTTAAATTTCTTCATTTCGAGAATCACGGCAATCGTTATTGCAGCGCAATATTACGACTACTACTACGTTACTATTACGACTCAGTTGTTTCATCCCCAGTAATGAAGGTAGAAAAAAAAAAATTGTGATCCTGCTCAATTGTAATAGTTATTATATACTCCTGAAGATTACCCTCGGGCAATTTTTGTTGCGAGTTAGTTGTAAATTAAAATCATCTTTTGGAGTACCTATGAATACACGCCTAGGAAACCCCCTTGTGGAATGGGTTGTTCCCTCAACACCCTTGGTTCCCAAAATTATTAAAAATTCGTTGAAATTAAACAAGTACCTAATCGGTCCGCACTAATCTCAGTTTGAGTCTTGCGCTCTGTAGTGGAAATCATGATTCCAGATGCGCCTTATTATCAAAACGCGCGGTTTCGTAAACCTTTCATTCAAATCATCCTGGCTTTCCGATGCGGATGATCGGGCAACGAACGAGTTAGACAAAAATGTGGTATGTCATGTGCATGTTTATTCCGCCCAGTTGATCAGAAGTAAACGAAAGATGACCGGATGAAGGCAAAATACCTAGTAGAAGAGATTGTGAGTATGTTTTATTGTTTTTATATATTCAAATTAAATAGTGTAGCTACTGATCAAAATTTGAATCCTGTGAGTGGTGGAAGGGCAGGAGGTTCCCGGGAATAATATATCAACAGCCCGGCATATGTTATTTTTAAGCCCGATTTAACGGATAGACTGTTTTATAGTCCTGAAACATAATATCTTTGTAGCAGGAAGTCCTAGATTGGGTTATAAGGTACATTGCCCTGGTAGATAAATCAGTATGCTACCAACGTACGTTTGATGTGTGATGTGAAAATATATTCTACAATTACTGGTTTCTTTTTCTCCTTGAAGGTTTGGTAAATTAGGCGAATCCTGTTGTCAGCTAACATATCGGAGCTTTTTCAGGTAAAGCACCAAGCTGGTTGATCATGGGATCACGTTACCCATCCTAGGGGATAGTCAGCACAGTCATTATTTGAAGGGTATCTGTGAAATAATGTCAAGGACCAAGAATAGATCGAGACAGACGTCGAGAAACCTATACCTGCCTATCGGAGTTTCCTATGGGAGCCGCGTCACAGGAATTAAAGTGAAAAGAAGGAACGTGGAAAAGGGAATGACTGCAATATTAAGATAACGTCCTGGGTTTACCTTCGTCTTTATTGCCTCTAACACACACGTTCCGCCATTTTTGCACACTCGCCTCAACTGCGGATGCGGATAGCCATTTGCTGGGCTGCTATAAAAGTTTTTCCTTTTTTTCAAACTTCGAAGGGTAGCTATTATGGTACGTATTGAGGAGCGCATGGAAAATCCACAATCGAGAACACTACCTCAGTGGGTGCAAAATTCACAGATTAGTGACGAGCCCCCTTTTTATAAGCAGTCCATCATAGATGCTGCCATTGAGCCAGTGAAACGTTCTGAAATAGTTGAAAATTGAAGAAATATAGAGAATATATAAATGTAGTAGATAAATATAGTTATCAAATTATTTGTTCAATGGTTTCGAAAAAAGAAAAAAAACTGGGTGTGATTTTTGGGAGATTCAGTCCAGGAAGAACTAAAAAACCTGAAAGCAGTAAGGATAATTATAGTTAAATGTTTATTATCTACAACTTTTTTGTATATTACCAATGACACAGGTTGTTTAAATGGGATAGCGATAACATGGGATCTGAAATCACTGTTGTCGAAAAATGGGAATGACGTAACAAACGGGTGTAATCCGTACTGGGCTACATCAGTTCTGCCACTAAGAGCCATTGCATGGCGGTTTTGTGGTCGTAAAGACCGGGTACGGAAGCTGCAGACCCAAAACTATTGAGAGAACGAAGAAAAAGCGAGAGAGAATTATGCAAAAGCCACAAATCTCACGCACCTTTGAAACGAATTATAAAAAATGCTGCCTCAATAATGAATAAACTAACGTGGTTTGTTCGCTTTTATTTGCGCGTGGGCCGTTGGCTCATAATATATTACCATCCCGAGGTGAGGTTGAAATAAAAGATGCGTAGGGAGGTTGATATTAACTGACAGCTT
Organism: Cyrtorhinus lividipennis; assembly: GCA_019603395.1. Lineage (NCBI taxonomy): Eukaryota > Metazoa > Arthropoda > Insecta > Hemiptera > Miridae > Cyrtorhinus > Cyrtorhinus lividipennis. The sequence continues at coordinate 13,817,293 of CM033999.1, read as the reverse complement.
TTCAACTCTCAACAGGAAGTTTTCACTTCGTAATCCCTCGACGGGACAAAGCACATCGCGCATTATACCTCCCATCTTCACTGTTATTTAGTTTGGCATCCTAAGCCTCTTACGGTCTTTTGTTCTATCATGGGTTGAAAATTGTATCAAAAACTCCTAATGTTCCCGTATGAATTGTCTTATTCAACTGGAGTTGAATGGAGGTACAATAACCTGCGGGAAAGGAAACAAAAGATATTTAATTATCCCATCATAAGAATGGATGATTTTACCTACTCGTAAATCCGCTACAACTGGAGGGCCAACACCTTCTTAGAGTATACAGTCGCACAGTTTATGTTCTTCTAGAAATAAAACAGAATACATTTTGCAGATGACGTGGCTACCACGAGTATATCGTTAAAACAATTTGAAAACATAGAGTCAATTCATCTCCCAAATCCAAATGTGTAGAAAAATGTAGAATCCGCGTGAATGAGGCAAGATCAGTTGACCTCACTAACTAGGGAATCAAATATTAATCGGTGGGTTTGCGGTATGCCAGACAGAACTGCTGATGTTATGATTACGAAAAATTAACTGGCTTATTAGCGTATTCATGAGAAGTCATGAGGATCTGTTCGTATATCGGGTCCTGATAGCCTGTACGGTTCTCGACTGTGTGAGTGCACAGATAGCTGCCAGCTTGTAATGTAAATGAAGTTCTTGTCCTATTTCCAACAACCCTGATGCTGACTTGTTCATTTGTTGAAGTCGTTGTCTCATTATTCAAGACTTAATTGTAATAGCGATTGTATTTGATTGTCCCAACGCACGTGATCAACAGACCAGCAAACAGAAGTGCGGCCACCAGCAGTTCAATTAGGTTAGCTGAGGAGGCCCTCTTAATAAAATAATCCGTTCCAACAATCTCGAAACGTCCTAAGGAAGAGAAGTTCAGAGTGTCCTAACGAACAACGGAAGCACCGCGATAATGAGCACTTCTCGGTTTGAGGCTCAGCCGTCTCCCCAGAGACTAGGGACAAAAGTGGAAGTGGCCCATTCTAATAACAACCTAAGTTTCAACTACTGTTAGCGGCGGAAGATTGGATTCAAACTATTGAATAGTGAACAGTACAACCTTCCTGGTCGGTAATTACCTGAGGGAAGTATCTTGAACCGTGAATCCAACGCTGTAGAAGTTTGTTGGCAGTCTCGACGAATCTCCTGAAAGGAGTTAAAATTAGTGCAACTGTCATTTCAAAGGACGTCTTTCCATCCCACTCGGTGTGTCATTGGAGAAATAAAGAGTTTAGTAAGAGCTGAGGAAAGTCTCATGAGTTGTCTAAAAATACCCGTACGTTAACCTGTAATGAATGTCGACCGATTGGTCGTACGAGTCGAGAAATTCTGTTGTGCTTTGAAGCTTAGATTGTGCGGTTGATTAATTCGAAGGAAGAGGTCTCACCTTATGAGTGGTTGCCCTCCTATCTACAAAACATTAGAAACAGAGATAGAATTGTTACAGACAGCTGATGACCGTCTCATTGTCTTTCTGCGTGAAGTTGGTAAACACAGACAGTAGAAACTGGGAACCTGACGAATTGAATGCGAGTTCTCTGCTCATGATTCCTTTTCTGAAATTCGCTTTACTGTTGTTACTGAATTTCCGAGAGTTTCTTGAAGCACGACGGGTTCAAAGCTTATCAAAGCTCAAGGATTCCAGCTCCACGCTCTTGATTTCTCTTCTGATCTCGCGATTTTTTCCCCCTTTTCCGTGAGGAACTATGTACTCCATCCATAAGGTTTTCGTCGAAGTTCTTCGGACCAGGGGCTTTTAGCTCGGGCTCTGTCGCGTTCCACGCTGGGGCTCGGCTTCTATCGACAACAGTGATTTATCTCGGGGAGGAAGTAACCTACCCACGAGAACGTTCCGCCCTTCCGATCCCCCTCAGCTGCTCCCAAGCTATTCCTCTGAACTGTCAACGCTTCGAACCTCTCGCATGCAAAAGAGGAGGAGGAAACTTACTTTTCTCAGTTTTTCTTCTTCCCCATTTACTTAAGAAGGAATGTAGGTTTTTGCACCGACTCGAAACTTTTTGGTAAAGGGAGGTGGCAATCCACTTTGAGCTCTGCAGCAAATGCTTTTTCGAAAGACTCGGTGAAACCCGAACCTGAAATGAGACTCATGAGAATCGCTCAGCGGCTGATCGCTGATTTTGACAAAACTGACCGACTTAAGCCGGTATTTTTGCTCCCCGTTGGGCATTAACATATCATACAAGTCGATAGACAAAATTCGCGATAGGTCGAAACATCCGCAGACGAAGAAGCAATAATCAGCGCAGGAGACCAGGATTGCGTAAAACACATGCAAAGACTCTGCGAATTATTCAACAATGGTTTATTATTCTAGGAAAAACTTGCTCGAGCGGAAAAGCGTATGTTCGAGGCCTTCAGAATAGGTACATAATCAGAGAAGAGAGTGTACAATAAAGTAGGTGTTTTTAAAATGCACTTTTTGATCCTTCTCCTTTGTGGGGCAGTTAGTAAGGGACTAATCTCAATCAATGGACTGAAATGAGTTTGGCATAATTTCATATTTTTTGAACATCTCAAAAGCCTTTTTTGGACCAAAACACGAACAAAACCTAGTTCAAAAATGCTGTTGGTAGTAAACATGTTTTCACCCGTATTGGTAACGAATTATTTATTTTTTGTACGTAGTTTACCATCTACTAGTCAAGTGGTGTGCTCGGATTCGTCGTGAGGCTGACTAGGTATTATTAAGTGGTGGTAGGACGATTGTCCCAAGACACATTGTAACACAGGCCTTCGCTATCGGTTTGCATCCTCTGCAGTCCGGTTGAGCTTTCATTGTGCATGTTAACGCTGTCCGTATTGTTGATACAGCAGTCCGCTTCAAGTTGGAAACTCTGTGTTAAATGCTTCATTCGATAATTGATCAATGAGAAGCATTAGCTGTGTGCCAATGTCGAGTGCACTCTCATTAGTTGATGCCTGTGCTGTTGGCGATAGCTATATCACCTCACGATGTAAACAAATGAAATATATACTGAAATTTACTGGGATTGAGCCAGAATGGTTGAGTATTTATTGTTCTGGCCTACGTTATTCCCGTTATTGATTTCCCCGATTTAAGAAGAATTCGAGGTTATCATTTTATTACATTTTATACTTTTCTCTCTATTCTGTAGGAACTAATTTGTGAGGAAATTCGATATTGAGTGTTGTTGAGTATACTGATGACATCCAGACCATTTGACTATTAAACCCGTTATCGTCAGCACTGATTGTGAACTTAGAAGACTGAGGAAACCATACGATGGTATGGTATCAATTAAAGTGGAGGTGAAGGAGAAATGTGAAACGGTATTTTTTTCCCCGTTTGAACGTAAATTGGTGAAGTTACGGTGTTTTTGCATCAGAATCGTTTTTAAGATCACAAATCCACTTGTTTCGTCACAAATGTCCACTTCGCTACGAAACCTGTCGAATGAAAAATTCATATTACCGAAAACGATAGACCGACAGATGGCCTAGGCTCGGATATTCGCAAGTTAACCAGGAATGATTATTTCCTTTAATTCCTCTGTTGATTGATAGGTCGAGAGTGATCAATCTACTCGAGTGTGGGGGTAATCGGGAGTCTTCTATGCCAAAAGTTGCTCTCCTTATTAATACGGTAAACTATTTTGCGTGAGTAAACATTTGCACTTTTCGGCTCTCAGGGTTTAATCTCTTTTCCTGCGCTGATGAAAAGTATTTCAATTAACGAGGGTAAAAGGAATTAAGTGGGTTCACGTAAACCACATTTCCCTCGTGGGAACCTGATTCAAATTAATCGGGCCACCCCAAAGAAACACCAAGGTCGTGGTAAGGAAGTGAATTAGTTGGGTCTGTCGCATTTGCCTAATCTTGCAGAAAAGTAATTTGGATTTTGCCAAATTTCCGCGTATTCTATACATAAAGTGGTGGAACTGTGATGGGAATTGTTCGCCCTGAAATTCCTGTTTCTGCGTTATGAGGCGGTTAAGGCTCCGATCAGGTGCCCGTGTTCCCGTTCTTGATACCATGAACCTTGTTGAAAGTTTCCTTCTCATATAATTATGTTTGCCGTCTAATGTCTACCTAAAGCGAGCCTTCGTGACTCTTGTGTGTACCTGGAAGTGCTCTCAAAATCAGCTAGTGCAGAGCGAACGAGAGAATAAGAGAGGACTGAGGACAAATATTACGGATGTTATCGAGACGAAAGAGGTGAGGGGCAGCTTCCAACTTGGTTCCGTTGTCCTTATAAAAATAGACTTCACTTGTGACCTCATATTGACGGCATGCATTACGGAGTCGATACCATTTCAGGAGCTATCGGGACTGCTCTCGACGAACTCGTTTCAATAATTCACACGACATGAAAAACCATTTGATTTTATTTCGCATTCTCAAATCACACTGGTCTATTGAAAAATTTCCAATCTTCTCACGTTTTATTTTTGCACTTTGCTTCCAAATATTTCGTAGCAGTTTATTGTAGCAGTATCTCGTTTGTTGGACAGAACGAGAGTTATTCAGAGTTATTAATTGGAAAGAACAAAAAAAAGGTTAACAAATTCGTTGAGAGGACGGAAACATCATTGCATCAACGTTCGGAGCCGTCACTTTAGGCTAAAAATGGACTTCAAAAAGAGTCTTTGTGCAAAATTTCAAAATTTTTGGTGCGTGCTAATTTTTTTTTCTTTCTACAGATAACCTTGTTTGTTAAGTCTACGCACTTGGATACGTATAAGGAGAAGATATTGTTCTTCTCTGTGGTCGATTTGATTTGAGCGCGTACCATTCCAGTATGAATTACCAACTTAAGCTCTGCAGGAATATTTTATTCCTAATACGAGTTATCAAACTTGACTGTTTTCATTTTTTATTTTTCAAATGAGAACAAGGCCACAAGAACGACTACGGATCCACAGGTTGTTTTTTTGGTAATTATCTTGTTTGTTCAGTCGATGACAATTCCCAACATCATGTCTTCAGTGGAGAGATAAGACACGGCTTCTAATGGCTTTGGAGTCTGTCCTCTCACTGTCGTAGTATTTCGAAAATCCTTGCTACTTCAATCAAACAAATCAATTCGTCGTATTGGATGGCCAGCGACTTGTTCGCAGAGGTTAAGGTTACAGAGAACCAAGTAGAATAAATATAATTTCTTTAATATTTTTATCTACTCTTGCTCCCTACTGGTGAAGCAATGAAAGTCTCCAACGAAATCCGCGGCAGCTCTTTTCTATTATTTTTCTCTCGCTTCAACCGCAATCACCTCCGCTATTATGATGTCTTTCTCCTGTACCTTTGGTGGTAGAACGAACCATCCCAACTTCAACTGCGGGATCAAGTTAGAAAACTTATATTTCTCTCAACTCTCGACTTCCGTGCTCTAGATTGTGCCAAGAGAAACAATAAAACTTCCTTTTCATTCTTCTTTCTTGAAACAAATCAAATCCATTAGTCACTCATCCTTGGCAGAGTAATGGGAAATCCTTTGCTCGCATTCAAATTCTAATGGAACTGACAAGTTCGGCTAGCGTTTCAATTCTCAAGTAAAACAGGGCCAGGAGATTCCGTTATCATTCATGCAATAGTTGATAATGAAGCATTGAATATCTAGCTCAATTGGTATTCCATAGTTGTCATCCACGGTTATTCAAATAACCTTTGTTCTTTACCAAAAATCCTACTAAAAACGAAACTGCCACACTTTGTCCGAGGCGCGGGCTAGCAACGGCAATGAGAGCACTTAGGACCCTTACATTCCTATTGTCTTTGGAATTACTTTTAATTCTTCGTAAAAACTTTTGTGATCCCTATCGTGATTGGGGAAACCCGTGGAATCTAGGTGAAAAAAAAGTCTCGTTTCTCTCTGAGCACCAGTTCAGTTGTGGGTATACCTCGAGCAGTGAGGATGTGAGAAAAATCGTCGAGTTGTAAGTCTGGCGGTCCCGAATAGCTCGAGGGTCTTGTGTGGTGGTAACTTGCGGGCCAGTGAGAACCAACAAAAGAGATGACAGGAAACAAAGGATGAGCCTCCTCTGCCCATTGTTCCGAGTGAGACGCGCAGCTTGATATTTTCTCCTTCGCGTCCTCTTACCTCCTCCGACGCTTACTTCCCGGGTCGTCCAATCTTTCTCTTCGGCCTGTTCTGATTGATACGGCTTTTTCCAATTGACCAGTCTATAGCAGACCACGAGAAAACTCTATACAAGTGTTCGGCCTCCCGTTGAAGCAGCCGGAGCGATGTCGTGCTATGATTTGCTTCAACAGAACATTTTTGGAGACTTTTGGAGGTCCCAGTAGGGTTACCTCATTCTTGATGCCCTCCTCACTTTCTCTTCACGAAACTATCGATTTTACCTCCAGAACCTGCCTACTCCAGCATTACTTGTGGACTATTGTGTATTGCTAAGTATTCAGGCTCCATGTTCGCGTAATATTCTGCAGGTATAGCTGGAAATCAGTGGAGTAATACCAGCAAAGTAATAGAAAGTGTTCTGAATCCGAGTATGTACAAAAACATCAACGGCTTCGGTTCCAATATCCTTTGATGTAATATTTTAGCCTTGCTTCATTTGAATTTTCTATCCTAAACGAAGAAACAAAAACGGTTAAATAAGGGTATTTTGGGGAACATTAATTTTGCAAACCAGCAAAAACAGTTATTAAGATCCCGTGGCCATTGAAATGAATAATTTGCTTTAAAAGCTGTTCCTTTTTGCATGCCTCACTAATCGCTGTACAAGAGTTTATTCAGAATTAAAGGCCAAATGAATCGGCTTGTGCTGAGAGCACCAATTGGCGGTGATTTAGTGGAAAGGCGCTGGCTTCGTTTCATTATTAGATGTTTGATCGTAATTAAAGCGCAGCTGTAGATGTTAGGCATATCGTTGGTTGTAATTTTGAACATCTCGAGCGCTCTAGTTCAGATTAATTTCCTCAGTAAACCTTCGACGCCGTGCCCCCTCCTACACCCCCTCCTCTACAAGAAATTACTTAGGTGCTGTTCGTCAGTTCACTACGCAGTTCTTGAGATGAGAGGGCTTTAGGCCAGTATTTCAAATGTCGAACAGGGCAAAAAAAAGTGGATAAACAGAATTCAAATTAAAGCCACTGCTGATCCAAACTAAATTTATTGGCACTCCATATTCGCCCATTTGTTTTCTGGACTAGATCACTTGAATTGTTCAAAATTATTCTTATTAATTCTTCGACAACCACAAGAAGTTATTATGAAAACTCAATTCATGTAACAACGGTGAAAATTACTGACTCCGCTTTTAATTTACCCTAAGTTTGAAATTACAGTGAGTATTTAAAACGCGATGAGCGTTGGAAACCTGGAGTAATTGCTTTTGAAGTTTCAAACCTCGGAAAAAGACCTTTTCAAATATTTGAGAAGGAGTTACTAATGAAAAGGGTGCCCATTGTGCTTCCAACCGCCGAACAACGAAAACCTCTAATCCGTTTTTATTTTTATTTTCTTAATCCAAGGACCCCCATTCTGAGGGTGCCTCATTTTTAGGGTCTGGTAGGCATGAGAGCGGGATCCTATGGCAGTGGCATTTTACTCAAACGATCTCATTAAATAGTCTATTTAGAACGATCGCGGTCTTTTGAAACGAAATAACTCCGGCGGAAACGGATATAATTTGCAGTAAATCGCTGACGCTATTGCATGGTGCATTGGCGTTTATAAAGAAGGAATAGTTGTTTTGAAAAGTCTTGTAGAATGCGTGGCCCTTTCTTGTATGACGCAAAATGTTGATGGTGGCGGTACGATGGGGGAAAAGGGAATATTATTAAATTAACAAAATTATTTCCCTATTAATTTCTTGTTTACACTCGCAATTAAGCTTATGGCTTACGTTGCACGTACTTGGGATACATAATTGGTACCTAGTTGGTTTCTGTAGATTATTATATTCCAAAATTATTATAAAATTAAATTAATTATATAATCATTTTAAATTATTAACATTAATTTTATAAATTAATTAATTAATTAAATTAATACACAATTAATTATATTCCAATTATATGCCGTATCATCGACGAAGGTCGCTGTTGTGTTTTCTTCATTTTCAGGTAGATCACTGGTGTAGAGGAGATGCAAGAGTGAAGGAAACAACAATGAAGAGTCAATGTCAAAACTTAACCTCTCAATCTCCCAAATTGAAGAATGGACAGCAAGGTGGAGAATTAAAATAAATGAGGCCAAGTCGGTGCACGTAGACTTTACCAACAAAAAGGTTAGCCACATTCCAACTCATCTCAACAACAAAGTGGTTCCATACGCCAATGAAGCTAAGTACCTCGGTATGACGCTCGACGCGAGGCTCAGATGGAGAGCCCACGTGAAAAAGAAAAAGGATGAACTGACACTCAAATCCAGAAAAATGTACTGGATAATGGGGCGACAATCAAATTTGTCCGTCACCAACAAGATGATCCTTTTTCTAGCAAGTCCTAAAGCCAGTCTGGACTTATGGAGCGCAGTTGTGGGGCTGCACCGCTCAAACCAATCGAGACATGATACAGAGATTCCAAAGTACGGTACGGTGCATTACGAACGCTCCGTGGTACTTCAGAAACGACCGCTACACCATGACCTACAAGTCGAGACAGTAAACGAAACCTTCAGGCTTCAAGCAGCTGCCCATCTCCAAAGGCTACAAGATCATGTCAACGAAGAGGCTGTTCGACTTCTTGACGTCAATGATCTCGTCAGAAGGCTTAAACGCACGAAACCACATGAATTAGTTCGCTAATGCAATGACAATAAAATCAGTTGTTAGAATAATTAAAAGCTTGGCTGAAGATGTAACCTAGTTAACTTAAGTCACAAAAATATTGCTAATAAGTTTATAACTTAGTGCAATTCTAATAAACAGAGGAAAAAAAATTATATTCACAAGTAATTACTTTATTGCCAATCACTAAATTGCTCCGTGCAAAATTGTGTTGACAAACAATATGCTCACAGATCCAAACTAAACAATCCTTTCACAGTCACGACTTTTCATCGTTGAATCCACCTGTTCAGTATTCAGTTCAGAATTTATCCGTGAATATCCGTGGCAGTTCGTCCCAAATTATAATTAATAAGAATTGATAATGAAGCCAGGGTTTTTGCCCCTTTGACCCAATTGTAATTCATTTGAGCTTCAAACAAGTCGAAAATGTTCTTTTGTGCTGAATCACATTTAGCAATAAATATTTCTTTTATTTATTTCATCAAGGAGAGAATTAGCAATTAATTAGGTTGCTTTCGGTCGTGAAATTTCGGTTGGGTGCAGTATAAGCCAAAGCTGTCGACTGGTTGGCGTTAAAATGAAAATTTAAGCTTAGCATCGCGCCGTGCGGTCGACTCTATGTTGAACAGGCTGGTGGAAATAATCTGAGAAAACAAGACATTTTCTCCGCTGTTTACTGACTCCGAGTGTCTAGGCGAGAGGGTTGGGGTACGACGTTGTAATTGCGAGTTATGAGTTCGTAAAGCTCGTATTTAACCACATGACCGTAAACGCAGCGTCGAACTGGGTCTCATTTGGAATCCCTGGAACCCCCCTCAGCGCCGCGTTATGGGACAATGTGGACGGATTTATGCAAATAGACTAAATAACTTACTCCGCCACGCTCGAGGACCGGGAGTGTGATGGAAATACTGAAGCAAACGACCTCATTCGCACTATCCGATGCTGCAATTAGTAGATGTTAGGTAGTCGAAATTATTTCATCAACTCCGATGGCACTGCAGGTCCTGTCGACGGAATATGATCTTCAGAATTCGTCGACTCATGTGGAGGGAGAATGCGTGAGAGGCTGACTAACTGATTTATTTTTATTCATCTGCACTCATAGAAATATACTACATTGAAGGGGCAAATAGTCGCTGTCAGGCTCCAACAAGTGTTATTATGAGAAGAAAAAAATTAATGAATAAAAATAATATCAAACTTCTGTTCACAAAACAAAAAACAAACACTACCCGCAAAACGTTCATCATTTTACATTCTAATATAAACCATAATATACAAATTAAATCCTCAACTGCGATAGCCTGGATCCCATGGCAGAGTTTTCATGGTATCGGTACGTACATGTTCTGGTGTTGCTAGAATTTAGACAGCATTATGAGGTATTTTCTCCTTAATTTTCCAGTCACATGCTCATAAGGTAGGTATTTCAAAAGCATCTATTTGATCCTTTTGTATGTCCTCATTTTGCCGCTTTTGCATATCCGAAAAAAATACCGCAAAATTCAGAATACGGGACTTTTGATTCCTACGCCTGTCTCGTCGAGCGAAATCTTTTCTTGCTGGGGATAAGATAGGTGCGGTAAATTCAATTCTCAAAGCATAATCTGCAGCAAATGTGTATTTTTCAACTCCAAGACTTTGATTCTGATAGCGTACATAACCGTAATCTTGGTGAACTTTTTAATCTGATGCGGTGAGCACCAGCTCTTTTCTTCCACATTTCGACTAAAGATATGGGGGTAATGTAGTAGTGGCTACTCGAGCGCACTGAAATACGAGAAACTAGTCGTAATTTTTTCCAGGAAGTGAATTCGCCGAGGAGCAATGTTTCATCCAAATCGGTAAGCCCTTCCGAATGAGCGATCGGGTTTTCCCACCTTTATTTTCCAACCTTCGCGCCAAACCCACTTATAAAGGTCTGGAGGGTTGACTGGCGGTGGGGGCAGAAACACCATTTTTATATAACTTCGGGCTAGTGAACCTGATCCCGCTTCGTGGCCGGGTTGCATGATAAATTGATTCGGGCCACCCCAAAATCGTAATTTCCTCTTTGAACCTCGAGGTGCTACGTCATAGTGCCCGATTAAGTCGGACTTTCGCGTAAATCACTTTTTCCCCTGCGTAGAAGATTTTTCTTAGTTTCTCGACCCTGCGTCAGTTAGTTCGAGGTACTGAGAAGGGATGAATGTAGAAATTCAATCTGACCGTTCTTCGCAATCCTCGGTAGAGCTCTTTTTTCAATCGTGTGAATTATTTATTTTAGCTAAATCCGTTCTTGCCGTTACAGTCCCGGGCATAAAAATGTCACGCGAGTCTAAGTTTGATCCTCCTGTTTATGTTACAAAACCAACTCACCCCCCCCCCCCTCCCCACTCTCTCACATGGCTGGATAACCGTTTACCTCTTACCTTATCACCTTGATTCGGCAATTCTTGTTCTCTCAAGAATTCACCGAGTGTATCGGCCGTTGCTCACAACAGAACGCCACCGTTGATTGGTTTCGTTCACTTTCTCTGCTGTTAACTTCGTTAGAAAATTGACTCCTTCAACAGCGTAGTTCTTGTGGGCTTAATGAAATCACTTTCCTTCGGCTGGCCCTTTTCTGCCTACTATAAAACGAAACTTGGTTACCTTCGCCAACCGTTGGGTTTTACCTATTACCTTCCGGGCTCTACCGGTAATTGCTTTCTCCGAATCTGGTAATAGAAGCTGCCAAGAGGAAATTAGCTTTCGAGGGGATAGATCGGTTTCCTCATTTCAGTGAGATTTTGAGGTATTGCTGAATGGTGGTGGTGCTGTGAAGGGAACTCTGTCTGACCACATTATAATATCGACTTGTGTTCCATGTTCGGAAATCATCGTGCTTTGTTGTTCCTAATGAAGCTGAGAACAAATAATGGCGTTTTTAAAAACTTGAATAGAAACAAAGTTTATGACCTTTTCTCTGCTCTAATGAGGTTTTCGACGGGAAAACAGATCATTCGTTTTAAAACTTTTTGTTAACAAGAAAAAAAACCGGTACGGTATTTTATTTGTTTTCTGAGATTCAACGCGAAATTTGATTTGTAATATTGTCTTTGCGCATAACGTAGTTCGTCATCCAACCAACAATCATGGGAATCTCAAAAACGATACGAAGCCATACCGGATGAAGAAAAGCTTATTGAACTCGACATACGGTGCTTGAAATTGGAAATTGTATAACCTCACATACTTATTATGATATGAAGAGGTTGCTCAAGTGTAAAAATATCAATAAAAAAGAAGGAAGAAAGAAATCAAATGTAACCAGACAACCAATTAAACCTAGAACGGATACGTGACGATGTTATTAGGGCAAGATACAAGGAAAAACTCAAAAATGTACATTAGTAATTACGTAGCTTAGACCCTTCAGTCGTCCCTTAATTAGAATGAACCTCCCTGACTCTCCGCTGTTGCTATCCTATCTCCTCTTCGGGGAACATAATTTTTCATGTCCGCCACTTTAATGAGCTTTTGCGCCCTGATCCTCGCTACCGTTCCTGTTTTTCTCCCATCTACTCTTGTTGAACACGGTAGTGGGGGGAATGTACCAAGGAAGAAACCCTGGTTTAATATTGCGATAAACTTTAGTTTTTTCTGCTTATATTTCCGTGTTGGTAATCTTTTTTCTCTTAAGGCAAAATTATGTTCATTATTCGCCGTCTCACCTTCACGGTGAAGGTGGAATTGGAGATTGTATGAGTACGCCAAAACGTAGAACGAAAACTCCTCGCATCCTAATTGGGTGATTGTGGTGTAGTTGTACAGGTTCTAACGAATGAGTCATCTACGAGTGTAATAAGATGGTCAGTCATATCTGGCTGTATTGCATTAGTAGACAAAGTTCCTATCTTCCTCCGTCTTCATCAAACGTCGTAGGATGTTTTAATCTTCATGAATCGGCTCTTGATGAATCAACACAGATTAAATCCTTTTCAGTCCGTGAATGGCTTCCTTTCTGATGAACTAAATAGTCTTTTCTATATCCGCAGTACCCATCTTGAGCACCTTCGTAGTATTTTTGAAAGCCTTCTATTCTGATTAACTAGCAAATTTTGTTTACATTAATGACCGGTATATATATAAGGGTATACAAGGTTTTTTTTTATTTTATCTCTTTTAACTAAACTATGTGGTTTGGTCTCCCTCTTTAGTCAACATCGATTATCAGTACAGTGGTCACTTTTTTCACACTTGAAACAACAACACAAGTTGATTTTGTATAGGAATAGTCTATTTTTTTTTTTTTTTCTTTTCTTTAGCTTTTCCTTGAGACGGTGAGCCCGTCTGAGGGTGGGGGATCTATGAGAGAAACAACTTAAGCAAGCTGAAATGCTGGCTTATTTCACTTTTCCTTCTTTTATACTTCCAAACAGCCTCATTTCGGTCAAATGATTATGATTTCTCTTCGTGTATATAACTTAATATGTACACAATTCCATTCGTGTACAGATTCCATATTATGGATTATGTATGCGACTTTGCGAAATCAATCTATAATCTAGGGTATAGAAATATGAAGATAATTTGTTTTTTCTGATTGATGTACTACAACTTCCAAAGAAAACAAAGTGTATAAGCCCAATAACTCATCTTCAAATTATGAATACTTTCGTATTAATTTGTAATTTTCCTTCTTTACAGGTGAGTGCAGTACCTTTACCTTAACGTTTGCTCTGAGCAGCTTGAGAACAGTTCCAGCAGAGATAAGGTTTATTAATTTTAATTATTTTTTTTTCAACTACCGCCAGCACCGCTCTCAGTCAACCCTCCCGGTGTTGTGTGCTTCGTAAATTTTCCACAAATTTCCATTTAGCATTGCTGTTTGTTTCACCTTTAACAATCCATGAGAACAACAACAACTGTGTGTAGACATCACCGATCGCAACACTGAATATTCAATTTGGCTGGATTTTCTGGATAGCGTAGTTTTCACAGAGCTCTTGTTAGATTGTCCCATTATAATTGCCACAGGGATTGAAATGTACACCCGGTGCCCCGTTATACATATAGAATACGTATTTCCCTTGATGTTTACATGAGTTTGTCGACACTAGTTGGGATTTGCCACCTAATGCCTGGTACGTGACGTAGCTTTCGGTTCCGCCATTACGAGCAGGTGGATGTCGCGTCAGTCATTAATTAGGTTTTCCAAGTATTCCCCCTCCGTTTTTGTCCTGACGCTGTTTCTCGAGTTCATTTACACACGTTTGTGAAAATTGATCTCTTTGAAATAAATAGGAAGCCCCACTTTCCCCACATTGGTGAAGGGCGATGCAAATTTACCCTATGGGGGTTCTTTTTTCGATTCACGAATACTTGAGCAGACAAACTGCCTCATTGATGGGGTTCAATGTGTTTATCCGGCCGTATCATTGAGTCTGTTAAATTGTCTCTTCCGGGTTTAGTTGTCTGAATCTTACTCTAACATTCAACGGTATGTCTAAAATCTTCCAGAAGTCCACATTCTCGGGAACGTCGAATTCTCCCAGGTGTATCAATCAGATCATTATTTTCCTAAATGGGTTCTGCTGTGTGTGTTTGGCATTGTGTTTGGAAAATAGGCGTATGCAATTATGTTCTACATCAGATTCTTTTCCACAATTTTTAGAAAAATCAATATGAACTTATTTTGATTTGCGGTTCAGGGCTTCTGTTAATCTTAGCTCACATTTTAAACAATAATGATTTGTCTAGAAATCTGAACTTTGAGAACGGCATGTGGATTACCTGTCATTTCTGTAAATAGGTAATCTTGCATACAACTTTAAATACATTTATGGGATGACACAGGTGATGCGATGAATACAAAATATAATTTTAGTTCATGAAAGAACAGTTGAGTCAATGTAATTTGCTGAGACTGAAATTTAACCTACGCTTTAAAAGAGGTTTGTTGCGGTGAATATACTCGAACTAACTGTGAATACATATATGTATTCATATTAACATACCGAAGAAGGAAGGTATCCAGGTAAATTCCTATGGCACGACGAATCTTGACAAAACGTCGAAACACAAACCTGATGGAAAATTCTCCTCCTAGGTCATAATGAATTTATAATCCGATTCCGACTATGACGATTCTCACATTTTAAAACCCGCCTTGAATTCTTCTATCTTCTCTATCCCAAAACAACCAAATCCTACTGAGTTGGTCCACCCTTGCCGAACCTTTTCATCATTTTACGTTTTGATCAAGCGGTTGATACTGTTCCAGGAAACCTTTTAGAGAATGGTCGTTATTAAAATCGCCCACATTTACTGAATCCCTTTTCTTCTCCCGGCCACCCCTTTTAGGTTTATTAAGGAGTAAAGTTTGTACTGTTGTACGGAATTTTTATGCTGAATCGGGTGGAGTTTTCTCATCGCTAGACCTCTCAATTTATCTTTCCATCGATCGTCCGCATTTAATTTTCTCTTTTTTTTATTGCTCTCTGGAAACATATTGAAGGGTCGGTATACTTTATTGCGGCAACTTGATGATGATATTGTTCTTCCCTTCTAGAAAAACACTATTGGCTAATTGAACGACCCACAGTTCCCCCATTCTCCCTCTAGGGTATGCGAACCGCCGACGAAGAAGATCCGTAGTTATGTGATTGTTCTGAGCTCCTCCGTCGTATGGAAATCGGGATATCCTGAGTAATATCTTTACCCTTATATGGCCTTAGGGATAATATAGCCTTCCTTTTTAGGTGAAACTTTTTTTTGCCTACTGTTGCGCGTTTTGTACTCGTAAACACTCAAATTCAACGGACCAAAAAAAGTTCTAATAAATGTATTAATAAACGTTATGGTCCTGACGATGGCTACCTCAATGCTGCGATCAACAGGAGAAAGCTGTGCATTATTGTTGTTATCAATATTGTAATAACAATTTTTTTCCTAATAATTTTTTGTAGGACCCCCGTACTGCAACTATGCGTCTGCACTCGTGGTCGGCTACCCTTATCGCTTAAGTGGTGTAGGAGATATTCTGTCGTGGGAAGTGGCCAAACCACCCACTACTTAGCCCCACATTCATGATTGCTCTGTCATTTTACTTTTCTTGCAGAGGTATCTTCCCCATTCGTTTCGATAACTGGGATTGCTCTGAAGGAAAACTAATAATCGTTGGTAAACTTTCAAAGAGAGACGTACCTTTTTCTGCTAGAGCTTAGATAAACAACGTATCCCGCGGGCTATCGGTTCATCCAACGTAAAAATACGAAGAGCGGGAAGAGAAGGGTTTGCAGATAAGGTTCGTTAAACACGAAGCAGATCCAAAGCCGTTACTGAAGTGGAAAAAAACAATGTTGTACGCAAGGGGATTTTCACGTAGAAATTTCATGTGATACGCTGGCAAAGAGAGTAAATTTCTCGTTTGGTTCATGTACCACTTTACAGCAGTTCGGACACATTGAATCGCGGTGTCGTTGTCCAGAAAGGGGAACAGGGAATTTCCATACATTGAAAAACTGATTTGTCCTCACGGATGTCACCAGAGTTCCATAGAATTCTTAGTCTCATTTTTGACCAGGAACCCTTGACGCTCGGCCCGATATTCGACTATTGCTTTTCCCAAAAACCCATACAGTGTGCGTCAACATTAAAAAAAAAAAAAAAATGTTCCATATTTTTTTCATGCCAAAAAAAATTCATTGCGTGGGGCAATGAACCTATAGAGTCACTCTGTTCGCCCTATACGTTTTCCTGAGAGACCGAAAGCTATGTAATTCAGTGGTGTGATGAGTCATGTTTGGGTTCTTTATTTTGATTTATACACTAGAATTTTGGATAATAAAACAAGGCAACCTCTTGCGCAAAATCTCGCCAGTTGGAAAAAGGAGGGTTTGGAAACTTTCCAGAAACATGAGCCGAGAGTGAATGAGGCAGAAAATATAGTTTCCTCGTCCTACGGCTTGGAGTGCGGCTTCCGTTTCCTGAAACGTAGGAAGTTCTTGTTTGTCAACCCCCAGGGGGGGAGCCGCGTATTAGGGGCTCTGTCTCGGTGTCCTATATCAGGTTTTCCCGTTATCTGATCGTTATAGCTGTTCGAATCCTCGAGACTATCCTCCGAACGAGAAATGACGAAGTTTGCTCTTGATTTAGTCCTAGTTTTCCTTGTTCTCGCTGGGGGAAGTAACAAAGAAGCATGAAAAAAGAAATCGGCTAACGAATTGAAGAAAAGGAAAAAGCTTTTCGTGGCGATTGCTGTTTATACGGCGAAAGCGAGAAAATTCCATTTGAACTACGTGTCTTGGGAATGAAACGAAGCTGTTGATCTTCCCGCCAAGGAGTACTTCTTCTTGAAAGCCTCTCCTTGTACCCATCGCTTCCTTTGGCTGCATTATCCATTGGTACTCTACAAGCGAATATTTTCTTCATCATTTCAGAGCTGTTCGGATTGTACAGGAAGCTGTGAACATCAGAATTATGAATGAATGCTAATCCCGACGAGGACTTCTCCTTTATTGGAACCGTAGTAAATTATGAATTAGTTCGTCACTGCTGTATCAGACTAAGTTTCCCTGGATTTGACAATTCGATATACATAAGTAAAATCGAACTTTTTACGGAGATAAAAAAATTTAATGGTGTATTCCCGGAAATCATAATAGGAGGAAGAAGTGTCCTCGCAATCATTTTCCCGTCGTTTGATTCTGAAGGCAGAAAATTCGATTACTTGATACCTTCTAAACAGTTCGTTTTATAATTTTTAAATCCTATTATGAAGCGTTGTGGTAAGTAGCGAACAGTTAGGAATAGAACGTGAAAAGACAATTTTTTGAAGCATTCAATGATGAAAATTTTGTTATTCATCAATTCAAAATCAACAGATGGGGAAAATGGAGCTTGGCGGACCTGTAAT
Organism: Cyrtorhinus lividipennis; assembly: GCA_019603395.1. Classification (NCBI taxonomy): domain Eukaryota; kingdom Metazoa; phylum Arthropoda; class Insecta; order Hemiptera; family Miridae; genus Cyrtorhinus; species Cyrtorhinus lividipennis. The sequence continues at coordinate 13,799,611 of CM033999.1, read as the reverse complement.
AGACAAGCTCTTTTTCTGGTTGTTTTTGTTTTCGACAAAATAGTCACCCACAAATGGTGGTTGGTTGTTGACGGTGATTTCATTCATTTGTCCTTACTCATGCCTAAAGCGAATTTAATCATGCTTGTGTTCTATATCGGGCGAGGTAGTTGTAACTGAGCCCAATCAGAACGGTCCAATAAGTCGGCAGCTAATAACTTCTCTTAATCTTGTTAATGGTTTGGGAGTTGAAAGGTGTGGAACGTTATCGTAGGTGGTCAAAGGAGAGAATGAATGGAGCATAGGAGCGTCTCCTGTTCATTGTCTTCATTGTTTTGGGTGATAGCGGAGCAGACCTATTCTAGAACTGGTCCGTTTGAATATGGTAGATCGTAATTAGAGGCTGTCCGGAACAATGCATCCAAACGGGACGTTGTTGGGCATAGAGAAGATGATCTTCATTTCCAATTCAAGGATCGGAAAAATTCAGAAATTTCATTCTACATATTCTTCTCTTTTAATACCGGTTGTGACTAACGTATGAACCAATAGTTATTTTTATACCATCCTTTGATCCTTTTAGAGGAGCATAAATTGAGGTGTATAAAATTGTATGATGCGCCTTACCTGAGGAGGGTTTTTAGCCAAGACGTCTTCCTATTACAATGAAAGTTATGAGAGGTATTAACTCAAAGGTTGAATGGTGGGGTACCTACTATTTGAAGAACATCATCAATACTCGTCTATTCTGGTTTACTGTGACGTTTCCGTCGTTCCTTTTTTTAAATTTCAAATGTTCCCCGTCTTCAGCAGGGGATTAAGAATCTCTTAGGATGCATAGAATAGGTGAGCTTTTGTTGCCATCACAAAAGCGCGGGGCGCTGAACCGTCTTCTTTCTGTGGTAGAAGGGAATTTATAAGAACGGGCAGCATTTGAATAAAACCCGATTGCGGTCGTTGTGATTTATGAGATCGTGGTGAAAACAGCTCAGTTAAGTGGCATTTTTGCGGTCTTTCCTGACGGTGGGGCTTTAAACGGTTTTAAAATATGACACCTATTGTTATTTAGGCTACGACAACTCATTGAAGTTTCCTATGGGAGCTACTGCGGGACCTGCGCTTCTGAAGAACTATGTCGCCGATGGTGTCGCTGGATGCAGATGTCAACCGGAAGTTCTAATTTGATACCATCGTGTCAATGAAAGAGTCTGTCATAACTGTGAGCGCTGTCCGCAAGGCGGAGTAACTAGCCCCATGAATGGTTCCCTTGATCAACATCTCTCCAGTGGCTTCTGCAGTACGAAGGGTATAAACGGTCTTATCGTCGGATTGACGTGACCAGTCGGAAGCCCCTATCCTTTCTGTGCTTGAGAATCGTCTGGGTCCATCCCTCTTGATTGACCTCCCCAGGCTCGTCAATCAATCTCAATTCCAGTTCCGACTGAAAGAGAAACACTTTCTACATGTTGTCATTGGAAAAAATGAGGCCCCTCTCGTGTAATTTAGTGAAAATGTTTGAGTGCTGAGCCACTGTGGTCACATTCACATACACCTGAACGAACCTGCATGGTCTTCATCCTTCAAGATGCGCAGGAGATGCACTGAGTTCACAGACCCCAGGTTGTATTTCAAGATTATTATGCAGATTAAGGACCGTGAATAGGTAAATTTGAGTTGAAAAGGGTCAGTCCTTCACGGCGAGTAACCGAACAATCAGCGCATCGATTGGTGTTCAAAAGACGGCAGAGAATCCGAGAAAAGTGGTGGGTTTGATTTACCTAGGTACTCCGTCACCGTTCGAAGGAAAGTAATCCCCAACGAATCTTCTAGACTTGAACAGAACCCTCCCGTCGAGTGTTGAAGGATCCGCGGGAAACCGAATAAATCCTCGACCGTTGTTTCCTACCCTTTCACGTCTAGGAACAAATCACCTGTTACGAGCAGATCGACTCGCCCATAAGCCTCTGCTCGACCTAGTCGGAGGACCCAGCCATCAATTATGAAGCCCTTTCCTCCTTCGGAAAACAGCATACCTGGGGGAAATAGGTGTGTATTATTCTATCAAGTGGTTTGCCTTGGAACGAGGCTTCGCTAGTCCATTCATATTTTCATATAACATTTATATTTCCCTCTCGATCGGGCTAGGCTTTGCAGGTTCATGAGGTTATTCCGGGACAAGGATTCCATATTTTGGAGGCAAGACGCTACAGATTTATTCTCAGTTTACACACCTGTTCAATTAATTCGACTCTGTGAAGGTCCAATCGAATGCCCGCCATTGTGCCAAACATTATAAAGAGACACACCATGGTTTATTGAAAATTTTGTTCTCATGATCCTCGCACACACGAGATGGGGCATAATATAACAGAGTTAGTGTCGCTGGAGCATGTGGAAAGCAGATGGTGCTAGATTAGGTTTACTGAGTTATTCCCTTAGGAAGATGGTGTTTGCTACACCGTCCAAGGTTATTTAGGTCCCGAGCCCCGTTTACGCTGAGAATTACGAGTTCTGCTCACTGGCGGGAAAGAGGAAAACAAAAACAACTGACTTGAAAAGAGCACAATCTATTTTATTGGGCTTACTGTACATACGCCGTCACTACCATATCTTAAATTCACACACAGATGTTCATTGATGTAATGCACAACTAAACGAGAACTGCCCTCATTTCACGTCTCAGCTTACCAGAATTTTCCAAATGTCGGTTCAAGCTCCTCTTCACTCACTTCACTTTATTGGTTCTCAATGGTGACGGCTTGCAAAGTATAGCCAATATCGAGGTGATCCCAAGAAGGAAAATGGTCCTGAAGAAAGTAAAACAGGACATGTGACAAACTGATCCTCGAACAAGTGCCCGGACTCTGCCCGAAGTAATGCGCTGAACAGTCCCAGGCTGAGCTCCGTAGATTGGGAACGTGAGGGTTTAGTGCGTTCGACTCGCACATATGGTAACTCGGCGGGCGGTTTTTTAAAAGAGTATCTAGCCACGAGATCAAATAACTCCTACATATCTTACAAAATATCCTCACCTGCCCACGCAAAAAAGTGACTATTTGTTAGAGTGGTACTGTAAAAAGCTGCTCCTGATGCCCGCATTTTCCCGCTTTAGTTTCGTATCTCTTTTTTCGAGTTCGGAATTATTAGAATTATGATTCAGGACCACCCAAACTCATTTTTATTCAGGTCGCCGCGAAGGAGGCAGCATCTTAGTAACTATGGCTTTTATGAAATTGGGCTTGTACAATTTGGGGGGAACTTCACAAGAAATCACTCAGATACTAAAAGACAAGAAACTACTCGTAGTAGTGTGAGGTATCACTTTCAGTTTATTCTTAGACGATTAATCGGTTGATGAGGTTTCCGACCCCACTGCCGCATCAGAAAAATGTACCCTGACCCATGAGTACTACAAAAATGCGCTCTGGTAAAAAATTGTTATTCCAACACTTATTTGTAATAGTTCCTACTTACTTACTCTGTGGACCTCCAAGATAGGCTTCTCCATTCGTGTACCTGTGATGATAAAATATAGTGAAATAATTTTGAGTTTCCTATTTTGAATAAATAATTTTAAGTCTTCAGCTATGCTGTTCTACAGCTTGAAGTAGTGTCTCTAGCTTAACTCAGCTTTACCGCGAGGAATCATCTTAACGATCCTTCCACCAGTAGGAATGTGCATCAAGTAGCAATAGTACTCCAGTAGGACGACTTCCCTGACGTATCTTGTGAGAAATGAATTGTTGAACGTCGACTGGTTCAGGACAAAGAGTTTGTTACCTGATACAGAAGTAGCCTGTCGCTCATTTCCATTCACTTTCAACCGATTCCGTAAAGTTGTTAATTAACTCATAAACAACTTTGAAAAAGTTCTGTTCGTAGACTGAATTGACGAAGTCCCAGTTCTGCTCTTTTTGTTCTGAAGGAAATTAATTTTGCAACTTTTCCATCCGACTTCGCGCCCTGGCGGGTGGTAAAGATCGCGTCTCACCTTAAAGTGACAAAACAATTAATTAGCAGTCTTTTTTTTTTCAAGATTTTTTTGACGTAAAAATTACTGGAGAGGAAATGCCCACGGAATGGAAGGAAGGAGAAAAAGAAATTATTTCTGAATAGGTACTGCGAGCTTCGAGCTTTTGTTTTCCAACTATGGTTTTCTTTCGAGATCTGGGGATCAGGTAGTCACAAGTTGAGGTTTTGAAAACTTTCTTACTTCGGGAATGACAATACGTAAGTGAAAAATGGTGAAATTAAAATTATACATTCGTGAAAAAATTGTATGTTGTGTCCGTCCTCGATCTGCCCCTTTCCCTTCATCGCACAGTTATAGAGAAGAGAGAGAATTTGAGTTATTCATCAATTTTCTTTGTATTACTCATGGGGGATTATGTGTACATTTAAATGATGACCCAGTCCGCGGTAGAAGGATTATCCTTGCATTTCATGGCTTCAATTATCTCCCGTTAATCGCATTCACGGTTATTTCAGGAATATCTCCGTCGTAAAATGGAGGGGGTTACGATAAAACAATTTTTCGTTTTGCCAAGCTATTGAAAAACGCTGCAGATTCTTACACACGGGTCGGTTATTCCTCGTACCAGGCGCATGGGGACTAACTTAAACCTCGGACCAGGCGCATGTAGATACATTCCATCAACGTGGGGAAAATGGAAACAGTGGGTGTGGCGGGTCCCGGACCCATTCCAATCGATTGAGGGTCCACAATTTAGTGGAAAATGATACCCCACACGCCTAGGTACCAGAAATCTCGAAAACACACATTCGAAATGGGTAGATAGGTACCCGTTTGACCAATAGCCTCATCCAGAGGGCACCAATCGTTCCAGGACCCGTCTCATTGGAATCAGCGTCCAAAATTTAGTGGAAAATCATACCCTACACGCCTAGCTAGCAGAAATTTCGAAAATACATATTCAAATTGGGTAATAGATACCCAATGGGTCCCAATCGTTCTTGGACCCATTACATTGGATTCAGCGTCCAGAATTTAGTGGAAAATGATACCCCACACACGTAGATTGCAAAAAATATAATAAATCCATTTTTCGAAATTCACTACCCCACCCAAATTTGGTCCAATCGGGTTGAAAAGTTTCGAGGACTAACTTGAGCCATGAACGGACCCCTGACCAAAATTTCAGATTTTTTGAATAATTTCTACTACCAAAGCGTGGACGGCGGACGGACATTTGTAAATTTTGATCTAGACACTTTGAAACGTCCAGAAAAATATTTTGGGCCGAATCGGAGAGATTGACTTTTTGCATGAAAACATAGGTTGATTATTCAAGGAATAACCAACCAAAACGTATTTGCTTCATCTTGGTGGAAAAAACAGTTATGTGTGTTGGAAAATCAGAGAATTCCCTTCTTAAATGACTTAGGTCCCCAGTTCTTCCGTCAGTCTTTCGAACTCATCTTCTAATTTTTATGGCGCGGATGTGGCATCAAGAGCCAGTCAGTCACAAAAATACATACTATTCTTTAAACTAATACTAGTCCTAATTTCGAGTGGTGCGCGGCCAGTTTAGAGTAAAAATATTACGATGTTTAGGTGATGCTGCGTACACGGTCATTAGATGCGTGCTGCCAAATGTGTTAACGAGTGCGTGTTATTTCAATCATCCATCATTCCGCTATGTCTTGACCGGATAAGAACATGTGGTCGTGTTTTTCATTCTGCGCACTGAGACCAAAAGAATGATGTAAAGGAAGTGAGAATCCAGATTGGACGTCAAACTCCTTCACCTATACACAATCTCGTTGTTCTAATTCCGGTCTAAAGACGAGCATAGGTCTGTCCGGGTTGTCCAAGATTATGGGCTCTTTCGTGAGACTCTCCAGCGTTGTATTCTATTTTGGGTCCTTCAAGCGTTAGCCAACTTTAGAAATAACGCCTGTGAGGAAGACTGAGGACTGTATTTTACTTGATCTCATTAACGCTTGTCTGACTTTAGGAAAGCTTTTCAAGGGGTGGTCCCTTTTTCTCTCCTTTTTCCTTCCATGACATCGAGAAAAAGGTTCCACCGAGGGTTGAGTTTTGAGGGTCAGAGCGTTTCGCACACTCACAAAATTAATCCTGGAAATACGAGTACTAAGCATGAAGGAAAATCAGATTAGGGAATTTTTGGGGAAGGAGCTTTGAAACTAGACTTATCTCCTGAGTTCCCAGCGTACGACAGGCGAGGATGAGTTGTTGCGCTCGCTCGCGAACAAAACCAGTCTACTCATACCACCCAGTGCTGGTATTCCCATTATTCGACCTTTGAACATTTCGTCCACTTTTTCTTCTCGGAGGTTCACGTTCTTTCGACTGAGCCATTTAACAAGAATCCATTGAAATAAGAATCGTGATTCCTACTGAATGGAGGCCTCGACTGTAAACTCTTGTGAAAACATTCTGTATGTACCCGCTTTTCTTGAAGGGAAACCCGAGATGATAAGCTCGAATGACGTGTCTCCCCTTCCCTTTCTGTTCACTAGTTGGATTTGGGTGAGACTGGGTGGATTTGACGTAAAACAAGGTAGTCGTAGATAACTGGACGGCTCCTCCTTTTCCTCTCTGCGTAGAATTCGTACCGAGTTTTTTTTGGGAGGGGGGGGGGGGGTAGTTTTTCTGTTCGTACCGTAGCATTACGCTTTTAATAAGAAACAAGAATGTGCGTTTTTTTTTTGTGTGCAGTGCTCTGCTCTACGTACATATAATCTCCACCGCTCAACCCCTTTCCAACGAAGGTTTCCTACAGAAAAATTTTCTCTCCTGATCGAGTTGTGAGATTGATTAGTCTTGTCAAGTCAGCTGTGCCTGGCCTGAGCTTATCCATCAGCTTGTGCCCATCCCCTTGTTGGGATCTCAAACAAAGCAATTAACCCATTTTCCGGCTTGTTCTCCCGGCCAGCTTTGTGTTTGTTATGTGGTTCATTGCTCAATGTTCGAGGCATTCTACGTTCTACTAATTTTTGCTATGAGGATAAAATTAAAAAAAAAAAAAAAAAAAGCATTACAATGGTACTTTGCGATTTGATCTTAATCCGGGTTCGTATCGTGAAAAAATCGTATAATGAACAATGTAATCTTATGTAATTTATTTTAAACTTAAATTTTAAATGATACATCATCGTCCTCTCTTTCTTTTCTAGTTTTCTTTCTAGAAACACTCGCTTCTTCACTTTCTGGGGCACTTCTCTTCCAAAAATATCTATCTAAAGAAGCCTGTTTCTGACGTCTCCTCACAATGTTTCGAAAATGACTCATACAAATGTCATTCACTTTGTCCGTTGCACGAGCTGTACGCATTTTTTGTGGCTGCTTTTTTTTCAATAAAACTGTTTAAGTTTTCAAACCAACCAATGATTTGCCCGTAGCGCGCCAACTTGTGGCAAGAGATATCAGGATCGTATCGCGAAAAACGTATCGTTTCGCGAGCACAAATATTTGCGATGTTCCACTTCGTATCTTGAAAACATCGTATCGTGAAACCATCGTATCGCGAGGTTCTACTGTACAAATCTTTTTTACCTCATAATGACATTGTCCCTCAATTCCACAGTGTTCTCTCCATCCAATCCAATTTGATTTTATAAAAAATATTTTCATCCTCAAGACTGGTCACTGGTCAGACTTGTTAGTGTCCACCAACATACATTCACGTGCTAGAAAGATAGATTGTTCTTCATTTGTGAAGCTCACGCTGTAGATCCGTTCGTTTATTCGCACTGACCAAACACACACCTTCAGAGCAAACAACGTTTATACTTGGATCAACTGGGGGCGGAGAAAATAAACTCTTCTTTAGGATTGAAACTTTTTGATTGATGGACGACTATTTATCCTCGTCTGGATACAAAAATACTTGCACGGACCACCCGTAGAATAAATTCCTCTGCCGCCTGTGTTTTTCCGAAACGTTTCTCTGATTAATTACTCAAAAAGTGACTTAGCTGCCACAGGATTCGGGGAGGGGCGAAAAAGGCTTTTCCCAGATATCCGAAACGAAAAAGGATCACGAACACTCGTGCGAATATTGATGAGGAATATCGCGTGCCTCAATGACGTCGGTAGCTGGCGAAAATAAATCAAAACCCGGGGGAAAGCGGAGGGCTCAAAATTGAAGGATGACGGCAGGTGCAGCGCAAAGGAGAAACAGCGCTTGTGGAGTTGGAAGCAGATATCAATCTTGCTCTGATGATAATGTCCTGAAAGAGTTTCTCACTCGTGATACCTTCCGTTACTATTCCAGTTCACCTTCACTGTTTCCTTCGTTCTGTACTGTGGAAATATTTGTCCAAGGAATGGGTCTTCTCAGGACTAAGATTGTCATTCTTGGTATTAGTGTTCACCCTGAAGAACAAAGGGCCATCTTTGCGCGCATGCACTGGCATATATATACCTCCGCGATATGCAAGATCTCGGCCAAGCGAAAGGGAAGGGTTCAAACTGCGCACGATTGGTGTGCGTTTTTTTACTTGCTCGTAATTTCCTGCCTAAACATTTTTTTGTTTATAATTTCAAATTTGGTTCTAATTATATTCTAAGGGAAGCAATGTAACCTTCAAGCAAGGAAGATCGTACCAACCTTTCAGGTCGACAACACTATTACGATGGGTAGTTCCTCTCCTGAGTATTCAACGTATACTTTTTTCATTCGCGTTCTTCTCTGCCCTGATTCGCTACGAAGGATCCTCTGTCCATAAAAACAATAATATAGGCACCCATCGTTCGAACCCACGAGGAAATGCATAGAAGAACATCCCTCGTTTCTTATGACCACGAAAAGGCATAAATAAGAGACTTCATGGGAGCCGGTTGAAGAAAATATTTCCAGAAAATCCGACCAGAGTGCTCCGTCTTGCCCACTAATGGGTGTTGTGAGGGCGGTAGTGTGAGGAAAAGCCTCGGTTTTCTCTGCGGGCGGCACAAAAACCCCAGTTTTCGACCGCGCTTCATTTGTTATTTACAGGGTCGTCGTCGTCTCCTTTCGTAAGAAAACTCAATTTATTCGCTCATTGTTTCACTCTTGCCAAAACCCTGAAAAAATAGGCAAATGGGAGCCAAAGGATCGGTCCTTAATGGCAGCCTAGAGACATTGTCCAACCTCGATGCGTAAAATATACTTTAATACGAAAATCCAAAAATTGAAAAAGTGTGCACTACCGACAGATAACCGCCTCAATTCCCTTTTATTTTTCCCTAAATTTATTGAAGGTATGTATTCAGGTCATGCCTGGACCATGGCCAGAGTTTCCAATTATCCACAGCGAAATGTTGACCTTTGAATGGAAATTAATTTAGTAGTTTATGATGGACGCGCATGTTTGCGCCGCAACGACCGTTGAAGGAAACAGATTCCAAAATCTATTGTTTGCAACTCTCTGGCATTGCCACGGGAGAAGGGCACAAAAGGGCAAGGGACAGTTAGGAACTACACCGGTGCTTTCAGACTCCATTGAAAACCCTCAGCGACACTGAATAAGTCATTTATGTCCAACCTCGTCCTGCCTAGAGCTGTCTGAGAGGAACATGAACGCTTTAAAAGGGCACCTACCGTCATGAATGAGCCTCTTACAGAAAGTACCTACTCTTCTTCTGCTTGTCTCTGAGTTGGGAGGCACACGTCAGCGTATTCTCGTTCAATGGCGACGAAAGCTCTCCCTTTAGGTTATTGTAAAGGCTGGGACATTGTCTCTCTCCCTTTTGAACGATTTTCAGTGACGTGCAGCGGTACAACGTTCTTTCCATGAAATCAGGCGTAGATTGGAGAGCGTAATACTCCAAATCCTCTGAAATATATTCGTGAAACAGGCAATAAAAAAAAGAAAGAAAGGTAGCTCGACAAGTGAGCCATTTTTCCAACTCCGGTTCGTAAACTTTTACTGATACACTAGAATGAGTAGCGATCGCCCAATGAAAAAGAGAAAAGAACGTCATTATCCTCCAACTGGGTGCCGGCAGTCTAATTGCGGTCGCATGGCCATGGATCAGCTGCCATCACCAATTAGAGATTGATTCGTCTCTTTCAATCAAATCCCCCTAATTTAGCTCCACTAGAAAAGAGGAATGGCGGAAACACGTTTAGTCATGTTCCTTGTAGTTGGCCTCAACTTTCCTTTTTCCTGTCAATGTGATGATTCAGGCATTTCGATAACACATTTGATAACAGCATCGACTAACTAGAAGCGAGATCAACTGGTAAACATTTGTTCATTCGTTAGGATAAAGATGACCAGCCTGAGCTAATGCCACTATTCCTCACCACCAACGTAAAAACCTGTACGTGCTCAGGAGTGAAGGAGAATTTCATAATTGCCGTTTTCTTTTTGTCTCATCTAGCTGTAGTAATTATGGCTACGTATTTTTGATGTACCCTGACAGTACAGATATTGAAAGCGTTTCCGTTGTTTTACATCTTTACACCAAACGCTTGCTAACGATGCAATGATTTGTTACAGAAAAACATAAATTGGAAGGAAACGCTATCCGGGATTATTAAACGTGATGGTTTAAGTACCCAATCATTCTTAATTTCTGTACTACCGAGGACGCCTGCTGGGCAGGCGTTAATTAATTAATCTTTATGAACATGCCGGCTTTACTAGGGTAAAGGAGAAGGTGGGCTTACGACCTGGTTAGGGCCTCAAGCAGGCTTTTGCTTAGTTATTCGCAGGTTTTATTACGTTCCTTCTTATTACCAGCACATTTCTTCCTGTTAGGAAGTTCTCAGAATTTCAGTAGCCTCCTCTTCTGCTTCTAGTTTCCTAAACGGGTTTGCTTAGGCAAAAGGGGATGAAAATTGGTCTCAGACCCTTAATAGCTGGGGGCCATTCCGACAAGGCTGATCATCGCGATAATTAGCTAAAATGGTTTTCCAAGTTTGATGAGATGGTGATTTCTTTGCGGTTTCTTCTGTGTTTGTAGGTTTCTCATCTCGCTTGAAGACGTTTCTTATGATTTGTAGATGATGTTTCGGAATTTCCTTGCGCAGAAGTTATGATTGCCGACAGTCCTGGGAGACTAGGGCATTACATTTGCCCTTTCGGAAGACGTAGGTAAACATCGGAAGTGCTTTAAATCGTAAGAGTTTAGAGGACATTGCGTCCGTGCAGAGGTCTTGAATCGTCTGTAAGGTGTTTGTTCAAGGAATCAGACTAGCTGCGATAGGTCAAGAGAGTCTGGTAAACGGGTCGATTTCCTTCAAACGCCTATCGGCCAAGCTGTTTGCTTCCTTCCGTCTTGAAACAGACACTTGGCGCATTCTAAGAGCAATAAGCGCTTATTAACTCTTATCTATATGTAGGAAGCCTACTGTGATGATACCTGTCTTTCTCTATTGATGCTCTGATGAAACCCTAATTACTTTTTGTAAAGTTCAACTGAATTGAACTTCATAATACGTAACAACAGGACAGACACCAGATATCTTATCGCCGTCTGATCACCGGCTATCTCGCACTATCTGCCTTGCAGTTACCTGGTTGATATCCACTCTTGGTTGAGGGAAGATGTTCCCTCCGTAGAGATTCCTACTCGACTGATCTTATGTTTTTGATTTCTTCTTTACAGGTTGGTCCAGTTTTGTATTTTGAGTTTGGCCAATTTATTATTTATCGGGAGAATTGTACTTCTTATTATTTTGTTTTATGTAAATAAATATCCTACTTTACAGATGCAATTCAGCGAATCTCATATTTTCAAAATTCAAAAGAGCATTTAAGCCTTGAGAAATTGGACACGATGAATCGATGTGTTCTCAAATCTTATCAAATTATTATCAATCGTTGTAATTGTGAAACCTGAAATGTATGTTAACTCCCTTCATACATATCTGTTACCTTATAATGACTCCGTAATTCGCTCGGTAAATTAGCCGAGAAAATGGATTATTATGTACTTATTCGCATTCTACCTGAAAGAGAATTTTGATCCCCATCAGGGTAATTAAACATCTTCGCTTTTGTTAGTGGGGGAAAAAATTAGACCCGGTGATTAATCTTTTCTGTTGGCCGGCGTGACCTAATTCAACATTTTCCTATTCAATCTTTTTTCTTGCTCCATCTTTCCCATTAAAAAAAATTAATTCATTTTAATCGCTTGCTTCATTTTCTTAGTTGCGTCTTCATAAACCCAATTCAGCATGACGTCTTCCCCGCGTCCTCCTTTATTTCATTAAGGTTCTTAATAATAACATTCAATTGAACAAAATTATCAATATTACTATGAATAGAACAACGATACACATTGAAGCGATCGTACTGACAGTAGTTTGTACTTGAATCTTGTTTCATGTAATGTTTCAGTACTATCGGTTGAATATTCTCGAAGATCGCTACCCTTCATTCACCTACTTATCCATGTGTCATCATATTCTCCGACGAATTGATTTTTGTTTCAATTAACGTTGTTTTCTCAATATCCATAAATTATTGAGGAAAAAATAATTCAACTATTCCTCTCAATGTTAAAAAATTTGACTTATGTGCGAGAGAGAACTGTTTCTCCAGACTAGAAACTCAGGGCGCCTCTCGAGTATATTGAGGAGGTATACGCCGAGTTGGAAACTTGCCTTCTCTCAAGAACCGACTCTCCACCCTCTGCCAGCTAATCTTCGGATTACAGGCTGCCTTGATGTGTGGTTGTGGTCCGCTGTTAAGCGAGATATTACCAACGCTAGAAAGGACCCTGTGCGTAATTGTTGATACATGGGTTGATTATCTCGTATGATGTAGGGAGTAATTATCCAGGTGTCGGTGCTTGCCTCTAGAGAGGTATGAAATTATCAGCAAATATTTTGAAGGCCTCCTCTAATTTCATCTTTCTAGTGGACACCTTCCGAACTTAACCGATGATTACGCTACAGGGATAGCGCGAATTGTCTTTCCCACGAACTTTAACTCCAGCAACACCTATCGATGCGTTTAAAGGCCAAACCGGTGTTTAACGATCTAGGACCGGGGGTTTCGTTTGCTTTGGTTTGGATTCTACTTATGCCTGATGACGGATATTGTAAACTTCGTGACCTGAAGCGAGGAAAGTGGCAAAGTTGGCAATTATTATTACTTACTCAAAACGATCCCTTCAGTTACTGAAATAAGTTACCTACAAAATAGTATTTAGATACTAATATTTATTAAAAATACGTTGCGTGTGATTCCTTCCAGATGTATTGTAATGCAAAAATTAGGACCGCGTGGTTCAAATGGTGCAACCGGAGAAAGATGAGCTCTAAAAGCTCAAAAGCTTTCAGCATCACCGGAGCTCCTCTCACGTCGTGTAACTATCAACTACGAGACGTGTTTCGAACCTTAAGCCTTCACGATCTTCAAATCTCGATTTATGCACATAATATTAACAAGAAATTAGCACCATCAATGTAAGGAGCGAGAGAGTAAGCTGAGCAGTTTGAAGCTGTTACACATGCAAAACGAAACTCTGTTCTTCCTTCCCGGAACTAATTTATCTTGCAAAGTTTTAATTGAACCAACTTGCTTATCTTTCCGTTGTCAAATCGAGTTTTCCCCTACAACACATTCTTTCGAGGAAACTGAAACCCTAATTTAACCCTAGCGGAGGCAGAGGTTATACGAATAGGATTTTGTTCTCAAGTTTTCACGGCGCTAACCACAACATTCAGAAGGCTACGTGGTGGTTCGCGAATGTTCCGCAACTTCAGGTCAGATAAGGAAGCAAAATCGGTGTGTGCTCTTAGAAAGTCAACAAAAACCGTTGGATGTACCGAGGAGTTAATGATTTGGTCCACAAATTGTTTGACGATTATAAACTAGAGTGGCCAGAAGACAACTTTGAACTTGTTCTAGGCCAATCCTCACCGAGGAGACATATTAGACCTGTTCAATTCTTACTGGATTACCTTTACGGAGGAACTTCATTTATTGAACATTGTTATCCTTTGATTATATATATATATCAAAATTAATATATAAGACATTGAGTTTTTATTTATACCGAAAATTCAAGTACGACCCCAAAAGGAATTACAACTCAACCAAACTTCCTGTTCTATTGAATTAAACAAGCAAATCGTTTTGCTCAAAGTTTCTAAGGTCGAATGGCATCCAAGTCGTATAAAATATTAAAATCCATAGATTGGAGTAAGGCAATCACACTTCTTTTCTGAAAGAAAAAAAGTAGGTTAGAGTTAGGTAGTTACTGAATTCAATATTCTGTCCTTATTGAGACGTGTTACCGTGTTGTCTTCATAGAGCCTTGAATGGAGGGGACTTTCTTCAAAGTTATAACCGATTTCACTGTGGGAAAGTCATCATAACAGAGGTAAACTCAGGGAACGACCTCTGGTTGATCACGTTGGTTAGCGCCCTCTAGGCGTTCACCAAAATCCAAGTGGCATGTACCAATTTCCTAAATTAACAGTCATGCTGGAATGGACGTATCCAAACAGAATATTTCTATAAAAAAAATTAGCATCGTTGTACTACTGTTCACCACGCTGTACAGTAAAAGAATCCTCAATAGAGTCTTTTCAATCGTTTCGCCGTCGTATTGGTTCTTCACTTCGACGAAGAAAAACGATAAAAATGTCTTCTTAAAAAGCGCTCTCTAAATTTTTGATCTCTGAAGATTCACATGAAGTAAGTTGATTATCCAATGACCGAATACTCGCTTTTCGTTTGGACAACTGCTATTGAAATTTCTTAGCAGTTATCGTCTAATGTTTAAAAACTATAAGAGCTTGAATTTGTTTAAAAATGCACCGAATTGTATCAAATTCGCAAAAGAATTTAAGTACATATCAATTTATGCACATTAAGGAGAACTACTGCGCGTGATTTTTTTTTTAAATTTCGTTCAAAGTTTCTAGGTTTTTTTCATGGTTCCCTGCGTTCGTGTAAATCCCTCAGTCCGTTCCATGGTTATAAAATGCCTAACTATTTGAGCGGTCAGCTTATTCAACTTCGTCCTCTTATTTCGTCTCCGCACCTGCCACAAAACGTGATACGCTAGACCAACCTGAATCCTCGAGTGGATTCAATTAATGAAGATTATTTTCACCTCGTCGGGAGCCCTAACAAATCCCTGTGAGATCGCCGCTCCCTGTATCACCGTCGAGGGAACTTCAGGACCCGTTGAAATTAGATTTCCAGGTTACGGCTTGAGGATTACGTGACGACGATTCTAGAGGTTTCTCGGTTTATATCGAGGGGTTGGAAATAAGCCTCGTAAACAATCTAAACTTCCCCTGCTTTCCCTCATAGTCGACTCACACAATACTGCCATTGTGGGCTTGTATCAGACCGTTTCGTCTCTTTGACGTTACGCACTACATCACTGTTAAATTGATGTAATCTCAACATCTCTTAAGGTATGGACGTATTACTGCGCCGTTGCCCGAGTTGTAATATTTTATTGAGCCTTCCTCTAAGTGTATATATCCTTGTGTACGAACTATTGTGCTCCTGCACTTCCGCACTCGTTCTGTTAATGTTGGAACCTCTCTAAATATAATCGTTAAACAAAACTGCAAATTAAAAAAAAAAAAAAATCTTGAAAGTAGTTGAATTAATTTGCTACTCAACCTCGTGAAATGCTTTCTAATAATTCGGAAATATCTCTGAAGTCGGGCGTTATGAATTCGAGAGGTTATAGCCGCCGGCGACAGAAATGGGGAATGATGCCATTGATACGGTCGAGGAAGTCTAAAATCTCCTTCGCCTGTCATTAAAAACGCCTTACCATGTTTGGGCCTGACATTCTTTGTTATTGTTGTTTTTGATACTATAACTATGGCAAAAAACGATAATCAAAAGCGTAAAACCTTTCCCAAAACGACTGTTCTGAACGCGCTCTATCGAATGCGTAACGTGCTTTACTTTTGTGAAGTGTTTTACCACACTTCCAAATTAACTCCCTCAACCTATAGAAGCGCGGGACTCGCTCTTCAACTTGCAACTTGAATCCTAAATTTGGTTGAAAATAGTATCACACTATTATTAATTGATCCTCTAAAATCTCGGAAACCAAACCCACCTCAATAAATTCAGCATCTAAAAAAAAAAAAAGGAAAATAATACCCCAGGTGCATGCCTGGTCACCAAGAATCTCGAAAAGACATTTTCAAAATACCTATTTTCATACACATCCGGCCGTTTTTGGCTATTGGGCTGAAAATTCGCTAGGCAATTTTCACAAGACTGAAGGCATGACTAAATTAAAAAAAAAAAAATTAGTTAAATCGAGATAATCCTGTTTGAATAATTCAATGAAATCCCTGGCGAGGCAAATTTTTTGCTCCAATTTAGAATGCTGGAATAATTCTTCAAAGAT
This sequence comes from Cyrtorhinus lividipennis, assembly GCA_019603395.1. Classification (NCBI taxonomy): domain Eukaryota; kingdom Metazoa; phylum Arthropoda; class Insecta; order Hemiptera; family Miridae; genus Cyrtorhinus; species Cyrtorhinus lividipennis. Next base: position 13,783,314 of record CM033999.1, on the reverse strand, counting down.
ACGTAAGACATTTCATAAAATGGTGGTGCCTAAATGCAAGCGGGCACTACGAGAAATCATGGAGTATGGGGAATCTCGAATATACGCTCACGCTCATTCGTTTGTTGGCTGTTCTCGTCAAATCTGTCGAAATGCGATTGTTTTTTTCCAGAGGCCCACCATCTAAATTGGGCAGAACAAACCACCTTCCAAGAACTTTCTCGGATGGTACCTACGCAGTTGATATCTGTTATTCATGGGAGACTCATTGCGTTTTCTGTTGCTCCTTGCATGGTTTCTTTATGCCGCATGAAAGTCGGATGGGGAAGAAGGAACGAAGCTTGAAAGCCTTTTTCCCGCCTGGGTGCAACCTATTTTTCCACCTGATCAAAGTAGACTCCTCCCTTGAGCTTCTTTTTCGTAAGTCCTTCACGTATGGGCGGTAGAGGGTTCGAGAGTTGGCTTCTCATGGTAAAAAAGATAATGTGCAGGGGCTGCCCCGCCAGGGATGGAAATTCACTAGAGATCCACCTACCTACCATGTATAAAGATCGTCTTGCTCCTTCGACCTTATCCAGACTATGAAGATATACCCGTATTTCTATGCTTTTTAGTCGGGAGAGAAGTACAGCGGGGTTCGGCCTAATCCAGTGGCAAATTCTCATCCAAAGTACAGAGAGGTTCATTTTCCGTTCTATGCACAAAGATGTCTTCAAACGGTGTAAACTAAAGGTTGACATCCTGACCCAAACCGTAAAAATTAAGATTCCATGTTGTTACGTTGCAAATGTTTTCTCAGCGATCAATAAAACGGAAAAATTTAGGTTTCTTCCCTGGCATTGTCACAAGTTCAATCTGCGGTAGACTCTCTCTCCTCTACCATTTAATTAAGAATATTTAATCAAAAAGTCATCCTTTAGAATTTGTTGAAGAACCGATTTAATAAAGTAATCTAATTGTTTTCTGTGGTCTTAAGGTGGCTGACGTTTGGCTAGTCTGAATCTCGATAGTCCATATATTAAACATTCCTAACGTTTAGTAGTTCTTTCCCATCCTGATCCTTCGCTCAATTCTTTCGCTCTGTACTCAAATATTTTGCTTTAAAATTGAAAAAAAAAACAGACGTTGAACTGTTTTAATCTTCTGAACTGACGTTCAAATTTTGTGTCCTTCTTGTTTCAGGTAAGTGGTCTTCTGCTCCTCGCATAGTTGCTACGTCCCAACGAAAGCTCGTTTTGTGAGTTTCAAATTTGGTCATCAACTGTTTATCTTATTTTTCTATGTTGAAATCGAAAGCTCTTTCAAGCCAGAAGAATAACTTCCCTCGAAGGCTTTTTAGGGTAGTTTCTGCTGAATCGTTTTAGAGCCAATATTCCTCCATTAAGGCCGTTTCTGGAAGGATGAATAGAGAAAAGATGGAGGAAGCAGTTGGACTGAGCAATTACGAGCCTTTGATGAGCTTTCCATCCCGATATTCCCATTGTTTCCGAGCCCATCTTCGCTCTTCCTTGTATAAATGCTCAGCTCTGGTGCTGGGCAAAGCTCTTCGAGTATAAGATGCTCTCATCGAGAATTCTGAGCTCCCCCATTGTTCCTTAGCCTCAATGTCAACAATCTAGGGATTCAATTCTCCAGTCGAGGGACCCCATTTGGCCGTTAGTGTTGGTACACAGACGTCTATAACGATTTCCCTACTTCAAACTCGCGGTTGGCGGTAAACTTTTCCCCGGGGTGCAGTCTTGGCCTTCGTCGGTACCCCTAGTACGAGGTTCGTTCGTGGTTCAATGTTGGTTACATTCCATGCTTTTTTGTTCGTTTTCAGCTTACATTCAAGCAGCGTATCACGTGTTAACATATAAGAAACTGCCTTCCTTTTTTACTCAGTTATTTACACTCAAATCGTCGACACGTCGCGCTCAACATCACCCAACATTTGAGGCACAGTATTTCATGTTTTTGTTGCATTTCTGTTTTTGTATTTGCTAGAACCCAGCTATAAATATCTCGAGTGTTGATAGTGTGCTTGGTCTCGATTGGGAATGTAGTCACGAGAGAAAAACAGTCACATCCTCTCAGCTGTGGTCTGTTCCTAGATGTTTTTGCTGAAGCCAATTTGAGAACTAATCTGGTTTCCAACTGCGACGGTTTTTAAGTTTGACTTGGACTCATCCCTACTCTATATTCTGTCCCAGTGATCTAAGCCCCGGGGCAGTTAGTTGTAAAGTACTTACTTTTTGCACAGGAAATTTGTAACGTGAAATTTTGTCACTGAAGGACAAACGAGAGTCTTGAGAACTTGGGCTCTACCAAATCCGGTGTTGACGAAATGAGAATCCAATTAAACTGAGAAAGACATCTCCCGAACTACCACGTATAATATCCGCCTATAATGCCTCTTGAAACCTACTCCTGGTGCTCTCTTCTATAGGAATCCTACTTAGCCAGAGAAAGTAAGTTTGAAGCTCGTCAGCAACCCTCCTTTTTTAAAATAAGATAAGGTGGTTGTTTGTTTCGAGATTGATCGATAAAGGGTACCTCGGAGGGGTAGGTTCTCTCGTTCGTCGTCTGAAGGGTCGAATCTGAGACACATAAATGTATTTTAATGTTGATCTTTATTCATGTTTTCCGAATAAGGAGACACAAACAGAACACAGTACCTCTTAAAGAAATTGACACTATTACTTTACTCTATGGCGATGGCGAGTTCATTTCAAGAACCTTTTTGACATCAAAGACTTGAGAAATAAGAAGTCAATCGATTTTCGTGCTAATTTCACCTAAATGAGTTGGCGATTTACTGCGGTGGTAGAAAAACTTTTAGTTCAGACGGCAGAAAAGATTAGGGCCATTGGTAGGAACCGAAGCATGCCGTGAGCCTGACCGTGACAAATCGTAAAACACTCTGTGGGACTCCCACCTTAACCGACCGACTCCTTACTGCCATCTCGACAAGTTAATGCGTCCCTTGGAAATACCAAAGGAAAAACTTCCCGAGTCCCAAAGTTCCATGTCAAAATCATTCTTGCTCTTGACTTCAAACCCGATTTCCCCGTTCTCTGAAGGAGAATTGCGTGCTCAGAAAATTGGTGTTCAGATGATCGGAGACGGAAAAAGATCTTTAAAATGAGTTGCTTGTGCTTGCTCCATTTAAGATATTAGGTAACTAGAAGAGAGGAAAATGTGTAGAGAAAATGGCATTCTCCGTAATCCTGAGTTCAAAAGACACTTTTCAATCGTTTAGCCTATATTCTGTAATTATCTCGAATGTTATACCGAAATGGATTTTGTAAAGTACGTGTTCACATTTTCCTATTGATTGAGTAGATTTATTCAGCCTTATAAAAGTTATTACTTAGCCGCCAGAGAGCATATCGACCGGAACACAGGTACAACCCTCTGTTCTAAATTAGAATGTGGGCCGCGCACACTGTACGTCACTGACAAAAAGATAGTTCGTATGGTTGATATTGTTCCGCACGTCTCAATGACTGTTTTATTATCGGTAATTCACCATGAATGTTGGATTACAAAATGTACTTCTCTTTCTAAATGATTTAAAGATATTATAGAACCTTTGTTTTGTGTTCAATGATTCTTGCAGAATTCACCAAACAACCTAATTTCGATCGTTCTGATGAGCGCGAATTGAATCTTCAGTAAAGAGGGGAGGAAATAGAATTGAAAGGTCTAAATTACTCTCAACAAATAAATGTCACTTAACCCGGTTTGTGAGCCACATAGTTCGTTCGTCGTAACTGTTTGTGAGGCCGTAAACTCGATCGTGGTTGGCGGAAACAACGGGAACCCTTATTCCTGGAAGAGAAGGAAAGTCGAGATAAATTCCAGACGAAACTCATCAAATGGTGAAATAGGATTGTCGGATGTGCTTCTTCCCACTGTTGTGTGAGTGGAAATGGAGAGAGCCTTTGTTCTCCAAAGTGGCCAATATCACACCTTGGCGACGGTTAATGCGGAATGCGTTAGAGACTGGCGGTATAAATCGTACTTATGCGGTCCTAAGCACTGCTATGACCATTGTAGAACCTTAACGTTAGTTTCGATTTTATTTCAGTGGCTGCTCATGTCATTAAAGGTGAATTATGTAGGACAGTCTCATAGATTCAGTAATGACCTTCTTACGGTAAATTTCAAGGACTTGTATGGTTCACTAGCATACCTTATAGGACGGCTTCATTAGCTAAAGCGGCCTTTTCTCTGCATACGCTCATCGGGAGACGAGTTATTCGCCCGTACATGGGGTCTAATGAGTTATTTTGCACTTTGCATAAAAGGAGGCCTTATACCGCGAGGTGAGCGATAAATCCAGTACAAACGAGCGTGTCGTGACGGGGAAGAGGTCTTGATAAGGATTTCCGGAGGAAACGCATTACCTTCCACGTCTCACTCTGAGGTTGCTGATAATGATAAGGGCGTGTCAGAGGACCCTCAAGGCTTTTCTTCTTCGTATATTCTTCCGAACGAGTTTCCGGAACAAGAGGGACTGGTTTGATAGAGTGTATAAATTGGGGAATTCCTGCTAAACGATACCGGGGCCTTTTCTAAGACTCTATCTAAGTATAATGCCTACACAGTCCGAAAAATTGAAATGAAAAAAATTGCGTCGCAAAGTCCGAAAAGAATAGCTTCCGCTTTGTCAATCTGCCATGAAGTTTTTCCTGATCATCTAATTTGCTAATTTCTCTAATTCGCTTGTAAAAGAAGCAGTTACAACTTCCAATCCGACTACGCCTTTTTGCTGACTATTCCTTTAATAATCATTATATGTAATCATGATATATCATGCTTATTTAATCGTTCTAAAAATCTACAATTTTGGTCAGGGATCTCATTCTGGCTCTAGTCACTATTCAATAATTTCCAGCTCGATCGGACCAAATTTGGGGAGTGAACGGGTAAAAACGTGTTTTTAGGACCGCATTTTTTTTTCTCCTACTTTTAGTGTCTACTGAGGCGGGTCATTGGTGAAATGGCACCTTCCCAACTACCTACTTTGAAAAAGAGGTTTCGAAATTTTTGGGTGCTGGGATATAATTTCCCACTAAATGTTAAACAATGAATTGGTTAGAATAAGTTAAGCACTCGCGGTTTTTTCTTTTTAGGGGAAGCCCTATGCGACTTTAGCAGTGAATCTTTAAAATTTTAGTGTCACGATCTACTCAAAACGGGTGGATGACTCGCGGATGATGTTCAACGCCTGCCAACATAAATAGCACTACAATAATTGATTCGATGTTCGGTCCTATATAGTGCGAAGTATGAACCACCTGATCCTACAGGGTCATAGGTTTGTTCATTCTATAGCTACTGTCTTCTACAGACACTTCGGACTCAATCATGTCCATTTTACATTTAAATTATAAGAAAACGACGGTAGCTTCTTTGCTGGTATATATTAAAATCTTGATTACACGCACTTCATGTTTCACTGTCCCCTCCGCCTCCTGGGCTCCCATTTTCACCCAGGAAACATTATTTCTCATCACAGCAATATGCCCCCGCGGAATTACTTCGTCGACAGCGGAATGGACCTAATTTATAACCTTTCCAAGATGACTGTGCCAGCTGAGACGGGGGAAGATTTCGGTTAGAAGGCAGAGGCGAATAGGGGTAGGAGGATTAAATGAGATTCGTGCGCAAGATTAAGCGCCCTACAGCTTGTTTAGACACGATTGGTTTTCAGATGGTTTCAATTCAGAGGATCTGTACAAGTTATGGAGGCTCTGCTTGATTTTAATAGCACATCGACTAATTTCGGCAGATGTCACGTGTTGGGTGGCTGCATCGAGCGGTTCGTTGAAAAAATACACCTCATAGCCCACATTTTTATCAGCTTGGGCGACACTGTTGATAAAGTCATATTCGAGAACGGAGGTCGGTAAAGATATCTGTGAATCACGGGACAATGGCACACAATAGGTACCTACCCACGACCGACGGAAAATGACGGTGGTGATAGCACGCTTATTTGGCCTGGCTTCGAAGAAAATAATAGAATAATGTTTATAGGGTATTGCTGCGGTTGACTTCGTTGATCTTATGATAGGATTAAAAAAGTAGTTGGCCTGGTTTGTAGCACATTTTTGTGGAGATCTTTATTTTTGTGCAAAGGAGAAAAGTGAGCGTTTTGTAACTTGAATTTGAAGGATCAAACTTCTTTTGGCTTGTTTGACCTTAAGATTTATTATGAGTTTGTAGGGAGGACAGTTTTCATGTTCTTAGGGAGTCGTGTATACAGATGCCATTGACGGGCGGCTTTTATCGAACGTTCCCCCATCTCCTCTGCACAAGGGGCTCTATTCGGAAGGGAAAATATCCCATGGAAAAAAGACCGCGTCATCCAGTTCAGATGAACAAGTTGAGTAAAATCAGACTTTTACGGCAGCATGAAGTACAAGTAGTTCATCGAAGCACCGGCTGTTGTTACTCTTGGTTCGAACTCGGAGAGGGTCCTTTACTCTGAAACTCCAAGTTTTATCAGTTCCAATCGATGCAAACTGTAACAATGTGGGTATTTGATGGGCGAAGCAGTGATTCCATGCTTGATGATGGCTGGGCAATTTTCGCTCTGAACGGAGGTGGGAAGATGTGCGTAATAATGGGCATTTTGAAAATGACTTCCCGAGGTTTGGGACTCATTTCCAGTTAACTTTTGAGGTAGTTGAGGAAATATGCTATATTTGGACATCCACCTTTTCTGATGACGTGAACCGAAAATGCGCGAATTTGAGTTGGTAATTCCTTAAATAATCAACCTTTAATGCAAAAGGTCAAACTCTCCAATTCGGCCCGAAAAATTTTTCTGTGCGTTTGAAAGTGTCCAGATAAGAAAAAGCAAATGTCCGTCCGCCGTCCACGCCCGATTTTGGTAGTAGAAAATGTTCTAAAATTTTGTTCCGGGACCCGTTTCCGACTCTAGTTGGTCCTCGAAACTTTTCAGCCCGATCGGATCAAAATTTATGTTTTGAAAAATTGATTTTCGGCGATCTAAACGTGTGGGGTATGGTTTTCCACCAATTTTTGGACGCTGAATCGATTGAAATGAGTCTCTGTGCGCCTGATCCGAGGAATAAGCAACCTCTGTGGAGGAATTTGCAGGGTTTTGTTTTTATTTTATTTGTATTCGCCGAGTGTTTTTGGAGGTGCCCAAGTATCCGTAACATCGAGCATCCTCTCGCATCGATACAAGCTTTATATCATAGTCACTTTTAATCTACCTCTCAAAACGCTTGAATAACGGAGGAGCTTTCCGTTCAAAACTTAACTTGTATGTAAGGTGGTCTACATCACACCCCACCCCATCCTGTTGTAGCTTCTGTGGCCGGAGTTAACTTCGCGTTTGTGAACCTAAGCCAGTTCGCCTCTCGGTTTCGTACCTTCCTCACGCCAAGTTGGTCCATGCTCTTGGAAAATTTACTAGGCGCCATTAGTAAACCTCTGTTCACTTCCCCAAGTTCGTTTCATTAGATCACACCTTGTAAATCCTCGCTTAATTGGATTTCAAATTAATTTTCTCCTTCAACTCACGGTTGTATTTCGGCCTGGAAGTGGGGTCGCGTTTGCCTATATTGATCGGTCGCTAGAGTAAACGGATTTGACTTAGCGCACATTCCGAGTTTCGTGTACAATTCAGGCTTTCAAGGGACTGTATAATTTAAATTGTTCGTTCAGCCCTCCTTTCTTTATAAGCAGCACCATCTGACTCATGGTACAGGAGACAAAAAATGCTCATATGTTAATTTCTACTAGAGTGTTATGTTTTTTCCAGTAGTCGTTGATTTTAAGGAAAGCAGGAAGGCAGTACACGACAAGAAATCGCGATTAGATCTCTCAATTACTGGTTGGATTTGAGATCACATTATGGCATGATAGTTGCAGATCGGATCGCTGCTTAACAAAACTGATGCTCGTGGAGTCGTCTCCAGAAAATTATTCAGAAAATTAACGGCAAGGGTTCAAATTAAAGGAAGGGTCCGGCACGGGAACCGTTTACGCTTGGGACCGGCTAGCAGACAGAATTTCGGAACTCTGTCAATACGTACAGTTACCTCTGGGGAAGGACAAAACAGAATGATATCATTTTTCTGTCAATGACGACGCGTGGGAATAGTGCTAATCTTGTTCTTGAGGAAAAAACAAAAAACGAAAAAAATCTGCGTGTTGAGCTATACAGGAGGTTTGAGACTTTCTACCTATTCGGAAAACAATACATTTCTAGGACTTATGTATTTTTTTTCTACAAGTGCGAATTTCTGTACATATTGAACCTGTCTTTAACTCACATTTGGATGCTTCTAGTTCGTGGATTTGAGTCTTGGATATGTCCTCGGATGTTGATGAGTGTATTCGATAAGTATTGCTCTCTCGAGGAATTGCATGTTCAGGTGAAAATATGCTTTCCTCATCCCAATGAACTCGAAAGTAGAGTTGGAAAGGTTTTTGGGTGCATTATTAGCCTAATCTCTGGGAGGCTGGTGAATTCGTGATCTGCGAAATATTCTTATTTAAAATATTTAAAAACTTCTGAGAAAATGTGTCTGTCTGTAGGTATGTTAACCCTTACATACCAGTACTCCTAAAACCGAGTATTTATGTATGAACAAAATATCCTTTCACTGCATCAGCGGAGTACCTCGTTTTTATGTTGAAAAGTGTTCACTTCACCCCATTGCCAAAAAAGTAGTCGGATCAAGATGGATGGACGTTTGATGTTTGGAGCCGCAAATGGATCTCGTCACTTGGCGGTGTTGTGCTCATGCTTTCCTTTCATTCATTTTTAACCGGCAGGTCCCTTCTCGCACAATCAATTATGTTCGATGAATTTTATTAAATGTTGATTGGCATATGGTTACTCACATTCTTATCCTTATAAGCTATATGTATCCTAATCTGTGTATACCTAAACCTAGGGCTACATATAACCCATGAGGATACTAATTCTAGTTAGTACATAATGTAACTCCACCCATATCCCCTATTTGATAGGTTATTCCTTGAATAATCAACCTATGCTAAAAGTCAATCTGTCCGATTCGGCCCAATTTTTTTCCTGGACGTTTCAAGTCAACAAAAAAGTCAAATGTCCGTCCGCCGTCCACGCCGGCTTTGGTAGTAGAAAATTTTCTAGAAATTTGGGTCAGGGATCTGTTCCCGGTTTTAGTTGGTACTCAAAACTTTTCAGCACAATCAGCACGGACCGAATTTGGGCAGGTTAGAGGTCAAAATGTGTATTTCGAAAAATGGATTTCCGAGATTTTGGGCGATCTAGGCGTGTAGGGTATAATTTTCCACTTAATTTTGGACGCTGAATCCAATCAAATGGGTCCCGGAATTGGTGCCTACCGGAAGAGGTTATGGACGCTGAATCGATTAAAATGAGTCCCCCTCATATCAATCGGATGACGCGATTCGCAATTCGCGTGAAGCCTCATGCGTTCATTATAACTACACGGACTCTCCACGAAAGGGGTTCATTAACATCTAACGTCGTTGCGAAGGAGAAGTCAACTGAATTCCTCGTTGTCGCCCTCTGACGTTAGCTTTAATGCGGTGGGATGTTAAGGAATTCACATTTGCGTTACGGCTTTCACGCTAGACGCCTTGGAGTCAAATAAGCAAACTCAATAAGGGTCTCTGATGCTTTGGTAATTATGCAAAAACATCCCCGCCTATCCCATTTCGTCTCAAACACAAGTTCTGAGATACTTGAGAAATAGGGTTAGCTTTAATTATTAATGTTTCTACCTCTGTTCATCAGGAGGGCCCTAATCCTTGCTGCTGTCTTATGCAGTTGATTACAGATTATACCTCTCTGTGCTTTTTCCAGTGCTTTACCTCTTTGCATTACTTGATTTTTTATTGTCTGCACTTGGAAATAAATGTTTTCCAATCTTCCCGGAAGGTACTTGCACATAAATTTGTATTTCTACGGAAAGAGAAAACTCCCTAACAGCTTGTAGTATACTGTGCGGGAAGAGAGGCAAGGGCTTAGTCTGGTTTTATTTGTACTGGGGGTGGCAAAAGATATGAATTGGTTTTGAATGGTCAGGAATCGGCCTGTGGTAGGGGCCAGATGATGGGAGGGTTCTCATTGTAACCGTCACATAACCCCGTTTTCAGTCGATACAATGGTTTGGACTGGTGAGCACCGTGGATTCGCTATGCGTACGTTTTTTGAAAATGGCCGAATGCTGAATTCTTCGAGCCTTTGGACTTCACTTTGAAGTGCCCCAAGCCGTCCCCAGGGTAATGCCATCCGAAGTTCGCTCGTGCATTGGAATCCACAGGCACCACAGCAATTCCCAGGACAGGTGGAAGACCTCCAACGATGGGAACAAACGCCAAGACGCTCAGCACGATAACGAACAGCTGCTCTAGGCATGTCAATTCGATCTCTAGGAGGATTATACTTTGAATATTTATCATTGAATCTCTATATGATGATTGTTCATGAACATCGACTTCACACTCTAGATGCGCTCAAGGTGAGAATCAGCTCAGGGCGATACCTATACGGATGTGCCAGAAAGCAGTGGAAAGTTTCCGAAATCACCTCCGCCAGTGTATAGGCCATCTTGGTAATGTAATATTCAAAACTTGATGTAAAAGAACAAAACAAGAAGTCGTCGACTGGGACTACGGACGTTCGGGTGATAGGGTTTTTGTTGTCCGTAATGAACTGGCTTCAGTGTCCGGTATTCTATTATAATAAATTTATCCGGATAAACAGCTTTTACTTACGTTGTACCGTCTCATGTTCCAACACTGATCTAATCTTTATAATGTGAGTCAGGTTCATATACCTTACCTTGGTTCATCTGAAACTGCTGGAAGATATTTTGGTCGTATACTCAGTTACGAATATTTAATACTACTGGGAGAAATAATAATACTTGCAGTTAGGGAGAAAAATTAGTTGATTACTGATTCAGCTAAACTCTCTCCATCTTCGTCAGAAGGGAACACGCACTATTTGTGGAATCGAGATTGATGAGGCCATCGGTGCCAATAGGTTAGCAATACGATACGCTTGATCGTCACTGCTGCCGATAGAGCGATTTGTCAGATAGGAACCACCCCATCACCCCAATTTAGAAGGAAGAGGAACGATTGCCAGTGCGACTGTACGGTAGCTACGCCTGCAGTAATCGCAATCACAGCCACCTCCGCTTTCTCGCCTCGTTTGCCAGCGCCGCGGTAACGCCGTTCATAATATATGAATAATCGATGTTCCATTCATGAATATTCATTCCACATCTCCCGCCTTTCCAATGACTAGGGAGTCGGTCGCGTTTTGATTAACCATTTGCTCCACCCTCGGCTTACCTGTAGCATTCCTACACACAACGCATCGAATTATGGTAATGGAATGGCGCACTGAATTGGATACTGAGTACAGTAGCTTCCGTTGTGTGAAGCTTGTGAATATCTTGAATCATCTGCGTGATACCTGATGCGCGGAGCAAACTGTTAACCTTTTAGTACTAACCAAAACTATCATCACTTTTCATCACAGTCTTTAAAACAAAGACAAGTAATCACAGTCCAACATTGATTTTCGTCTATGAGATTTTCCAATATTGCATTTGCGTGTATACATGTTCATCCGGATTTTTGTTGAGGCTGCATCATACTCATCCGTTGGGGAGGACTCAGAAACATCCGTTCTGAGGAGAGCCAGTCAGAATCAACTGTGCAAGTGGCGTGGCTCAGTACTGCGTCCTCCGTTTGAGATCGTTTTTCTTATTCCTAGCTTTCGAAATGTGGATAAACAATACAGAAGAAGGAGGAGGCTGCTGATAGTGATGAGAGTTTTTATGTGGTCATGGTAGAGATAATAGTTCCCTCTGTGACACGTTCACTAGTCAAATCGTGCGAACATTGTGGGAATTTCGCATGGGTACAATACACAAATATGCTGGAACCCGAGTAGGTCGTTACCTGAAGCGAAGAACGTGGCACAGAAATAGTATGAACAGGGATGAATTAAAAAAAACTCTTTTTTTTTTATGCATAAGAACGGAGCGGAACTTGTTTTTCTTGTATTTTACTTGTCATTGTATGTACATGCTTATGACCACACGTTCGCATGTCAGAGCTGCGCATAAAATGCGTCAGACTAAAAATCATGACAGTTTCCGCATTAAAGCGATGGCTTCTAGTAAAACCAAGGCTGCGATGCGACGATTGATCACATTAAGCGTGTAATGTAATAATGAATCAGCAACCAATAGAGTTATAGAATTGAGCCTCATTGATGATGGCCTTTTCTTTTGGCCTTTCCGACCTGAGTGAAACTACGAGCTTGGATCAGGTTGAGCCTCATTTGAGGTTTCCTCTGTTACTAGTAGCACTTCAACTCTTTGGTATAGAAATTCAAAAGTGCTTTGGGTCGAGCTGAACCTACGATGATCTCGTTTCCACTCAGCTTAGTGACCAACACCCTTCAGTTGGGTCTAAATTCTGGCCATATCAAAATAACGTCATGCTCGTGGAAACACGCTGACAAGTTCCTTCCAGTTGTGCGATAGTGTTTCGATTGTTGGCGTGTTTTCTCTCGGTAATTTATGCTAACATAAACTGTGAGAGTTTGAATGCATATTAATTGCCCGGCATTTATTTAAACGGACATTTCCGTAGTCCGCTTTGCTGCTGGGAGACCAGTTGTCAGAGGAGGACAATGTTGGCTTTGTTTCGTGTTCTGTCTACGTGTTTTATCGTTCTTTTCCGTTTTTTTGTTTTCATTAAAAGTTGTCCCGGGGGAAAGAGCTTGAGTTGTTTCCGCAACTCGAATCAGAGGGTTTCAGTTCCTTGCGACTCCATTGTTTCGGGGTTTTTACGTACAAGTTGACATATTTATACCCTTGCGCATGTTTGGAAATCTATCCTTCAATATTTGATTCCTTAGAATATCTCAGGGATCTTTCTAAGGAAGAACCAAATTTCTATCAACATTTCCTCGTAGGTGTAAACAAACAGGCTGCTGAGGCTCTGGCACCATGTCCGTTGACGTTTTTGTTGATTCTTTCGACATCTCGTCTATTGAAGTCAAAAATACCTTTTTACAGGTTGGCTTTTATCGCATCTATTTTCGAAAAGCGCTGATTTGGGAAGGACGATTCTTTTAGAATGTTAGCGTACAATGTTTTACTAATTATACAGCGAATCCTTTTTTTGGGATGGATCGGAGTATAAATCGAAAACTCGCGAACCAAATGGTTTTGCGTTATCCGAGTGGTTCTTGTTGAGGTAATAAAATTGACTTCGAGAGTGTTTTGAAGCTGGTAATTGAATTAGTTTGCTCTGCAGTCTCTTCCTCCCTTTGTGTTCGAGTTTCCCAACCCACGAAAAAACGGACAAATTCGTACTCGAATTCTCGTAGGAATGCGCGCTGTGGTTAGGTGGTTTCCAAGCTCATTATTGATAAATACGGTTTGCATCCAGTATATAAACTTGTTTCTACCTTATCGCTGGGATTCTGACACCGAAATGGGCAATTGGAGACGTGGGTAACTGAGAGAATGAGAGAGAATAGAAATCACGCCAACCATAGCGAAACCCAGCTCCAATCCACTTAGGTTATCGATGGAGGCAAAACCCGCCTGAGACATTTCGCGTGAAGTCGATCTGGATTGTAGCTTAGCTACAATACATCATGGGCGTAACATGCGCGAGAACTATGCAAATCTTTAAGTTTATATCCGGAAAACCTTACTCGAATTGCATAACGGTGGATGGCGTAAGTATAATCTCGTAATGTGCGCAACGTTCTCTTGTACGAATACATGTGATTGCAGTGCAATAATATTTTCCATTAAAATTTATTATTATTATTATTATATAATTTTTTTTACAGAGATAAATAGTTATTATCTGCAAGTATTTAGGTACGAATGGCTGCTCTATCGAAAAAATTGAAATAAAGGCTGGGGTATTCAATAAGGATGATCCCCTTTTACGAGTAGTAGTTCAGATCGAAAAGAAAGTCTTATTCGAGGTTTTGGAAAAAGCATTCTAAAGGAATAGGGAATAAACCGTTCTCCACGTAGGAAAGGTACACAAAGGTTGACGAAACGCGTTTTCGCTCTCAAAAGCTCTTCGTTTTTATTGTGGGTAATTCTTTACATTTATTGAATAAAGCTTCACTGAGTGCCTCTCGCTCTTGTCGCGAATCGACATTCCGATGTTTTCACACACTCCCTCGATTCTGTGGAAGCGCAAGCTATTCCCTGGACTAATCGATCGATATATTGAACAGTTGTTATAGTGTACACAATTTTTTTTTCTTCTTTTTTTGTGCTTTTTGGTAATAACGCGTCGTGGAGACAAACTATTTCCAGCGTTGAATCATCATACAAAGCCCTACACAAAGAGATGAAAACTTTCAAGGTCGGTTGACTTTTATCATCTCGCCATCCGCGATTTCCTTCGTAATAAGGCATCGTTGAGATAAATATTGACTCACAATTCCAAGCCCAATGGACAGCGTTAAGCAAATATAGAGATTCTCCAATTTTACATTAATTTTATGCTTTCAAGTTTATAATTCAATGAATTGTTTTTAATCTTAACCTCGTCTTTTTTTTCAGGTAAGTTTAATGTTGATTACTTACTTGGAGAAGTTTTCTTGATGACCCGACGGTGAGTTGCTTTCTAGGCCAAGAGTTCGACATTTTGCTAACACCTATTATTATTGATTACTCTTGACCATTTCGTTGTGCGGCTTGAGTTAGGAGTTCCCATTCTTGTGCCAAGATTCCTTCAGGAGTTGCGAAACAAAATCAATTATGCCATTCAACTGTTGACTGCCTTCAATCGGTCTCAGCCCTCATCCATAGTTCCTCCTTGAATGATGTAAGTCTGAAGCAACCTCTTGTGACCTCAACACTATTTTCATTGGAGTTTCTCGTCATCAGTCGGGTAGACTTTTTTTTTTTTTTAATAATAAGAGATCAGTTCAATATCTTACCGGTATAATATTATTATAGGTAATAATATAATTATACTATTATTTAATTCTAGGATCCCTGAAGATCGTGCATTCCACTTATTGTTGTTTTAGATCACAGTCTACCAGTTTTCAATATTATCTATGTCGGGAGGATAGCTGACTCACCGGTAATAGCGTGGGAGAGGTGGATTGAGTGGTTTTTACATTGCGTTGATTGGTTCTGCTCTCCAAGGGCTTTGGTCGAATCTCAAATAATTTCTTGTACGTATTCCTCCTAATCTCCTTGAATACGATCGTTAGGATCTTTAGGCATTGGCACTCTTCCCGCGTCGTTCTTGTGTAAGCCGTAATTAATAACACATTTAGAAGCCATACATTGTTAGAATAACCGTGGTCTAAACTTCCTCGTCTCTAATAAAAACATTCCTACTCGATGGCATTGTGAAGTAGTCAGTGATCAATACCTAACCGGAATTCTCGGGCCCCTAAACACTATTGAAGTTGTCTGATTTCTCAACAAAAGTGTAAACTTATTGAAAAATTGCGATTCTGAATCTGATTATCGATTCTTTCTTAGATGCCAATGCTATTTACCTCTTCACTGTCCATTTTCATGGTCAATAAAGTCAACGATCTTTATTTCTCCACCCCTCATTTTCGTGTATACCGTGCAATAACTGGTTGTAATCGTCAAAATAGGGAGAGTCATCAGCATTCATTTGATGTATGTAGTTGTATAGCATTGATGTCCATTTGACGTATTATTTCCCACGGACAGTATAATGAAAATGTGAATTAAATTGTTTTTAAAATAATAAAAATGAAAAAAAAATCGAACCATTTCACTTTACTTGAGCGGGGTGTCATCTGGAAAAGCCTTCAGTCCTCGGAGGTTAAGTGCCTCTTTTTATTCACGCTTCAGGGACCCTCAATACATGATGTACTTACTTACATGAATGCTGTTCATATGAAAGGTGAAATACTCGTGCTGGGAGCGTACAGATAGCGCTCTTTCAGGAAAATCGTGGAAAAACCAAGGCGGAAATAGCTTTTGTCCTTTTGTACACTGTTTAGTATTCCACGCTGGGGATATTGTTGCCATCCTAACCAACTTATGAAATGCGCTTCCAACGCGTTTATTACTCCTTTTGTGCTCAGGTGCAATATTCTCTGACTGTTGTTGGTCGCTTTGGGAAACACATTCATGTTCTCCTCCCCTTCGTGTAAAATAGAGCTTGGAGAAAGGTTCTCAAAAAAGAAGAAGAAGAAAATAAACGGGAGTGAAGGAGGATAAAGAGGGAACGAATGTATAGAGTGGTAAGCGACAGGAGCATTGGCGAGAAAGTCGTTCTTGCGACCCGAATCGTCGTCTTCTGGAAGGTTATTGGCTTTTTTGAACGCTACAGTCACACTCGGAATATTTACCCATCACTCCTTTGTCATTGACATGTCCCTTGATCCATTGTGATTCTAAAAGCTCCCCCTTCTGCCGAATTACTTTCGACCTCCTCGATAAACATTTCCCGTAATACCCTGCCGCAAAACTGCGGTTTCCCTTTCCTTCCTTTCACCACTTGCTTGCTTTCTACGATCCATCCAGCTGCTGGCAATGAATGGACGAAGGTGGCTTGTGGAATGATTTTCGGAGCACGCACATAAGTCGTAATGTCTAATAACTGCTGTTCCCTTAGTTCTGGCCCACGCTAAGTTGTTGTACGTCAAGGAAAAAAAGAAAGATTCGCTTTTCTTTGAACCTTTCGTGTAATTGGGATTAACGAGTTGGCATTTGAGGGATCTCTCTTTCTAGTGTATCAAGTACTCAAAATTTAATATCGAACTCATAAGAACATTGCTCGGAGCGTCGTATAGACCGCTGAGTATCGATGCTCATCGACGATGGCAAATCAGTGCTCAAACAGCTTGTCAACGCTGCCGGACAAAAGGATAATGGAATAACGAAACCCGTATGAATCCGCTCTGTCGTAGAAGGGGAGCGCATTTGGTAGGCAATTGATGTCCCTCGAACAACACCCAATCGAAATGCATTGCCTCTACTGTCATCAGTCGTCTCTCTCACGGACCCTGCATTGGAAGTAATTGGCATTCGCCGCTTCTAGCTTTGGTTCATCACGTGAGTCGATTATTTGGCCGAAACGTAGTGACTCCTCTTTTACAACAAAGGCCGCATTGTAACTCAATATTCAAATTAAAGATGTGCTCTCTATACTAGGGGAGCAAGGAAAACAAATATCTTGCTATGAAAAATGTATCTACGCATAACATTGTATCAACTTAACCTAAAGCGAATCTAAGGTCTTGGACAGTTGAGGGGTCGGCCTACTCGCCTTCTATCTTGACAAGTCAATTCTTGTGATAAACGGGGCCGGTAACAGGTAGGAAGGTACCAGACTGGAATTTATTTATATCGCTACAGGTGATTGTTCATATTTGTTGTAACTCTCCCAGTTGATTGCGTATACCAACCACTAAGATCTCTTCATGAATGCATCTGAATAGGGAAAATCGACTAGCTACGTTTTCATTAGCATAGTTCTTTGAGAATGAAAGGAGATGGTGCCAGGTGGCCGTATTATTAATGTCTTAAAGGGGATAATTTCGGGGAAAGATATAAAGAATAAAACAAATTCAATGGGTCAGATGAGAAATACCGTAATAATTCATCCAGTTGAATGAAATTAATTGGTTTGTTGGTTAACAAACTAGACGAGGGGGGGGGGGTGTCATGTGGAATGGTTATTATTATTTTTTTTTTGTATATTGGTATTATTCACTTATTCAATTCGGCTAGACGAGTCGGTATTGAGAAGGTTGGGCATGTGACAGCATATCATTGGGGACCTTGCTTATCGACTTTTTGAAACTCGATAATAATAGCGTCAAGGCGTAGACCTCATAATATATCCCATGAAGGATATCATAAAATTCAACTTTTTTTAAATAACTAATGGAGTTCAAGGCATTTCTGTTGAGGTAGTCAAATATCACGAAATAAATCTTCGGTGCAAGTTACATGGAAAGGCAAAAATTGTTTCATATTCTTCGGAGATTCACCTTCTAATTTTGTTGGTGGACACCCTTTGTGTATAGCATTCATCTCTTGATTCTCATTTACATATTTGTTTTCCACTCAAGTACACTACAAAGAAACACATAACATGCTTTGACCACCGGAAACCTTGAGGAAATGTAGCAGTTATGGGATATCCGAGTTTTACTGGTTAGCTCATTCTGTTTTGATAGCGGGCGGTTTAGAGAAATTCAGATTCGAGTTGTGAGGACGGTGGTTGTGGATTAGGTAACCCGAGGGGGCTCGGATTAAATCCACAGTTTATGGGAAGCCGCCTCTTATCGTTTAAGCTCCGGAGACTCCGCAGTACCGCCGGTCGACGGGCGATAAAAGGCCAACAAAGTCAACGGACTGTTACTTGCGGGATAAGGTCTCTCCTTTGGACTTCAGAACACGAGGAGAGATTGCGGTTGAAGGGGAGAGTGGGAGCAGTCGCCAGTTGCCATTGATCAGCAAGATGTTATCCTAATTTT
Source organism: Cyrtorhinus lividipennis (assembly GCA_019603395.1). Taxonomy (NCBI): domain Eukaryota; kingdom Metazoa; phylum Arthropoda; class Insecta; order Hemiptera; family Miridae; genus Cyrtorhinus; species Cyrtorhinus lividipennis. Next base: position 13,764,806 of record CM033999.1, on the reverse strand, counting down.
CAACAGCTTTAGACCCTACATCAAATAGAAACGTTGGAAAACGTCTTACAATGGGCCATTGTCCTATGACAGCTCTTGACGGAGAAGTGTATTTTTGCGTTACTTGAGTGCGCGGAGATCTATGATTGTCCCATCTTTGTCGGTTCAGCGTCAGAAGTTACGTAAGAAATACATAAATTAAATATAGCCTCTGAGAGCTGGCCTCCTGGTTCAGACTTACCTGTGCTGAAACATAGGTAAATTTGACATCTACTTGAAAAGCATTCAGTTCAAAAAGAGTTCATCCCCCTTGAAGTTGTTTCATGCAATGTTTGGGTTAACTCTACATCAAACCATTGGTCAAACTGATCTTCAAAATACTCGGGGCTGTGTCTGTTAAAAAATAAAGAACAGTAATGATTCTCGTATCGCAGATTAAAACTACAAGCTTTTCCCGTCTGGAATGATCTTTGAAGTCAACCGTGAAAGGAATTCTCCATTTCTGGGTATGGATTCTGGAGTGATCACTCGAAGCCCTGAGCAGCCTGATACCACTGGACTATAAACGGAAACGCATGAAACGAGGTATCTCTAACATGGCTGAAAACAGGGTTCAGTGGGAGTGGCGTAATCTGGAAAATGTGGCGTGAGGTGATGGACGCTGCCAACCATTTTCCCCCTTCGTTGTCCTCATCCCACAATCAACAAGGAAGAGGAAGTTGCCCGAATCATCTTGAGAGAGGTTTCCTTCTTTCTATTTTCGTTGAATAGAACACTAGAAGGAGACTGAAATCGGGAACAACAGGAAGCAAACAAAGTGGAAATGGAGCCCTCGTCACTTATGGGAATAGGGCCACATCGAGAGGTCAACGATCAACTTTACCAGGCAATAACTGGCTCCCGGTTCCAACAATATTGTTTTATCGCTACCGCCCTCACCCCCTTTTTTCTGGGTCTTCTGCCCCAAAGCCACCCCATAAGGGGAGCGGCTGATATGGAAGAGACGGGACCAGGTAGATAAATGCCTGTAGTGGTCACACAACCTTTTCGGGGTAGATCGTTCTGTATGTTCAAAACCCAATGGAAAACAAATCGCAGAACTCTAGTACTTTATCTTCCACCTGGGCGTTCTTGCACTGATTCTTTTGATTTTGTGACGCTTTGTCCATCAAAAACACTCCTCCGCCCGACTTGGATTCAGAAAACTCAACTGGTCAATTTGACTTACCCATCTGGTGCCAATAGATTGAAAACTATTCTCTGAGTGAATTCAATTTTCAGATTTTGTTCACTCACAGCGGCCTCCAAAGTTTATTTCTCCCAGGTGGAAGAAAGTTGGAGGGTCACGTGCAGGGAGAAGGAGCCGTTCCGGAATAACTTGCGATAGCGAAGGTTGTAAATTAACCTCAGTTTATCTAAAGTATCATGGAAAAAAATTCATATTCACTACGCTCCAAAGGTGATTAGAGCCTAACGATTCCATAAAATAGGTTGCTTGCTCCATTAGGATTTCGACAAAACTTATCTCTTAAAGTTATTTTTTGTTTTTTGAAAAGAAAAAGATTTTGCGTTTTGATGCATAAAAAAATTGGAAAACGAACAGAAGAGCTGTAATGGGGCTGAAGGACGTTATGTGATTTCCTTCTTGAAAATTTCAATAGTGATGAACATTAATTGAATAATGTCGATTTGGTAAGTATATACAGGAATTATTTGTGCTGGTACATTATTGAAATTAGATTCCGAATATCATCGAGGTGTTAAGTATACGGGAATCAACATTTTTGAAAATGAAAAGATTTTTTAGATTAGCTTTACTTGAAAATCCAATCAATCATATACTAGAGGCAACTTTTGACGTTTTCAACAAGACTGCTTCACATGAACATAGCTGTCTTGTGCATAGGTAATAGGTAATGCCGGGAACATGAGTTCAAATAGAAGGAACGCCTAATCAACCACTCTGGTTGCCTTTTTTGCCTACTTTCTACTGAGTTTCTCCACAGGTAGAAGTGCTGCCTTTGAGATTTCGTTCACACTCCTCTTTTAACTGACCCCCTCTGCCCCCTCACTTCTCTGTAATCACCTGGTCTTCAAAGGGATTCTTGTTCGTTAGAGAAAAAAGTCTCTGTGTGAAACGTCGAGTGAACTTGTGATCTTCCCTTGTATCTATTTCCTTGTGTCTTCTAGTTGAAGAGAAAGCCATTATAAACATAATGACCCCACCCTTGTGGCTGTCCATTCATTATACATAGAGAGGTCGAGGCCGTACCGGGATGTGGTTTTGGTTTATTATCTTCTCATTTATAACCCTCTGTCTTCATGGCTCAACTCTTTCGTCCGATTTGCCCACATTTTTTTCATTTTGCATTTTATGAGATTAAGACTCTAATTCCTGGTTTATACTTCCGCCAGTGTACCTAGAAAATAAACCGCCGTGGAATAATTTGCTGTGCCATTATTAAATCCGAGAACAAAAAGTATGTTACCGAGTAGAATACATCAATCTTTTGAATTCGACTTGTGTAGGTATTCAATATCGTGTTGCTCTCTATGAATTCAGAAATGGGTTTGTAACGTAATTGTCGCTCTTATCCTTGTTATTTATACCATACCGGAATATTAGAACGAGGCCAACGTTTTTAGAAATGCCGTACTATGTTTCTAAGATCCGTTGCCAAAGTTATGTCATCAATTATGCGGCGAGTAGTGAGTACTCTCATCCTGCAAATAATGAATTTCTTTTGTCACCCATTCATGATAAAGGGGTATGGAGCAAACGTGCAGGAATCAATATATTTCCCTAACCCACTCGATAACGTTGATGCAGTTAAATGCAGTACGCCGTTGTGCATTTTGCTCGTTTCGCTAAGAACGAGAGACTGAATTGTGCTGGGATACAAGAAAATAACGTTTCATGATTGTCAAAATAACGGAAACTATAAGAGCTTAATATTACCCGTCGAATTTTGTATCACCGTCTGCAGACACGACAATTGACCTCACCCCCAGGCACTGCATTGCCGAAGTCCCTAATCAACTCAGAGCATCTGATGATGTTCAACCGCAAACCCATAATACCCCTCTGTGGGGAGATGCTTTCGACGAAAATCACTTTCAAGCTATATTGTATGTTGTTGGTTCATACACGCTGTGAACTATTTCAAATCTGATCCTCGGCTCTCCGTTAAAGTTCCTCTTGGTGCCTTTGGAAGTCTTGGCCATAAACTGCTGTACAAGCTTATTTACCGTGTTGGTTGTGAAACATGCGTGTGGAAACAGAGGATGTACAATACGTCGGCAAACTCTCTAACTGCCCTGATCCCTTGGAGATCAGCGAGAACACATGACTTTTGCCGTAGCTTCCCTAAAGACCACCATATATCATCTGACACGGAGCCCAGTCCAATTCTCTTTCCGCAGGGCATGTTCCATCTTCTCTGGCCCTGTTGAAATGTATTCAACGTCGGTTCCTCGTTCGACCCCTTCCTATCAACAAGTGGTCGTACTGATTACCGAGCACTTTGACAACTAAAGTTTTAAAAGAGAAACATGCCAACTTGTCTGGACAGGTAGGCGCATTCGGCTTCTAGTCTCTAGGGTGTTATTAGGTGGAAAATACTTCAGCTTATTAATATCTGGATAATAAAGCTCTGTTTTTATGCCTAAGGTAAAAATATATCATTTTCTCTCAAATTAGACTAGATTTCAAAACTTGAAAGTTTCATTTACAAAAAATGCTCTAATATATCTAATCTCTTCTACAAAATCTGTAATTTTGGATCATGACTCGTTTTAGACTTTACTTTACCCTCCATGTTTTTCCACACAATCGCTCAAAATGGAGGCAGGATTGAGATAACTCCACTAAATTGTAGGCGGGTAATGGATTGAGATAAGGTTTAAAACGATCGTCAAAGGAGACTGGGTGTGAGTGGAAATTGGTGTCTTGCAAATCGTGTTTCCAGCATATTGGGGGCCTAGGTAACAGAATAACCTAAGTACAGTATTCGTTGAAATCGGGCTAGGTAGATACTTACACCTATACCTGCTTTTTGCACTCGTGTTACTCGATACTTTGCTTCTCCAAAGTAGCCTGTTTAACTATTCAATGCAGTGCCACTTCGTGCTAGGAAAACCAATCGTAAACTGAGAACTATCGTGAGCTATTATTAGCCAGAATGCCATCTTCTTTCCAGTCCGTACGACCGGAGATCCGTCAGGAGCACTTTCCCTGGTTCCATCCTCTGGATGCTCGACACGTGGGCCTTGGAAACTATCTTCCAGGCGCTGGGAACCCGCTCTAGATTCCGGAGGCTCAGTAATCTACAGTGAGTTATATGGTCTCACGGGAGAAATGAAAAAGTGACGCTCTTCTCTTCTCGCTATCTCCTTCTCCGCCGTATAATCTAAAGTTGCCTGTCGGCCTTTTGCTACCACCGGCTCAGCTCAAGGATAGTACTGGATAGCTTCCTGAGGGAGCGATATTCTCTGCGAGTATCTCCTTCTAGAAAAGCCTCACTACCTCAAGCACTTGCTCATGGATGTCCTGGTTAGTAAAGTTACATCATCCCTGGGTTTTGTTGTTTAGAAAACGAATGGGACGAGTGATCGAGATGACGAGTAAAAGAATCCGCAAGGGGAAAAACAAATGTTCGGATACCGAATTAAAAAAAGATTTCGTACTACCTTTCGCTATAAAAACTCGCACTGCTGGTAACACTTCCTGATATTGTGTAACAATCCGCTATCGAAATCCTCCCAAAATGACATGGCTGTGGAAATGAAGGATTTAGTTCGGCTGCTCAGGGACTCGGTCGGAGCACTGAAAATTCGTCTCCAACCCCCAACAGGTGTCAAGGAGTCTCTGATATAACGGCTGGCCTATTAACCCATCGCCACTATACCCACCCGAATTCCGCCGACTGCGGAACTTCTTAATCTCCTGGGAAAAGCCCTGTCACTAGCCTGCCATTGGGTCGTCATTTGAATAATTCGGTTCTTGACTCGTTGAGTTATTATTGGCCTTTTCGTTCGGAGTATTTTGGATTGGCTGAATCCCCATTTGAAATGTTCTCATTTCATTCTAACAATGTGCAGCAAAAGGTTTGTTCCAGGTGTTAGACGAATCGTTGACAGAAAAGGAGGCAGGAGCTCTACGACAAACTGATATTCCAGCTCACCCTGTTGACCGAAATGTTCCATTGCCGGCTGCCTCACCATTTTACAGATGAAAGGTGTTGAAAGATTTTGCGAAAAATTGAGGCCGTTCTCCAGTATAGGTTAGAACTAACGTAATTACCTCTTCTCATCTACCTGCGGTTTATTACTTGGCAGAATTCATTTTTCTTTCGCCCCTTCGTGAACGCCCAACTGACGTTTAAAATGAACCTGAATAGCTGTAAAGTAACGCTCAGCTTGTTGGTCGAGCGGACGAACAGAACCTAACCACAATTCAGAAGGCGTTGGAAAGCTGTCAACTTCTGTCGACGGACGAAGTTAGACCTGGAAACAAACGTTATAAGAAGATGGAAGAAAAGTCAGTAATTTTCACAGCAGAAGAAATACACTTAGGGTTTGATTTTTGTGAACTTCCTCTATCCATAGTACCCCCAAGGTTCTCAGAATAGATGCCCTAAACAGGGCAACCGAGGACCTTGAACGAAGTCACTCCCTTCATTCGTCACGGTTCCTCACCTTTGTCTACTCAAGAGATTTAGGTTAGAAAGAAAGGCTTCCGGCCTTTTATCTGAGCAGTTGTTGTCTTCGGTCTCCAGAAATCCCATCCTGTCCTTCCAGCAATAGGTAAGGTCGAGTTCACAACGTGAAGATTGATCAAGGACCCAATGCTCCTTCCTATCTCCTCAATCTTGGTGTTCAGAGTCTCGGGTGAAGTAAGTTGCCTGAGTAATTTTTCACGCTGCTTTACGGGTTGTGTTAGGTAATCCTGACAACGTCAGAATAAGGGCAATCTTGTTGGAATACATTGTCTGGTGGTAGGTATTATCAATTTAATTTGGACGTGTCAATGCTCTTCAATTTTTTTCTGGATATGAAAAATAAGCAATAGTTGAAGTATAAATAAATATTAAGTATAAATAGTGGCACTAATGACATCAGAATTAATCCAGTTCCTCTAAAAACCTGTGTCCCCCTCCCCTCCCCTCCCAAGAACTGTTTGCGTTTGACGCTGATGAAATTCTTCTCATTTATGAGAGATTTTGTTTTTTCAAGGTATGTAATTATTCCGTTTGAATATAATGAAAGGAAATACTGTTTTTGACGGAGTTTTGATTGGTCGATTCAATTATAACTGTCTTTAACATTTCTGTAGGGGACTCACCTTAACTTACGTAATTTTATTGGGTACATTCTATGTAGGCAGTTCGGGAAATAGTTTCCAACAGGTGAACCCTTAGTGATGGAAGCTAATGATTATGGCAGTGAGCACGTACTTACTTTGACATCTTGTTTTCCTCTCTCGTTGCTCTTTCCAACCGAAGAAGAACGCTAAACGCCAGAACCCGAAATTGAGAAAACAAGACTGAAACTTCCGACTTCCTCGACTGTGTTTTCTCTTCTGTAAGAGCAGATAGGTACAACTTTGGTGTTATTGTGCGTTGGGCGGTTATTAGTGGGAGCCTCGAACGAAGTTGGTGAATCGCTACGATGGAAAGTCGGAGTATCAGATAACTTGGGGAGTCGACCTTTCTGTTGCCTCTTGTGTTTCCGTTGGAAAGCCCTTCAGTCGAGACTTTTCTGTTTTTCTTTTTCCCTCGTGGAAAGGCAAGCGTTTTGTTCATCATGACAGCTTGGAATGGGACTGGTACCTGAAGGAAGAATGGAGCCAGGGAAAATCATTATTTTTTTACATGCAGTTGTTAATGCTCTTTCATTTTCTCCATGATCCGGCGGTATTCATCACTCTCCTACATCCTGCTACAGCTCTGCTTTTCTGCAGCCAATAATTTGAGTATGTAGAATCCCTCGCATTCTCCTATGTGTCGGGTGGTTCTTCATGAGCCACTCAACGATGGAAAACCTTCAACTTTTTCAAGCATTGTTCATTAAAATATCGAAGGAGAATCAAACAGTCACTCTCTCACCCAACCTAAAACGCTTCCGCCTCACCCTTGGCGTGCCCACCAAAGGTCGATTGTGTGTTAATCGCACTACAATAAACTGATGCAAATTCAAGGGTTTCCACCACATTTCTACCACTTGACGTCTCCTTCAGAACCGCACCTTCCGAACAATGAATTCTGTGGTTTCTATTCGAAATTAATTAAATGGTCAAGAAGGACGGGAAAACAATTGCTGACCCTCCGACGCAGGAACTCTACGACGCGACACCGTTTACCGTGCAACCATGAGCGTGAACAATGAACGCTAATTTCTGTGCAAGTTCCTCTGAAGTCGACTGAAGGTGATAAATATTCATGCCAACCGCGCTCTCTCTCTTTCTATTGTTTCGTACTACGGAGCGAAAAGTGAGCACTTTACTTACCCAGACAAAAATGAAAAGTTTTCCCTCCATCTCATATGTCGTTTCCGCGGGAGCAGCCATTTAAAATGCATGACGTCGAACAATTTCGACATCATTGGTTTCCACATTAAGGAAGTTGCGGGAAATGTCTTTCATGTTTTGGGACTCGAAACATGAATTGTGAATTACGGAAACGTAATTTTTCACCTCAAAACATGGTATTTACTCACTTTGAATATTGGCTTGAAAGCTTTATTGGAACTTTCTTTGTCAGCAAGACGGCTTGTAATTCATTGTAATGTTAATTCAGTCGTGAACGCTCTGAAGAAAACCGACGGTAGGCATGTTAAATTAGTATAGTATTAGTACTAGTGTTGTATCCTTTACATCTGCTTTCGGTAGGGATACAAGGAAGCCTCCGATACATAAACTCTTCTCCAAGAGTGTCAAAAAGGGTTCAACTCGGATACTAAAGGTCTTTGGCACTGCTACACTACTTCCAAATAAATCCGTGAGATTCAACTCTGTTCATCAAACTGTGGGCTTCCAACTCTTCGACTGCGTTTGAATGGGAAATGAATTGAGTTCATCGGCGTAGTTACTTGTCATTTTTCTCTTAATTTGGCACGTGATTAAGATTGGTCTTGGACCGATTGTCGCACGACGATGGAGGTTTTCAATGGATCAAGAACGATATTTTGATGCTATATTTTGTGACCTTTTGCCCACTGTCCACATTTCCCCCCTGGTTGTTCACTCTGGAAACTTCATGCACTCTTGCACACAACAAGGAGGTTCACCTAGAGTCATTGCAGTCAGCATAACGCATCCAAATTTCTGGCTTATGCGTGTTCCCATTATGAAGCTAAAATCTAGTATGCGGCTTCTAAGGCGTTGTGCAGTTCGAGTGAAAGTACTCCCAGGCATCCTGACCAGAGGAGGGCGAGCCTATTTCAATAGTGGTTGATCAATGTTTTAGACCTATTTTTACATCTTTCAGGTGATATTATTCCATTTGAATTCGTTAATGAAGCTAGATTTGAAGAAAGAAACTAAATGAATATTTAGTTTGATTTTAGATGTTGGTAATGCCTTCAATAAAGCCCATGACTCCTCTTCTGGGACCAACATCGATTCAGCAATCTAAACTAAGCACATGGTGTCATTATTTGCTTTGCGATGGGTCACATTGAGGTATTAGGCATCTACGTACAAATGTAAACATTGTGCACTGTGAACATGATCAGGCGGCAAGTTGATAATCACAAAGGCCCTGCATTTGACGCAGGGTGTTCGGTGCCCCTTTGACCTGTGCGATGCGTCTTGCTGCATGCCCCGTGTGGTTGCGCTTCTGGCGGTTTGCCATTGGTTCCTTCTCCTAGCAAGCCGTTGTCTATGCTGTTTATGTTACATACCTTGATGTAGTCTCGAGATCCATTATCGACACGGTGCTGACCTCTAACTGCGGTTTCAGGAGCCAGCAACTGCGAGACTGAAATGTTCACTGGTGAATGTTGAAAGTTTTGACGTTCCAAATAATTTCGAAGTTAGCTGGAAGGAAATCTTCTTGAGAACTCGCCAAAGTAGGATTACCCATCAAGCTGAAGTGAATTTAGAAGCTTCCCTTGAGTTTTCCTCATCTTCCTTGATGCCCTAGATACCAATAAAATTGAGAAACTGATGTAATTTTGTTTGATGTTAGATTGTGATCTGAATGAATACCGTGAATATGACATCACGCCATCTAACTTCTGCGTGGTTCTTTAGAATTTATTCACCTTGAATATGAATGCTTCATGATGTTTAATACCTGCTTAGGGAGCAGAAATGTCCCTTTAGAATTTAGAATATAGTGAGGAAGTATTTTCTTTGTACTAGTCATTTTCATTTGCGGGGTAAAATTCATTCTTCTCCGTTTTGATCTCCAGTCTCACCTTTGGGCTCCTGGTTTCGGAATAGAGGTATTAAGTTGGACCACATGGTCGAAAGATGCCCGGTGATAGGCATTGCTGGAAAATGTCCTAAATAAGATGTCTGGAGTCGATGTTTGGTAGTTATTTGATCCTAAATACCCTGGAATTTCCTAAGATTGGTCTCTCAAGAGCAGTTTGATCGAGAATCGACCATATCCAATTACCAATCACCAATTTTCAGTGGTGAGATTCACGAAAAACTCTGTAGAAATCCCCTCGGATCATCTCAAACCGTATTATCAACTTTGGTCCTTCCCATAATTGCTGTCAGAAACGTACGATATCGATTTGAAACTCCTTGGATCACGCTAGGGCACCCTCTTACCCGGGACTCATGCCAAAAACCCTCAGGAAGTGACCTGATGAAGTTAATGGCCGAGGTTGAAGCGATTAGCACGTTCTGAGAGTATAAATACTTTTCCTCGACATAACTCACGAAGGGTTCGTGATTTTAAACGTCCTTCGCGTTTTGCGGCTCTTGAAAAGGTACTTTATCCAAGGAAATGAGAGTAAATACCTCACGGAAACACCGCTCTTATTACCTAGCCAAATTTGACAAGCCCGTGATTTTCACTTCTTTGAATAGTCCGCAGTAACTCTATCCTTCCTTGAACTACGTCGTGTTGTAGTTTTCATCGCGTAGCTGTTATTCAAGCAGAATACCTAGTTGTGACTATAGCTATAAGTTAGAACATTTATTTTTTTCTTTGAAACAGGATATTCGTGGAAGCAAATGGGAGGTAATCAAACCTGTGTTTTTTTTGTTTTTTTTTTCACTATGGGTTCGGTATTTTTTCAACTATGGTTTACTGATTACCATTCCCTTGGTCGATAACTCTACACCTGCTATCCTGTTCATTTTGTGACGCTGCATGTGTCCCCACTCTGTTAGCAAGTGCATCGCCATGTTTTGAAACTCTTGAGTTCTCCGCTTGGAAGTATGGAAGTACGCACGTTATTCATATTACCACGATCTCATCATTTTTTCTCAATGAGTAATAATCGCTACGAGCAGCTGATGAATGCTCTGGTCCGCACAGTTAAGCCAACACTAACTGTAGATGCGAGATGACCTAGTGGCCATGTATTCCATTATTTTCTGGTCGTTTGACTCGTCCTTTAAAGTCCCTCATTTGCCCCACCCTCGGTCCGTGAGGTATGCCAATCTCGTTTGCGTCCCTACCAGCTTCCACCTCGTGCTTCTCGTGCTACATTTTCCTTCTCGAGCCCCAGGGATTTCGGTCCTCGCTGGTTGTCGAATTTAATTAAACTGACTCCCAAGTCCCCAGGCGTGTGAATGCTGTGTAGGTTTTGCATCGTTGAAATTGGGGGCGTTTGCCTCGATAGCTTTCGACCTTCTTCTATTTTCATGCAATTTAGACCTTCCCTAAGTAAAAAGCTCAAATTAACACCTTAACTAGAGATGCCTGCTAGATGTTGAATCGATTCACAAGTTGTCACATTCCCAATGTGAATATAACACCTTGCTTTCAATACATGCACCTTTTTTCCCCTTTAAAAAACAATGTTTTGTTTAATAATCTTGGATCATGAGGTGACATGAACAGACAGCAGCAAGTAATATCGTAATGACGAGCGAAATATCATCATTGAACCACCACTTACTAACGATGTTCGGTGAGCGCTTCGTGCTGATTGGAAAGCTCAGGGTTTGAGCCTAGAATAGACTCCACACTTAACCACACACTCACGAAAATACTGTTAACCCACGATTTCCTCATCTTCTCAGCCCTCTTGCATGTAGAAGGTTCATCCGATCACACTCCAATACAACCAATAAAATTATGTGTAGAATATTGAACCCATGACACAATGTGAATAGATAAGAAGTATTGACATCACTCAATTAGCGTACGTTCATAGGAATAGAATTAAGAAATATTTCACTCTAAGGTGGATCTCCCTAGAACAATCTAGACCTCTCTCAGGGAAAGAACTGACTAGTTTAAGCGGTTGATTTAAATTCATTATCTCTGATCCTTCGCTTTTTTTCTCCCGTCCCTCAAAAACTCAACCCCTCTTACTGAGTTAGAGCTAACCCGTCTTAACAAAATTTGATTACGAATCGCGACTAATCTCATCATCAAGATCCCGTTAGGGTGAAGACCCCGGAACGAAATCCTTCTTTTCTTTATTGCCTTCTCTTGTTAGCTTATAAACCCCTTCTGCTCTTAATTCGCTTATTCGAATATTCTCTCCACTAGCTGCAATCTCTCTAAGGTGCCTCTGGCCTCTCTGGGCTTGGGAAGACGATTCCCCTCTTGACTTTTTACCCCTTTTTACTTGTACAGTACATCCAGCTAAAGGGGAGCAAATCTAGATTTCTCGCATTCTCCTGTTTCATTTCAACGGCAAGCGCGCTTTTTATTTCAATGTCTGTGTTCATGTCAGCGCTCGAATTAATTTCGCTCTCGACAGAGAAACGCAGTTTATAAATCACATCAGCCCGAAATGAGGTGGGTATCTCTACGTTGGATGGATGGGTTGGGGAGAGTTTATTAGTTTTCTTCTCGGGTCTCCTTCAATTTTCCTTCCCCCCTCAGCATTGAGTTATACGGGCTTTTTTTCACACGGTTATTACAAGGGAATTACGTTGTAAAGTCGTCCCTTCAATCGGCGCTCACTCTAAACCAAAATGAAATGGAATTTTGGGCTTAGGGAGTTTGAAAAGAATTGCCTCTCCTTGTGTAATGGATTTGGATATTCTCCTTCTTTTTCCTGTAATTACTAGATATAATTCAGTGGTCGATGCAACCTTCAAGAACGTATATTCGTCGTGACGCCGTAGACACCCATTACTGTCGCAGACGTTTATTTCAAGCGTCTATTACGTTTCTCATCAAAGTTGTGCGGAAAAGGTGTATCTTTGTCAGCAATTGTTAATTTTTTTAGAGCGGACGAAAACCTACTGTTTTGCAGTCAGATCTTTTTCGCGCGACAATTAGCTTCAAATGTATTTTTTCAAGAATAATAATAATAAAATTATACAAAACAATTATATAATATTTAGTTAAGGTCGGAAAACCGATGTTAGAAAAACTGTCAAGTCCAGACACCGGTTTTCGCTTATTTTGAATTGCGCCATTTGTTTAGATGTAAGTTTTCCGAACAGTGGTCAATAGTATCCCGTCGTCTTTCGATGTGAACTGAAACTAATTATATGCTCAATAAGCTGATCGCTCCGTTTTATAAACCTGATAACAAATTGAAGCACTTCCAACTCAATGAGGTTCAGTTCGTTCGCGAAGCCCGACATTGACAAGTGGGCCTCTAGTCAAGGAAGTGAACAACTTGAATCCGATTTGGGGAAAAGTGTTCAACCGCCGTTCCAGGAGTTTAACAAGCTTCTGATTTATATCCGTTTCACCCTCCAAAGTCACCTAAGACGGAAGGAACAATGCGTCATTCCTTGCCTTCGTCGATTCCCTTTCCTGACTTCTTCCCTCTTCCTGTCATTATTTATCTTTTTGCCAGTTACCGCGTTATATCTCTTCCAGAACCCCTTTCCTCCGTGAGCTGCTTGCATTCCCTATTGTAAAGTGGATGCAATCAGGCTCTCAATCCGAACAGAGAGCATCAACATCTGCAGGAGAAGAATGGTAGTCATCAGAAGAATCGAGCACAGTTAATCATATTCACGTATAAATGAAGAGCGTATAACGTATCTATGGCTATCCACCGAGCCCTGAGGCAGGATCTCATTGTTAGGTAGCTTCCTAAATAGCTGAGGCAGGACGGTGGTGCTTCAGGCGCAACATTTCAAATTTTAATTTTGTTACTGTGGAGATTCGATGGATTTGAACGATGGCTCCAGTGTCTAAGTACATAGTCCTGAGCGGTTTCCAATGCTCATGTCGTGAATGCGGGCTTCTCAAAACTGGAAGTAAAGTGAATGTAAATGGAATTAGCTCATCAAAAGGACTGCATGTGCTTTATGAAGGCTGCTGCCACCTGAAGGCTCCTGCCACAGAAGTCAGATGGAAACGAGACGAAAATAAATTATTGACTCGTTGATATGCATTTCATGTCTAATTCAAACTACAAGTGCAGCCACGTTCCCTTGCGCTCGCTAAGCTTTAGCCTAACCTAAATAAAATAGGTCCACCACTTGCATCCCTTCAAAATCTGTAGATTCTATAGTTAGATAGTATAGGTTAACCTACAATTCTCTTGCGCAATTTGAAAGGCCTATTCTTTCGCGATGTTGGAGCAACTGCTTGTTGAATGGTCTCTACCCAGTAAACTGAACCGTGTGGTCATGCCACATCCTCATAATGCACTGACGTCGACCCCATCATTATTGCAAGGTTCCTGCCCAACATCCCTTTGGTATTTACCCCTATCTGCCTGTGATGACTCCTGCTTCACCAACTATTTGTAACACAATAAAGCTGTATCAGAGACGACGCACGCATAAACTTACGCTCCCGCTAAACAGGTTATCCTTGTTTAACGTTGATTCTGATAACCATAATATCACCTTGCTAAAAGACCCCTAGGAGCGATGGGACCTCGGACCACTATTATGCAAATCGAGAGGCCTCCGAGGCGTGTGATTCGAGCACACGAGCGGAGGGAAATGGTTGGGACCAGAAACGCTCGACATGCTAATTCAAATCCTATCGTGGTGATTCTGGAAGGATGGGGCGGAAATTTCATCATACTCCACAGTTCAAAACGTATCTTGTCTGTCGACAAGAAGCAAACGAACGTTGGCTCCTGAATAATGATGTGCGTAATCACCATCCTCTGTGACATAGTAGGTAGCCCCGTATCAGAGAACTTTGCTCGTAGATGGGCCAGTGATAACCTCAAACAGAAGTATAGTGAAATTTCGGCGACCAACCCCTGGTTAACCCAGGATGCTAAAATTCAATGGAAACTAAAGGTTCTACAACGTTTTCTTTGTAGCCTCCTGCTGCAGAAATTAGATGTTTTGGAGTTATATAAAATCTGAGAATATACTTGATTCGACTTGGGCATCATTCTTTGCCAGTGAACCGACCGGTTTTGCAGTTAAAATTCTATTATACATACTTGACCGTGACCTGCTCATAAAAGTCGGAGTAAAATCGAAAAGTAATTGCATTCTGGAGAACGGGTGCTATCATATTAATCACAGCTATTGTAATCTTTCTACGTCGCGTCGGTCCGAGCCTTTCCGGAGCCAAAATATTTTATCGTCAGATTTATTGCCGAACCAACTAGAGAGGGAATGAAAACGAACAAAATCGGATCGAGATTACACAGCGCTCTATCGACGAATCTTCTGGTCGGAAGTTGCCGTGAAGGGCCAGCAATTTGTCAGAGACGGCGCTAAGTGTGGTTTTTGTCCGAAAAACCGCTAAATCCTTCACGACAGAAGCAATTAGAGTTTCAAAACTTGGCAACTCTTTATCCCACCAAACTAAACACAAGCGATCGAGAACGCCATGAATGAGTGTAAAAAGAGAAGAGAGGGCTCGTCAGACTTGGAGTGAGTTGGTTGTTGGTTCAAAAAGTTTCATCTTCTTGGTCCTCTTCTTGTTTCTGAAGAAGTTTCATTCTGAATGGAATGGGGGCTGTTCGCAGCTGGTGCTTTCGCCAGTCCCTGGAGGTGGCGAACCCTGAGAACTTGTTAACCTTTTCGCAGGTCTCCCTGGATAGAAGTGCCCTCCTCGAAGTATAATTTCATTCCTTTTCCGACGAGCCCTTCAATTATTTCGAGTGTGCTTTGTCATCTCAAGGGAGGGAGAAGGGCTTGAATGGGGTGCGTGTGTCATAGGGTCCCGGAATTTCAATATCTTGATTTCCGTATTTTGGTGAATACGTTCTGCAAAAATTGACGCTTAAAACCGCTCTGAAACAATCACTTGAGCCTTCCAATGCTGCAACGCAATTAGAACGTTTTGGTCATCAGCATTGCATGATATTCTCTCTTCCGTAAAAAATACCATCTGCTTGAAAAGGGCTTCTTTGCTTTTCCAGAGCCTTTCTTGAAATACATACTGCCTCCTTACCATCCTCTACTCACGTTTTTCCCATGAACCTCTTACTGTTTCGAGGCAAGCGGGTTGTGTAGTGTACTGCCGTGCACAGGTATAGGAGAAACGGGGAATATATTATAAATAAATGAAACCGTGGAAAAAGCATTTTTCATTTTGCGAATTCTCTCTCAGCAAAGGGACGCTTCATGGGCTTAGGTTGTCAAGGGATAAAGCATCCCCTTGAGAAACGAGTTTTTTCTCAGTCCGCTCAGACACACTGTTTCTTTGTTCTAGACGAATCTTAAACGACGTCAAATTGCGTAAAGCAGGCTTCTGAAGATCGGCGTTATTACATTCTTCCGATGGAACTTTGAACTCTTTATTTTGATCCATTGAATTTTAATGCGTTCTGTTTGACAGGTGTCGTTCTTTGACCCTTTTGAGTGTTTGTGAAATGTCGATTGAACTTCCTTTCTTGCGTTAAAGCCTACCGAGGGAGTATGTGAAAGGAAGATTTGAAATTTATGGAACCAACGCTCTCCGTCGATACCCAGAACGTATGACAGGGCCGAAGGCGCCATCCAAATATTTGGTTTCACGGCAGTGTATCGAGTAAACAATTTAAGACCACAGGGGATCGAAGCTCTTTGGCAAAAGATACCGCGAAGAAGGGCATGGTATTGGTTATTCATTGAAATGCCCTGAAGATGTTGGAATTACTGGGTTCTACTTGTCCTAAAGTTTAAAAAAATCCACGGAAAATGAGAGCAAAGCTGGAACGTTGAGACTCCTTGGCTCGTATCTGCGGTAGAAAGGCGTTCAGGGAGTAGACTACGATGGAACTAACGCCCCGAACCACATCATATCGACACCCTACCTGTAGATGTCAAGGCGTTTTCTTCCCTCCATGTGCCTAAGGAAAAATTTCCTACGTGAACGTTTTCGCTTAAAAGGTTTTGACGTGAGGAGGTCGATTCACGTCAATACGATTTTCCCAAAATACAGCCCATCTAAGGGACACTCGATCCTGGGAAAAATCTATTTCCTGGTCCCTCCGTAGTCGGAAACTGGAATCGAGGAAGACGCAAGTAGCCGAGTTTTGCCATAACTGCGGTGCTTGTACTTCTTTATCATCATTAGGTTTGTTGTTGTTATTTTCTAGTTAGCAAATTGTTCCTTATCGTGCGGCTAAAAAGCGAACTACATTTTTATGATTGATGGGACGAAGCTCAATTGACAGTACAAATGCCTCCGAAATTCAAAAATTGTGGGTCTAGGCTTTGACCACTCATGTATGTATTTTATTTTACATTGAACCCAATCAACCGGAGGATGCCCGACTCGATACATTCTCTCTTCTTTGCACTCTTTCGACAGTATCGTCACTGTGCTTACTGTCAACTTATTATTTTTCCTCAGGTTGCAAAATAAATTAAGCTCGAAATTCAATTAACACCCTACCTGGGTTCTCTATTGAAAACATATTATCGACAACTTCGTACGAAGATAGGAGAGTGTCATATTGTAAATAAACGAATAATGGCGCGGAGAAATGGGCTGTCAGAAACGCTGTTCCGGATATGGGAAGCCTATATTCCTGTGAATTATTCGGTCAATAGCGGGAGAAATGAGGTTCACGCTTTATTGCCAGCACCCACATCGATAGGGGGATCGTTGTTTGCTGTGGTCTCATAGCAGATTTATATTGACATTTGAATCTGTCGTTTTTCGCTCATAACTCTTCATGAATTCTTCCGAACCAGGCTAATAAAGGTAGGCTTAGACATTCTTTGTCCTCATGATGATGATGATGTCAGAAGACTTCCGTGCTGTGATTAAGTTTAGTATGTCGGATGCCTTAAGTAGGACTCAGAAGCCAATACTTAGTGGAAGTGATAATATCTCCTGCATTTACTCAGTACGCAGCAGACCGCTGTTGAGAAGAGTGTAAAATCAAATAGGGGTGCGAAGCAGCGTTCCATTCCAACCAACTACGCATCCGCTCGAGACGGAAAACATACCATTGATTTCGCATCGGTCCTACAAGTGCAGTTTCTACTCAATAGCAGTGCTCTGAGGCTCCCAAGAATACACGAAGGGGATGTTCGAACAGCGACGTAGGGCGATAATCCCATTGAATAAGTTATCAGTAGTTGTGCCGCTATATAGGCTCATTAGACATTTGAGTTGGAATTTCACCATAGAAATTGTTGAGCTCCTTGAGCCAAAGCTTATTACTGAATAAATCCGAAGAGCTCAGGCCTGTATGAGTTTCAGAACCATGCGTAGGCGCCGCTCTATTTTTCCTTTTCCTCTTCGTGATCTACTGCCCTCAATATCCGTTTTTCCGTTGTTTACCGTTCACTCAGCTTATTTATTCTGAGTTGGCCCTCACAGGCGGTCATAACTGGCGTCCTACAATCGTAATAATCCCGGCAAGAGCGTTTCCTCAGTCTGCCGCTCGGGGATTCGTCACACCGACTTTGGGGACGATTTCAATTATTGTTCTTCCTCATGCCATGTTCGGCATTTTACTTGCTCTTTCGACGTATATTTACGTTGGGCAGTAATCGCTCACCCTCCCAAAGCACGATCAATTTAGAGTAATACATCGAGGAAATTGATTATTTGAAACTAATACGATCGTACCGCTTATAATGCATATTGTTTAGCCCGTTCCCTTATGCACAATCTCTTCGGAACGATGCTACTACTTAAACCTATGAGCACATTCCCGATGGAATGGGTTTAATTCTAAAACTGAACTGGAACGGAATGTGTATCAGTTTGACGGAGCGTTCATTTCCGCATCACGCCTCGTCATATCCCCAAGAGATCGTTGCGAAACGGATGTTCTGTGTTGCGCTCTACTTTTTAATTTCATTCAAATTATTTGAAGGTGGGATTAGAGGTTTGCTCATTGGAAGAATATTGAATACACAGGGCATGTGACGAAGGAAGCTCGCAGAGCGATTACTATGACAACTCTAAATCTCAGTATACCACATCTATTCGATAGAAGATTGAATATCCCACCCTACCGACTTAATTATACCTGCTGTGGAGAACTTTCTATGTATACTACCGGCAACCGTCTCGTAACCAAGCTCTCCACAACATTGGAAAATCTCTCTGCCTTGTAAATCATCCTGATTCAAATTCTTCTTGTGTTTGCGACCCTCACAAATTAAATTTAGATAACAACGAAGAATAAAAATTTGAATTGTGGATTGCCACAACGTGCAAAGAAATCAAAAGAAAAAACGCTAAGTGGCCGTGAAGGTATTCAGCTCTCTTACTTTCAAGCTGCCTATCTAAAGTCTGAGGATCAACAGCCCTACTTCAAGCACAGCCTCCGCCATCGCTATTTATGAATTTTTAAAACACGGGCGCCCGTTAAAATGGCAGTAATAATACGCTCCCCACCCAGCCTCCTGTGACAAGCGGTGGTTCTCAACAATTTATGGTCCATTTTTCCTTCTTCCTTGTTAGCTTTACGGTTCAACTCTTAACATTTCAAACAGAACGGACGAGGGAAAACCTTTTCCGCAAACTTTGGTCGAACTGGGTTTTAATTCCTTTACTTATACTGTCCCGTTTTTCTTCTGTTTTTTCAACGTGGATATCAAACAAGGTTTTTTCTTTGTGAAAGAAATCGGTTTGCTGAAAACGTTATTGCTTCGAATTACTTTTTTTTTAAATAAGATTACGTACATATTTGGCTGAATTTCCATATTATCGCGTACCTTCCACCCAAAAGGGAATTGGGAGGCTGGGATGTATAAGGATAGCAAGTTTGTATTGGAACATTCCCAAACCCTTTCTCGGAGTTTTAGGAACCCACTGTAGTATTTTGTGCACATATGGTACTCCTAATTTTAATTTTTTGGACAAGTACCTCTTACCATATTTCTCCAAATGGGGGACAAGAGGAGGACTCGGTTCATATATTTTTCATCTAATTTTCATGAAGGAACGTTGGACGGCTCAAGGACATGACGTTGGTTATTCGGGCAACCGTAAAATCAAGCCCTATTAAGAATATTAAAAATTTACTTGTGAAAATGTATTAAAATTTATTTATTGAAATGAAATTGATTGCAAAATAGTATCCATTACCAAAGCAAATAATCAGCAGAAATAATTTTTACTGATGATTTGAATATAAACCCAATTCCCCCTAAGATAAACTCAATTCGCTGATATTGCCCCTTTCAGTTGTCTTCCGGGTATTTGCATGGGACCTCCAGTCTCTCATTTCACTGTTAAATGCGGGAGAAACGAGTTGTGCATGTGGTTGCTGAGAATTGAAACACGTGGTTCCAATATTCCCACTGCTGCGTTCGCGTGATTTTAGTCGTACATTTTCCCTCGTAGGGATTCATCTGGTATTCAAAATAACCTTTTGGAAGAGAGATCTCCTCATATCGAGCTAACGGTTCGAGCAGAGTTCTCTTTTCAAGATTTATCTCATGTGGTGTGTGGGGGGTTTTCTCTCTCGTTTCACGAATCAAAACTGAGATAGACTAGGGTTTCATGAATTCATTTATGTGGCACCTTTCTGGGGCTTATCAACCATAAACGGGCGGTTTCCTTCGTTTAAACTTTTTCCTTTTTCCCGGTTTATCATGCCGTCCATATTATTTAGTCTGTTTCATATTATTCTATAACTCTGGCAAAAGCTCCCACAACGAGTTGATGAAAATCAACGGTGAGGTTATAGGTGGTGCCGTCAACTAACCCAGTCAAAAGCTGTTGTCAAACATGAGGATTTTCTGATAAGTCGAATCCGCAGGCCCGGCGTAGCCCAGCCGATTTCCGAGTCCGTGAAATCCGCTAGGGACATGAACCTAGAGATTTTCCTTGCCGTGGATTTTCCTACCGAACAAGCCTGTAAATCTGGGGTGCGGGTTTCATCGACAATTCTGTTACTGTATAGCTAGTTGATAACATTTTGGTGATGACGTATGAATGATTGCAAGATTTCTTCATGTTTTACCGCATCGCACCAATAATATCTCACTATCCCCCGAAGGTAACTCAACATACCGACAAGAAAAAGTTGCTAGCGACGAGCTTTATGTACAACGGGGGCTACTATTCGGCGAAGTGATACGGGAAGAGTTTAGGTCGACACATAAGTCAATGATATTTATCTACAAGTCTGGTTGACATCATTGTTTATTGTGTTTTCTCCCTAAAAAGGAGTTATATATTATGGGTATTCAAGAAGGACATGTTGAGTTGACGAACAGTAGCGAAAAGCCAGTTGGTGTCTTGCGATAACAAATGGACGATACGAAATGGCCGGCGTTAAGGGATTATGACACTGCGCTCCGGTCCGCAGAAAGGAATGTGTGATCGATACATAAGATCAATACAGCGGAGAGTCTCGCGGGAGATTTAGGACCCTCGAAGACTTCGAGAGGTTGTACACGTCAGTAATATTTTCTGCGGAACAGGCGGAACCTGCAAGGGCTCTTGAGGGCGCTCAAGGGAGGTCGTGAAGGGGGTGTAACGCGGAAGGGGTGCTGTGTAGAGGCCGTGTGTCTACCTCGGTATGGCGGCAACTGTCTTGACGGGTTATGAACGCTGGAATCACATTCCAGTAGGGGAATGATCCAATGATGCTGGCTGTATAGCGATGCATCACCCTTTAGACGGTAGGATGGGGGATGCATTCATCAGCAGCACAACGTGCATTATTCTTTCTGACACGGATATGATATTTTGTTCTGATCATTGAAATGCGAGTAGATATAGATAAATAAGGGGTTTGATGAGAAAAATACAACGCATGCGGGATTGTGTGTTCCCCAAACCCATTGGGCGACCCTGTGTGGTAAGATTATTATCATCTTGAAAGCCACAATGACTGCAACAAAATCTAGAGCGTTATACAGATTTGATGTTGAAGATTGAACCGATCGGAGACTATTTAGGGCTAAAACTGCACAGTCCCTAAAAATGTTATTGCAGTCGGATCGGAATGTGGGTGTTAATGTCGTAGCAAAAACTGAACTGAGTGATGTTAGCGTGTGCGCAGAGCGTACCGTTGGTATGATCATGATTAATATTATCCAGGGACATCGAGGGACCTGTTCCTCATTCCTGAAATTCTGACTAATCCGTTCTAAGTTTTCGAAGTAATGACTGTAACGATTTAATAACAATCGCCCGTCCGTCGTGCTTATAGCTGATTCGATTGTGATGAAAGTACTTCTATTTCAAACCAAGCCTGCACGAAAAATACCAGAAAAATTGTTTGGGAGCGGCTCACTATGGTGGCCGTTATTGTTGTAGCAAGGAAATGTGGACGGACAAGATGGACGCTAAACTAGATTTGTTCAGGAGGCTCTGAAACGGAAAAGACGAGTAAGAGTTGGATGTCATAGCTGTCGTCGAGATGTGCTCGAACGCCCTTGCAATGCCGATAAAAATCAATTTTGATGCAAGAGATTTTTTTTTAATAGTTAAAACAATGTTTTAGCTCCGCTGCTGCGCCTTCTTGGATCAACCGCGTCTTCATCCACGCACAGGACATCCCAGTACTGAATCCTCAATGACAATTTTATTGACATCTTGCTCATCAACTGTGTACTCAGAGAGGTGCAGGCTGAGGTCCTGGTCATGATTTCGAGTTGCTGAGTGAACGCACTCAGGCGTTCGACCGGTGCGTGAACATGAGGTCAAACCCTTCGCGCATCCAGAACGGGTCCAATTGACCAGACGTTTTCCGAGTGAACGGCATAACACGGTTCGCTTGACTGCAAAAGAACCCACCCCCCTGTTTCACAATGTCGCGAGAACCCCCACCCCCTCACCCTGGCACTATTTGGGGCTTTTGTTCGGCTGAACAACCGAAGGGATTGATGGGAAGCGAGGCTCCTCTGACGGGAACGCTCATGTGCTTACAATTCGACGTTGTTTCTGCCCTCGACGCTAAATGCGAGTTTTGCTAGAGAAGTTTGACGGGAAGAGTTGCCGAAATTCGTTCTTCCAGTACTAAGCAGGTGATCTCTAAGCTCCGCGAGGGGATTACGCCTGATTTTTCGTCATTGTGAGGACTTTTGAGCACATGACGGCGACAGCAATGACATTAAAATTATGAAAACAGTCACTGTCTATCATGCCATTGAAAATGTAGATCCTCAATAAATTAGCGTTAGTGATGTATAAGTATGTGCGTGCAATTTCAAGATGCTATACGCATCCGAATAAGCCAAGGACCGGTTAACTTAATTTACATTTTTTCTTCAGGGACGTTGTTTGTGCCAATTACAAGCAATGACACTCGCTAACTTTCCTTTCAGCCACGCTATACACACAGACTTACTGTATACATAGTATTCACGTGCCCAAAACTCTAGGTGGTCCATCCAACACGCCGGGCTCTTCTACGTTCAGCGCCAAGTTTCATAACAAAGTTGAGCTGTTAGCGACCCTTTCCTTTTTTGTCACAACCCGAGTGGACACATCCGTGGGAAAAATGTTATTGTATGTAAATAGTTGATGACAGAAGAAAACTCGTGGGACCTGGCTGTCAAACTTTTCGACATTCGGGAACAAGCACGGCTGATTATTCGCTTTTCATCCATAAAGGGAATAAAGTTTTTGGGATATGGTAACTCGTTCGTCCAACTCGGACGCCAAACTTGATGTGAACAGTTTGGGAGGAAGAGGCGTATGAATCATACCTCTAAAATTATAGAAGGTGGTTTAAAATCGTGTAGCGATTTAATTTGCGTCATTTAAATGCTTGCTCGCCTGAATGGTGCTTGAATCATTTTCATGTTAATTCCCAAGTTGTGAGCTTTCCTTTGGAAAAGTTAGGTAGAACCTATCATAGTTCCATACTGTAAAGTAAATTATTGTCCAAAAGTTGCGCCAATTTTTTTTTACATTTATTTTAGATTTTGGGTTTTAATGACATTTTATACAAGTGGAAAGTGTGATAAAGTGAAGATGAGGTGAATCAGTAACTTTTTTACCGAGGCGAAGCCATTTATCTTGAAAATATATTCACTTATTTCAGCGTTGATCTGGAAGTACAACCATGCTTCTTAGTAGGTAAGATTAGTTCCCAAATTGAAGTCTAGAAAAACTAGTTTCATTCGCTTCCATTGTCAATAGTCACAATAACTGCCTTGTTCCCGCATTCATCCGCATTAAACACTCGGCAGACCCCCGCTCGAGCGACGAGCGGTTACCACATCCAGGCACGCGAACCTTCTTCTTTATTCATCGGTGTTGTCGTGGTGGGCAACAACTGTATTTTAGTCCAAGTGGAAACGTTTTGCGAGAATAACCTACCACCGACCGCAATCAAGTCAATTATTCCAAGAAGCACGTAAAGTTTAAACTGGCTCTTACGCCCCTTTTCGAGATTGATAGAAGCAGGGCCGACAACAGGGGGCTTGGCGTTGTTTCTAAGATACCCCAAAGTTGACGGTTTGCGTTAGTCCGTTGTCCGTAAGTAAATCCCTTGGTACCTACCCTTGGTACCCAGCAACACAATCTTGATACGACACAAATGGACAGTGTTGGACGTAATACGCTCTCAAGAACGCACTAAGCTTTATGAACCTTGAGCTTCATGGGAGGTAGTGTGAATTTCGGTTTTGTATCCCACGTTTCAAGTTAATACTGATTTCATTCGATGAAGGTCCGGGGTCTGAAGCGCTCAGAGTGATACCGCAGGTTCGACGGCTCAGAACTTGTTTTCCTGGGACGATTGACCACGGTCAGTGCGCGGTAGACGCAAGGACAATGAACTCTTTCAGACCCTGCGTCTTCCTGCTGGCATTCCCTCTTATAGGTGCTTCACTTCCTGAGTCGATGGTTAGAATCTTCCCCGGTCGTAATGGAATTGTCCTGTTCGTGTGCTCACAAGTTTCCGCCTCGCCGGAAGAAAAACTAAGCTCTACCCTCGTAAATATCCTTCGACCATGATGGTCCGGCAAGGTCCTCGGAGAACTCTCAAGTAAGCGTTTCCAATATCGGGATTCTCGAGTATTACGAGTATATTCTCACTTCTGTTCAGAATGACTAGGTCAGACGACTCCGAGGAATTGGAACGGATCAATCGAATCATTCGCCCTCCGAGAAAACGGCAATCGAAACCCGGTTTAGTTCCCTCGGTCGGATTAAGGCTGAAATGAGTCAAGCTTGAAGTAGGTTTGGGAAAATACACGGATAGAACAAGTAATCCTTCCAATCATATTAGTATCGTTTGAGTTCGTTCCTGATAACAAGTGTATTGTCACACTCTCCCCTTCAAATAAACGATAAGCGGGTGATTCAAGGCTCGCTAGTCCTCCATAAGAACCATGAGGAGGAAACCATTGGATGCAATGAGTGGGCTCGCTTTGAATAGTCGCCTTCTTGGAGGTGGTGATACTAACTGAGCCGATTTGAATAAAATGAATGGATCAAATGGGATTCGCATACAATGATCGTCTGAGGATAGCAAAAGACGCCTCTTAGAATTAGATTACATAGATTGCAAACCTATATAGTGAACATGTGTGTATCCAGTCGTTCCAGAAACTAACGTTTTCATGGCGCTCTCACTTGCCTGTCGTGCAATGGGAGGCACTCTTCTTCGCTCTGGAACTGGAAACAGAAATAGTTGTCCCGACTTTATCTGGTTACAGGAAAATCGATCACTTGGCGTCTCGGTGTTGTATAAAGTTCCCTAAAACTTGGCCGCAGGTAACTTCCTTGTGAGTTTGGAGGTTCAACTCGTCACCTAAAGAACCGAGTCACGAACGGAGGATCAAGACAGCTATCAGTCAGAGGAGAATAATTGGGATACGTGCCGTGGAATTCCTCCGGAGACACTCGTGGGACAACGCGGTTTTTCGGAAATGACTTTCACATACAGAGTTCAATTTTAGTTTTGCTCTCTCTCCTCCGTTCAATCTCCCCTGATGCCTTTGCTCTTTGTCGGGGGGTCTGAAGGAGATGCATTCTAATCCGGGAAATCCCAGTCTCGTGGGAAATTCACAAATCCCGAACGTGGTTGAGTTGGTAGTAATTTATTGTGTGAGGCTGTAATTTTCAAAACCGATACCACGGCTATTATGTCAATTAGCACTTCTATTCGACCAATTGCAATCCTGCTTTACGACAGACAATAACTGGCGATTGTAATAGCCACGCACTCTCCTTCAGAGATGACAGAAACCTCAGTGCAGGGAGTTTGAATCAATAACGTAATTATGCGATCGTGTGTGTTCAGATTATCAATGTTGTCAATAATCAGCTTATTCAAATAACGTTAAGCGCTGTGACAGGAGAATCAATACGATCTTCCCACTGGAAGGCTAGGATGCCAATTGATGAAGCTCGTTTGTTTTGTTATGTTCCTGCTGGATGGTATTGTGAATGCTATCTGTCCCTGCTAAATTTACTTTCCGCATTATAGATAAGTTACAACTACAGGTAAGCTCTAGAAATCGCTGCTACTGGCTTGTCGATTTGAGAAGGGGGTATACTAGTAAAAGTATCCATTCTCGACGTGGAGTAGCGACCCGTGTGGCTGAAGACTATCACTTACTCAAAAGATGATCACACCTAGAGTCCTAAATTCGACTCTATTTTGAAAAATGCATTCCTATTTAATCGTTTTTCTTAATAGTGTTATTCTATGAACGCTGGCGAATAACGGTAATTGAAGGCTGATCCCTTCGTGGAGTCGGACTTGGCTGGCTGCTCTAGTTGAGCTCTGTGAATAATTTATGGGGCATTTGCAGGAAAGGTTCCCTCAGGGCAGGCTCCCGACGAGGGATCTAGCGTAAATATTTACCCTCGCTCTTCTATGCTTCCTCTTAACCTCTTCGCCTATAAACAGGAGTTATATCGACGTCGGTGGGCTCCTGCTCCAGCGTGAAGAACCTTTTTCGCACCTTCCTCCGAAATTCCTTTGTAAACACGGGGATGGGAGTCGAGCTATTTTTGGCTGAATTGAGAGCAGCAGTTTCAGTTTTTTCCAGCCTTCTTGTGCGTAGAAATTCCGCTGTCTTATTTCGGATATTCTAGGAAATGAATCTAAAGGTCATGCTAAAAAAGCAGAGAAAACCCCTATAACGTGACCATAACATTTTCCTATTTGTGAACCCCTGTCATAAAGACCGAGGCAGCCATAAGGAACATCAGCGGCCTAAATTTTTCTGCCAATTTTACTTTGATTATCAAGTTATTCAGCTCGCGAGGATATGGTATTCGAACAACGCGCCAGTTCTCCTCCCGCCTAAAGCGTTTTACTATTTTCATTCTTAGCTGCGTTGGAAGCAATAGCTCCGACATTTCCTGTGACGGGTAATCATTCCATTCGGTTACAAGTTACTGAAAACTGTCAACCTTTTCTCATGTCTTCCGGAAAGACCGATCTCCCAAATGCAAATCTGTGGTCATCCGTTGTTTTATTGCCGGTGTTTTATTGCTATAGTGGTAAATCAAAACTGGAAACTAAACCTCCTAATTCAAATATAGGTACTGGTGGCTATAAATTAATTCCTTGAATGACAATTTTCCTTCCTGATGAACAATTCTTTTTTGTTTCAGGTAAGATCGCTTCTTGGTGAATTTCAGTTCTTACCTCTTTCCTGGGAGATGGATCAGGTATTCGTGAGTTTTTCTCGTCATTAAAAAATTATTTAAAAAATTGTTCGCTAAATTGAAGTAATGGGCGAGAAGATTTCTTAGAAATTCTAATGGAAATTGAAATTACGATTAAACTTCGTAAATGATTAAGCTTTTCTGGTGCTATCTCTGTAGCGTTGAGGGTGATCTGAGGTACCAAAGATGAAATCAAACGATTCACGTAGACTTTCCGTTAGCTTATCTTTGAAGAGCTATGCCATAGTGCCTCAAGAATTCATTCGTACTGCAAATGTCATGTGCACAGTAAATAATCATGTAGTGACTACACTTTCAGATGGAAAATATTTCAGTTTTTCGCGGTAGTAATCTCATATAATTACCGTACTACTCATTTTGTGATCCTCGTTTCAATTAGCTCCATTTAATTTGAGTGTGTGAGGAAGGACAAGACTAGATCCAACAATAAAATGTCATCACCAACCGACACGTGACTGGAGCTTCCGGATTTAACCGCGTTCCATTAGTCCTTCTCGTGGTATTCGCGCTAATCCACTTTTGAGTGCCTCCCTGGAGAGTGTGAATGAATATTCAATCAACCCAAAACCATCAGTCAAAGCCAACTGTTGTTCAGATGAGGGATTGAATCTCGCGGATTCGTTTGATGAGCTCGAAAATAAGCTGGAAAGTTTGGTCAGGAAACCGGAGACCTATTCGCCAAAAGTTCTCTGTTTAAAATTACGCTCAGCCCCTCGATCCACCTGCGTGTTTTTCTAGCATGAGAATGACAGACTCATCAGGCTTATCAATGGCATTCTGCAGTTCTGAGAATACGTTATCAATTGTCGCATTGTTATCGTACGGAGAGAGAGGTTTACAACGGACGCCTGCCAACGGTAATAGTGGAATAAACATTTGGAAATTCTGGAATCCCTGTCAATTGCAGTTTAAACTTCAGTTTCACAGCGCTTCGTTTTTTGGGAACAATGCGTATAAGTTTACTATCAGGAGAGTGCATTGAGTGTGTGTGGGTGCATGTAAATAATGTACAAAATATCTGTCTGCCGTCTGGGATCTTGTATGTATTCGTATCGATAGTATTATTATTATTATGTACTACAAATGTTCTTCCTTGTTTATTTTTTACAAATAAACCCTCTCCTAGGACTTAATCTTGACATTATTTTCACAACAACACGCCCTGTTTAACAATACGTAACTCGCACAATACTCCAAACGACCTTTTATTTGCCCCCTCATGTCACTATTGTAGTCAATGATAATACAAGTGGTCAGGGGTTGTAAATTTCGAAGCAAGTGAATTCCTGCTCTAGTGGCTCCTAGCGTGTGTCTAATGGTCCTTTGCGCACTGTGCTTTGGCACACGTTGGCGCTATATCCCTATATCAAGCGAATGTTTTGCTGGTAAAAACAAGTTTGTAACCTTTAGTATTCGAGATACGGAAAGTGGTGTTCACCGATCTTTTGAGAAAGAATTGCCGTATCATTTTACGAACGTATTTGAGAACAAGGTTGATATGAATTTTATAGGTTCCATAACGTGATAAATTTGAAGATGAATTGAATTGGGATTATAGATTTTCATTTTCACAGTTAGATAATCCAGTTTTTCTTTGTACCTGCTCTCAGCCTTAGTTGGTTGATGATCCTTTGGAACTGGTTCGATAAAACAAAGCAGACAAATATTATATTGTGAGAGTGATTTTAATTTTTATTTATTTTTTTTTCCTCCTAGAATCATGGTCATGATATTTTCATAAACAGCACTTGAATATATCATACTCCTATTCGTATTGCGTGTTGTTCGAGTTCGAGTTCGAGTAGTGTTCGATCAAGAAGGAGTCCAAAGTCCTTCTATAAATTATAATCCGTCTTTGCCAGCAGATTCCTTAACTGGAAGGCATGGTACCTCTCAGGGTAAGCAACTGTTCTCAACGCAAGGGTTTCCTACCATCAAACTTTCTTCGTCAAGCTTTTCTTTCGAATTACGGCAAAATGGAATAGATTCCCCCGTAACCACTTTAGCGAGCTCTTCACTTGATTACCTTCCCAAGTATTTGATGGATGGGGATGGTGGGAGAGAGGCACTAAATTACTCAAGTCTTTTGAAAATAGAGGCGCCCTGTGTAGCCGTACATCAAAGACTTCGCTTCAACAAGTTGCCATCTTCTTTGCAAGGAACCTTGCCCTCAGGGTCGAAGAAGTCCTGCATCGTTTTCCAGTCCGGTTATTAATTTCTCTTTATTATTCCCTGGGGGTTTGTGGGCAAAGAAGTTTTTAATTGTGCTGCTTTTTTTCTCCAGGGTCTCATCTTAGTAATTTCAAAATCACTAGAGCAAACATGAATGCGATAATCGTTCTTTCAGGTAAGCTAATTCTTCACTAATGATTGTTCGACCTTTCGCACACGGATTGTCAAGCTTTTCGTGACAATATTGCGAGTCATACTCAAGAAAGTCTCCGACAGAGCCCGCAACGAATAATTTGTTGCCAATGAGGGTAGAAGTTTTATGAAACTTATATTCTGTTCTCACTTCTATGAGTCCACCACGCTCCTTCCTGCTTTTTTCACCTTTCTTGTGACAAAATCCGCGTCTGCCTTAGTACTGCCTTATTAACTATTCATAACTACATAATTGGCTCATCCGAAATCAGTAGCAACGAGATCGGACTTAGCCGACTTCACTTTCAACGATTTATTCTCGTGATTGGACACAATGAGGGGTGATGTTGGGTCTGGAAATGAATCAGGGAGAGTCGTGCTTATAAAGAAAATGAGAAAAATCGCCGACAATATCGCGTGCTGACAGTTGATTTACTCTCGCCGATGTTTTCTATGGTTTTCGTTCTGTTTCGAATCCTGGAACCGAGTGTCAACATAATATTGAACGGTAGATCATGTTTCGTGCCGAATGCTACCTTTGATTTCTACAAGACGAGTTGGAAAAATATTCTTTTTTAGGAATTCGGTGCGGCGAGGTTTGAGATTAGTTTTAGTGGGCTCAGGTAAGACGAGGCTGAATAGCGTGCAAAGAGAAATTCCGTGCTAATGTAGGAGCTATTACCACCGCAGTTCACCCCTGTGATTTACCCGAAGTATTCCACCTCGTTTGACGCGTAAATTCCCGTAATATTCCTGCTATCGCATCACAGAATGCACGACATCTGCATCGCGGGAGTAGCTTATGAGTCTCCAAAGTAGCACTGAGTAACTAGAAGCCTAAATATTTATTGATAGTTTTAAAATCTTGGTCAACTATTCAAGTTTGGTGTCAGAGTATTAATTATTTGAGAATCTTGACTGTCACGAAAATCTCCATTTTCACATGAGTAGGATATGCGTATTGAAGATTGATCTATCCGTGATTTCGTCTGTTTTTGGACGTTGACGTTCACATTTAGTCTGTCTCGTATGTTTTCAATGTGGGTTATTAGGATATGGTGCTTGCTTGGTTGCCGACTAGAAGATAAATATGCCTTATGAAACATGAACTTCCCTGTGGTCGTTGAGGTTGCCTTGTGGTTGTTCCCTGTCGGCTTGCTTCTGCTCAGTTTGATGAGACCCAGTTCGCCGTCATCTTCTAACTCAACCCCCGCCAGACCCTCCAATCACTTCAAACCCCGATCGATCTCTCTTCTCTAACTGTTTGATGAGCGAAACAAACACAACATCTATCAAGGGCCCTCTAAAGCAACTTGGATACCTGAGATACTCGCCTCAATAAATATTAGAATATCGCTCGTTCTTTGAGTGAAGGCGATGCTGACCAGAAGCTCATTCCGAACCAATCACAATACGCATTATTCAGAGCGAGGCGCGTCCGATCGGAACAAGATCACAAACTGGAAATGACGCTTCTTCTTTCAAAAATGATGAAATCGCCTCTGGTCCCATCGTTAAGTTATCAAATATGCAGTTTACGGAATCCTTTAAGATCCTTTAAAATGAACGTTGCGTCACCGTGCACTGTAAAAATTGCCCCGATATCGGTAAAATATTTGTGTTTTTCATTGAAAATCATTTGCATCCTTATCCCGGACATATTGGATATTCCAAACCTACAATCAACCTCTTTACATATTTGTGCAGAAAACTAATTCTCAAACTCTATAAAAAAAGAAAAAGAAGTATTTGAACCAAACGATCGAGTTTCCCTTAACGAGTTTTCGTTTCGTTGATTGAGTTTCTGTAGTTCGATTCCGTAAATTTTTTTCTGGTTCTAACCCACGATTTCGATTGCCTAGTTTGCATGCAAACCCAATTGAATTCAATGAATGATCACGTATTCACGATATCCCCAACATCCCGCATATTTTTCCTCTCCGCGTGTTTCGGAGTTTCACTGTCGGCATCAATGATAACGAGCCGTTCAGAGAAATTCTTTGTTTTTCAAGGATCCCAAGTTATGTACCCTCGCCCAGGTCATCGCCGGTTCATTCGACCGTCATTGTCGATGCCCACCTGTTTTCCAGGGAATCGCTCGAATAAATATTTCCTCGGAAAATCGTATCGAATACGCCCCAACTTGGCTAACTACCTAATGGTAACTGATCCCGTCAAAGGTTCAATGATACAGTTTGAAAATCTGACGATAAAGGACCGTGTAAAGGTGCAATTCAGGTCCTGACTCTGATAAATGGTATGAATTATTCATTCATCATTAGGATCGACCGCGGTCAAGCTCTGGGATCTGCATGAAACCACCTTCAGTCGCTTGCTAAACGATGTAAACTTGGGTGTTGACCTAATTATTTCGCACAGTGAGGTCGAGAGTTCCTTGGTAAAGTCCCTGTTGAAGTTGAGGTTTTGGAAGTTAAGTTGAAAATGATAACCCTCCCACCGCCGGCGGTCTGTGAAACACGAGAAGTCGCCTAACACAAACCGCGACATTGCGAGGCTGATGTGATGATGATTCTGATAAACTGCCTATACATTTGTTCAATCCTATCATCCTCCCATTCGAGGAACATATCCTGTCCTCGATTATAACATTTACGTAACGTGAGGTAGGTGAACTGGGATGACATCTTCGAGCTCCCCCCTCCACCTTATCTGGAGGACTTTTGATGGTCCTACAACAATGGCTGTACTTACGGAGGGTTTTGAAAATAGTGAAAAATGATACCCGTCACATCTAGGACCATAAATCTCGAGAACCCGCTTTCTAAGTAGGTAGTTGAGTATTCATTTTTACCCATATCCTCTTCCGATGGGTGCTGAGCCATTTGGAATCTGCCCCATTAGATATAGCGTCCGAAATTTAGTGGAAAAAGACACCCCACACGCCTAGGTCGCCAAAAATCTCGAAAATCCATTTTTTCAAAGTACACGTTATGACCCCTAACCCCCCCCCCCCCCTTCCACACAATCTGGTCCGATCGGGCTGAAAAGTTTCAAGAACCAATTAGAGCCAAAATACGAAATTTCAGATTTTTTTGAAATTTGTCTGCTATCAAAAATGGAGTGAATGGTGGACAGTGTAAGGCGGACGGACATTTTCAGATTCTGATCTAGACGCCCAGAACATTTTTTTGGGCAAATCGAAGAGGTGGGCTGTCTGCATGAAAACATAGGGTGATTTTTCAAGGAATAACCAACCAAAAGGGTGTTTCTGAATCGGTCGTCTATTTCAGGATTACATTGATTATTAATTTGTCAGACTTTCGGGCATATAGATAGCCTCAGGTTCTTCTTTGAGCCCAAAAACGCTTCGGTGACCCTCAGCCCTGGAGTGGCACCAATAATTATCTGAACAAACTCCAGTAGGTATATATTTCGTGTTGCGTCATTGCTAATCTCGCTGCGGCCGTTGATTGAAATGTGATTTCGCCAAAAGCGAGGGTTGAGTATTTTTCTGACGTCGATTCGTTTAAAGAGAGCTTAGCCGGAAGCGTATAGAGGTATTTGCGTTGTTCGAAATTCGCAGTTTATCTCATTTTCACGGTGTGGTGACAATATTTTGTCGAAAAATCTCCATCCAAAACACATCCGCTGGGTGGACATTTTCGTTGCTGCTACAAGGAAATTCATCGCGTATAAAAATACAATAGGTCGCACCCCTCAATATTCGGTTTAAGCGAATATGTATACAACCGATTTTTCACGGTTAATTTATTTTGACGGACTCAAACCAGCCACGTATATGGCTGAAAAACCATTTAAGAAGGATTAATTAATTAATTAACTAATTAATTAAAGAAGGAATTAATAATTTTCTATAAATAGAAAACGAGCCACTCTGATGGTGCAGATGAATAGCCTTCGTTGCTGGTGCACCCTATTTACCCTTCTGAAGGTAAATTTAGCGGGTGGTAAATATGATGAGAGATAGTAATCTGTTACTAATACCTCCCATCCGTAGTAATTTTCCCCGTTTCTGTGATAGAAAATCACGTCGCGAGATCTACAGCTCAGTGAAATCTTGTTTGTCTACATGTACCTTAACACGATATAATTGCCAATTGGTCAGGACCAATATTCCTCGTGACTTGTACGATGGAGTCTCTTAATCGAAATGACTGAACACAAATATCCTTCAGCTAACCACCCTGGTTCAATTCGGGGTGTTTGTCCACATCCGGACGACTGTCAATCAGGTCATCACGGCGCCTCTACAGGGCAGGATGCGGACAGGAGCGGTTGGCCACAGGTCCTGAACGAGATTCGCGCCCGACCAATATTTGAGTAATTGCCATATTGCGCTAATCGACAACGTTTCCACACGAACGGAATAGTTTCCAACCAATCGTTATAACACATCCGTCCGCTTTTTGCCCCGTCCCCAACTCCAATCGCTCTGCAGTTACGTTGGCTGTTGGCTATAAGAGGGACTAAAGGGAATGGGTTTTTAATTCGCAGAAACACGCATCTTATCACCAACTTCGAAAAGGAGGGGGTGACTAGCTGAGAAACTCCCTCTTGAGTGAGGCTTTTGAGGTAGATACTCGTGGGTTTCGGTGTTCCCGATCCCGTTCAAACACTTGTGACGAACTAGTAGGGTAAACTCACGGTAAACTTTGACCAAACGCTGGCTGTAATGATGCGGAAACTTGATTACCTCCAGAACTCCTGTCGCGGCAACTAGTACTAATGAGTTGAGGGGTACAGCGAGCAGTTTGAAATGCGTAAGTTCCGAGTGTAACAGTCGGACTTCCAGAGCTTCCACACACTCATGAAACGAGTGGGAGCTGATCGAACATTTGTACTCTCAAATGTACCGTGCACGCTCAACTAACTTCGGTGAAATATCATCCGAACGATTCGTTGCCACAAATTTCATTGTGGCCCTGATAAATATTTCTTTATGTGCCGTCTTACTAGACTCACACGAGACTAGACAGAGGTCATAAGCTAACTTTTTACGTTTTTGTTTGGGTGGGGCCTATACTCCACTTAGTTTCAATTATTTTGGCTCTTTGAAAAGAAAATGAAAATGAAAACCATGCTTATTGGTTAGGAATTATAATTTTTGTAAGAACACAACCCTTACGATCCGGAGGCGTACTATTTTTTTGGATCGGTAAACGTAAAATAAGGCAATCGATTATTATTCACTGAGAGAACTAAATTCTACACACTTGAACTTCCCTATATGATTCGCCTAAATGTGACATCGCCCTTTCTCTGCTGCTCCTTTCAATGCTATATTTTTCTTAGAACTAGTATGAACGGCCAGACATGTCGAGCCTGTCGATAGATTACGATGAATTGTAAAAATTTGGAATGTATTTCAGTTGGAAGCTAACTAAGATGATTCATCTTGATACTGTCCAGCTTTGTCACTTACAATACGTTTGACAGTTCACTGTTAAGAACTCATAACTACTTTTTGGCATATTATAACCCGTAAATTCGGAAAGCAACTTCTAGATAGTGGTAGACGTTGAACTTGAGTCAGAACTGGGATACGTTTACCTCACAGGCGAAGGACTAACTTTATTGCGAGTGGAAATTCTATTTGTCAAGACGCTCCCCGCGCCACCCCAGGGCAGTTAAAACCGCCGAGTTGCAGACAAGAAACCTTGGTATAAACTTACCTGGAGGCCTGTAAGAGGTATAGAGCGAGTCATAATTTTCCACGGAGGAGTAATTACGGAATAGCGGGATAATGGACCTACCAGACTACAATGCCAAAAGGGAAAATGTAAAAGATATAGAAGGCCAGGCAGACCACGTGCTCTTTCATTCTCTTCAGGCTTTATATAAAAGCGGTTTCGTCATTTTGGAGTGAAAACGTTGACTTTTTCTTCGTAGAAAACTGCCATTTCGTTGTGATTAGATTTTTGGCGATTCCTCCTGAAGAAGCTTCTGTACTTGGGTTGATTAAAGTGAAAATGAAAGTGGGAGCAGGTGGGAGTATTTTACTCGATAATCGACCCCGGAATTGTTCACGTCTTGAGCGTGGTCCGCAAATGATTGGACCTTCACCGAAAAGCGTAAAACTCCAAGGTCTGGAAGGTCTTGGAATGATTTGGTAATTTGAAATCTTGGTTGCCTGTACATTTTATAACCGAACTTTTATTTGTTCATTCAGATGTTGATAGTGGTTCATTTTCAACATGGTAAATTCAATATCCTGATGGATCAGGTCCTGCAATGCGTGTCCAGGTTCGTCTCATCCCACTCACCACTTCTTCGTCCATTTGTCTTCTTCTGCAGTTGTCGCATGACATATTGTTCCCTATAGTGTTACATTCCTGTACTACGCTAATATATTCCATATCACTTTTTTTCCGTTGTCATATCACTTTTTAACTTGTATTCTACATATCTCAGCATCTCAAAATTTAATTTTTGAATACTCTCGTACGCATTTTCAAAAATAGTCAATTTCTTCCCGAATTTTTATTTTTTCCCCTCTTTCGTCTTTCTCATAATGACAAGCCAGACGACAATAGAGCGGTACCTACGGTAGCTGGCTCGTAATAAATTACTCCTGTCCAGAAAAAAACAGTAACTTCGTAGGAAGTGTTAGTACTCATTCCATTAGGTAAGAGATTGGTACTCTGTGATGATTCGAGTGGGTACAAAAGAAAATCTCCTGTCATAAAATATTCTTCACTTCCATTTTCGTCATAGCAGAAAGCTCATCATGTTTCTCGACGAGCTGGAATTCCTTCTGTGGTCTCCTGCGGCGCGAAAAGGGCTCGGGCATTCCTGCTTTGAGCTCAAAGCTGCCCTTTTCCCCTCTCGTCTTTTTTTGTGGAAGATCTTGTCTGGCCCTCGATTTGTATATCGAACCTCCAGCTGGCACTTTCTCTTACTCCTACATTTTCTTCCGACCTCACGCACTTTGTTGGGGGCTTCTGAGGCGAGGGTGTTGGTTTGGATTATGCATTAAATTTGTAAAGCAACCTTCTAGTCCTATTTCTAAATCCCTTTTACGCGGTTTACCACGATGTACTGCCGAATCAAAAGAAAACCTTAGGATTTATTATGGATTTTGGTGGCTAACTAAGACGAAGCGCTCTAATCCCTATTACTCCCTAGCGCACGCTCTCCCCATTTATTCGCCGTCGGGATTGATCGGTACTTGGGCTCAAGCGTGTTCACTTCCTTTCACGTAATCGTTGGTCCCTGCTCTGTGGACAGTGGGGACAGAAAACCTGATATACCCCGGTATTAATTATCTAGGGCTCTTACCCACTTGGATTTCGATTGCGTTTCTTTTCTATTGACAAAACTATGATGAGTCCCTCCTCTTCATAGGTTTGTCCTCTTCATTTGGAGATTATCAAACTCTGAACTCGAACAAAACTTGTGATGCCCAATTAGATAGCTTTTGTCTCATGAGATGGCTGATAAAGTCGATTTTTTTTCACGAATTTCCTGAATTAGATGGACTTTTGTGCGCACCTGGGAGAACCATTGTAAGTTGTGAAAGGTTTTCCGTTTTATTTTTATTAGCATGAGCGTTTAAGGAACGTGTTGCAGGTGAGAAGATTCCACTCCACAAGTTGTATTATAGGCGTATAATTGCAATGTATCGTATATCAATGGAGCTCGGTATCCATTCAATATGCTGCATTTTATACCCCTTATTAAAGATTTGGTTGGGTTCAGGATTTTCAAAAGAATATTAGGTGTATTATGTAATCAAACCAGAAGGGACGAAGATAATAATTCTTCGATCTCAAAGGTATCCCGAGGAGGCGCTATTTAAATAATACAAGGTAGAAAGGAAAATTAATGTATGGGATCCCTTTGAAACAAAGTAAACTGCTGCTCTGTGGGTTCAGGGCGATTATTTACATTCGATTGCGAAGGGGCATTTGGGTGGGAGATGTGTACACGAGATCCGAGCATTTATTGGAATTGAGATGGATTAATGGTTGAAGGGACTCCGATCGGTTTGAAGGAGATCCCGCTGTATCAATGTAAGCAGGATGATGCCTCAGCAATCAATAAGAAAAAATCTGCTTTATGCAGCGATGCTGACAAGTCCTTGTATTGTTTAGAGTTTAGTCTGATTCAGCATTCGGCTTTCGAAATTACGTACAATGTGGCATTATCCAGACCCTGAGAACTGTGTTTAATGCCAAAAATTTCTCCACGTTCGATTTTAACCTTGACTTACGTAGACCACCCTCACAACCCGATATTCGACCCCACTCGATATGGTAGATCTATTGCAAGGTTGTGGTTGGGGTTTCCTGTACTCCCACCAACACACTATTAGCTAGGGCAGATCGACGGTGATTGTGAATTCCTCATGCTACCACTGGGTATAAATGATGCGGCCGTTTATAACCTTAGATTGATTATAGCGAGACATCAGCTTTGGCATTCAGGGCTGTTAGTCAGTTCCACCTTCAGAGGGGCCTCTCAAGGGTTTTGCTCAGGAGGGGATGTGTGGCTGGCTGTTATTAATTAAGGGTGACATCTCATCCCTTCGTCAAAGCTATGGGTCCTGGTTCTTGTCCCGAATAGAGTCTGGGACTTGTTCCGGCCTCGGGACTGAGCTTCCGACGAGTGTCCTGCCTTAGGACGGCGGTCGAGGGGGATCATTTAACTTCAAGATCCTTGGAAGGGTCACCAGAAGAACGTTACCATTAATTAGGCGGGTGTTCCTCCTGAGGCCAGAAAGGTCTCCTTTTCACGTCTGGTCGCGATGTTTCGGTTTTCAGTCCAGTAAGTAAAACCTAAGAGTAATTCATTGTATGAAAGAAAACTACCCCAAACCTAAACCCAATTCAATTCTAGAAAAAAAAACGAGTCCCCATTTCGTATTTTTTGTTTGCTTTTTAATTCATTGTTATCTCATCATCAGATGATCAGATTCTGACCATGTTCTAAATCAGGACTCAAGACCATATTCCAAAATTGAAGGTAAACTACGAATTCCCGAGTGAGGAGGCATGCTCAAAGACATGTGGGACAGAAAAAAGTCTTAACAATTTTCATTTCCATCACGTATTATGATGATTGAGGCGTATTCAATTGAGAAGTGTATGGATCATAAATAAGCTGATCACAAAGGTAGGAAACGTTCCACTCGGCCGTATGGTGGTCGGTCATTGATTGTTGATGTACCCACAAATTGGGAGAGTTCGCTCCGTAGTGATTTATCAATGTCGGTGGGCCCAGATTACGCCTCGGATTGAACAGCAGTTTCTGAAGCGACTATCAAACACCCAATCAGAATTACTGGTTGACAAGTTAAGCCCCCCCTTCCCCCCATCAACCGTCAGACTCCTCCGAACGTAGACCTGGTTTTGCTTAATCACAGGAAAGGCTATTTGGCCATCTCCCATTTCGCTGGGCAGCCAATTGCTAACAAGTCAAACTTATCAAAACAATCGGAAAGTGGGGCTTAGTACTATCAAGTAAGTTTGGTTCTTCTAACCTTGGTGCGGAATTTAATGCTAATCATGTGAAATTCGAGAACGAGCCAAGGAACTCGAAAAAATTTAATTATTCAATTGTGAATTCCCAGAGCTTTGCAAGATGGTGCCACCTTTCCTCATTCCCTTCAGTTTATGGTTCGAATTGACTTGATGTCTGACGGTAAAAAACTCATTTGAGTGGAAATACGAGATGTAATTCAAAGAACTGAGTTTGGTTTAAGGAAATAAAAAATATGCTCAATTAAGCTCAAAAATAAAGTCACAAAGTAGTACGTCGAAGTTTTGATTTTGGAGCACATAAAAATATCTCGGAAGTGGAACAGAAGCTTACCGAGAAACAAGCTCTCCTGAAATAATCAAATATATGCGACACGTAAGTTCCTCGTTTCGGCAGTACCAGGAACTTGATTAACAACCTTTTAGAGTGGCGGATATCACTTGAAAGTTCACTGAAGTAAAAAGTGTCTTGTGAGGAGAATTTATCGGAGCTCACTCTTACGTTTGCTGGAGGGCTCTGGGGGTTCACAACTGCTTTGACCCCCTCAAAACGTATTTCTCTCCGGTTTCGAGGGTGTCGCCGAGCACGTACGTCCTCGAGGCCATTTATAAGTCAGCAGTTGACACTGGGGCCTTTCCGAAGGTATTCGCCTGTACGCGGACGGAAACTCGCAACTTAGGCGATATAGGATCCCGTGTTCGCTGTTTCCCTGTCACGTTGATTCATGCCTTTGTGTTGGCGTTATCTCGTTAATTCTAAGGTCGGTTCCTGTTCGCGTGTGATAGCTAGGTAATCTGAAGATGTACCGTACTGTTGGAATGACATAGCAGAGATTTGAATCCTTGATTGAATTCCTCTTCTTGTCGAAATCCGAAGAAAGGGGCTCGCCCAAGGAAAAGAGTTTTTAAATAGCTTATTGGTGATGATGGCGTACAAAAACTACGAACTGATAATCTGATCTTACAACAGCCAGGTGTACGTGGGTGATCCGCTTTGCGATCAAGAATGATGGCACAGCTGGGATGGAAGCACTCGTCAAGGAAAAATTTGTATTTTGTGCTGTTTGTTGATGCTTTGAGAATGCCCACGATTGAAAATTGAGCAAAAGCAATACTATGGTTTAGATTCAGCTAGGAAATCTCCAAGTAGGGAACTGACTTCATCCATCTCTTACCTCAAAAAGGAATTGTTCGCATGAATTATAAGAGAACGTGGGACTGGTGATTGTTCCATGTTATCCAAGTTCAATTGGAATTGGGTAAACTAAAATCCGCGGAACGGGAAATTTAATACTACTGTGTGATTCATATTGCCCACCTGTTGGAATAGAGTACACTTCAAGTGAATTGAAAAGAATTTATAATCATTTTTGATTTATTTAGGCAAGATTTCAGTTGTATTGGGTTGTTCTTCCATTATCTTTTGGTTGGTTGTAGGGTGTTTTTCAGAGGTTGCTACCTGAATTAACATTAAAGACGTTTGTCTCTAACCCTTATAATAATAAAAGAGGACGCATTTAATTCAGGATTAGTGGAACCAAGACCCGGAGCGAAAAGTGGGAGGGATAGATCGCTTAATAAAATTAAATATTCGTTCATGGTTTTCATCAAAAATCGAGAAGCAAACCTCACCTTTATGGAACACACTGCTCAACAAGCCACTTTGCTATGTCCTTGGAGAAACCCATTGATAGAAATTGTCCCTCATGGAGAAATAATATGTACAATTGGCACTTAGTCGATCTCCAAACGAGGTCTATCGATTTTCAGTATAGAGGCCTCTCGTAATCATTTGACCCAACCTTCAGAGAGCAAGAGGAAGTTCGTGATGGAAAAATCTTCCGGATCGTCCGGTTCCAATTTGCACGGAAAACAGACTGAAACGCACAACGAAAAAAGGCGGAGTTGATCGACAGTCCGATACCTCACACCAGCCAGTCGCAGATTTATTATCCGGGCCAAGTCCGGTTTCGAGATGATGACAAAAAGCCCAGAATCGACGTGCGTGAGATAATCCGTAAAGTCAGTCGTGTGTACGAGCGAGATGATCGGGGAAAATGGGAGTTTCCGCCCCGGGGGTTTTGAGCGGCTTTCGGATCACATAATTGGAGAGAGAAAGAGCCCGCAGAGTTTTTTCCTATCGCGTCAAGTGAACCAACATCAACAGGGCATCGATCTTCTTCCATTTCACAGGCACATCACAAACAGACAAACGCCTCGAGTTTGACCTCCCGCGTGACTTATTATTCTACGTGGACTAAATGGACGAAAGTGGACGCGATAGGAACCAACTTGTCCAACGTGTGTTGGAGTTGAACATCTAAACATTTGTTGAACTTCTAGGAAACTAAGACTAACAATGTTATTAGTTATCCGGTACGTATGCAAAAATATGGAGAAATCACCCGATCAAAGTTGGCCCCGAAATAATTGTTTCAGACTCATGGTACATACTTCATATTTTGGTGATCTAAATGATTGCCTATAGGTTCCTTATAGTTTCCTGGTCAAGCGTGATCATTAACCCTAGAATGGTAAACTCTTATGAATGAGTGCGCGGGGGTTTTTAATAT
Organism: Cyrtorhinus lividipennis; assembly: GCA_019603395.1. Taxonomy (NCBI): domain Eukaryota; kingdom Metazoa; phylum Arthropoda; class Insecta; order Hemiptera; family Miridae; genus Cyrtorhinus; species Cyrtorhinus lividipennis. The sequence goes on along the minus strand of CM033999.1, from coordinate 13,723,340 downwards.
TGTACTAACTCACTCCCTTCCACTTCGCGACTTCTCACGGACAATCTCGCCTACTTGGTCAAATCTCTGTTGATTTCACATCGCATTTAAACCCAAATTGATGCCATCCAAAGGAGAAACGGATGGCCTCCTTTCAAAGGGGCTTCGGGAAGATCCAATACGGAAGCGGAATCGACGATTCTGTCGCTCTCAAGTCGAATAAGTCCTTTAATTGAATACCTATTCCGGGAATTGGCGAATTGATTAAGACACTCCGAGCCGCGATCCTTCTGCCGGCCTCTTCAGGCGTGAAATGGGCTTTGTGTCCAAAACCTCTTGAGTCCTCGGGTAGGGGAACTTATTGAAATGTTCAGTCTGCCCAAGTCCCAGTCCTCTCCAGTCAATGACTGCGGCCGTTGAGCCTGACAGGCTAATGAACGATTCTATAATGACTTTTCCCGTGACTAGCTTGGTACATATATACCAATTAAATAATAGTTATATTGCTAGAAACTGTGTGCTGAAACGTTGTTCATAGACTTTCTTCAGTTCTAAGGTGGCCTTAGCACTTTGCTCGGGGTCCGGTACCGGTGGTCACACTTTGAGGAATGGCAACTATCTGTGGACCAAGGAGGATATTTTGAAGCTGGGTGGGTAGCTTTAACACATTTCCATTCTACTTATTTTTATTCTTCTTATTATTAGATAATTATGATTATCAGGACGAGAAATGCGCACCTATCGCCTCAAAATGTATTTTCCTGTAAGATAGATTTACTTTTTGTACCCGGGTTTTTTTTTTTTTTTTTTTTTTTTTAGAGCTCCCGAAGTTTAGCTATCTCTCACCAGGTTTTTGAAAGGCGTGGTTTGATGAACATAAGAGTTTGAATGGCTGGAGGCAATGCCCGATCGTATTCCATTTTCACCTGGTTTTTTAGACGGTATTACGTTGAGTTCGTTCTTCAAGTCTTGCTTCATCCATCATGAATTCGAGATAAACAGTGAAACTTTTTTTGTAAATATTTTCCAGCTTGTTGTCCGAACGTTTTTAAAATCTCAAGGCCTATCTTATTCTACCAAACACGTTATGTTCCTCATTAATTTCGACAGTGATTAGTATAATGATCTAATCAAAATGTATTTAGTCAACCCACCTTGCATACATTTAGTCTAAGAACCCCTCCCTCACCCTCGAACTCGAAACCATGGAAAAAATCAGGTACAAGTAACATAAATCCCAGTCGCTACCTACTTTATTTTCCCTGCCTATTCACAGACTTCACGCTGCTAACAATCTGTAGGTGATGTCGATGTTGAGTTAAATCTCGTCGAAGTTCCGGAGATATTAATAACGACTACATACTAAAAGTTATAATCCTGTATCAGGAGTTTGTTGGTAGATATGCGGTCTAATGTTGAGTCGAGAATGGAATTCTCGATTGTATGTGGCGTTGAAGGACTCACATGCGTTGGTGGTACAAATCAAATCCGCCCACAGATATGGAGGGGATGAGGCCTCAGAGGAAACATAATTGCCGTGCAGATATCCAGGGAACGATTGATTTATACTGAATCATCCGCTTCAGCATTTTGGTCTCCGTATGCCGCGTTACTCGTACCACCTAGTCTGCACCCGGCTTGATGACCAACATGTCATTACATGTACATTTGTGATTACAAAAATCCGAACAAAACCAAGTCAAGAACAGCTCTGTTGTTTAAAATTGGTTGAGTTGAGCCCTTTCAGTTGACCCCGGTATTTTTCACATGCTTAAAGATTATGAAATCTAGATCCGATCAGAGGAGTATCTGGCAGTTGCCCTACAGTTTTTCGCAGTAAAATGTCATCCTCCGATTCCAGTTCTTGAAAGTCCCCAATGTGTCGTGAGTCAAGTTATCAGGCTTCAGTTATCAGCGCATTTCACTTCAACGGGAGTCAAATGCTGGACGCCCAGTCCAACTACAACAAAAGCCCAGTACATCATGTTGGTAACATGATTTGAAACGTCGAGGCTCGAAGGGGCTCCACATCAAACGAGTGTCACCTATCATGGGGTTTTACCGATGCAAAACGGCTGAAACCGGATATTCTCCGGTTTGGTCAGTAGTAGAAGTAGAGTCTTCACAACGCAGTGTTAAGTAAATGAGGTGTAACCGGTATCGCAGGGCGCCGTAAGAAGGAGAGGACCACAACCAAATTTTATCCCATAGGGATACGATGATTGTATTATGTAGTACTTTTTGAAGGCGTAGAATGTTGAGTCAGCCTACGAGGCTGACTTAATGGAATCTAAGTGCGTGGCAATTTTTAACAATTATGTATTATGGCAACCTGCCGTCGAGCTGCCGGGCATATCGGAGTTCAAGAAATCAATGAGATGTGTAGGTTGTACTGCGAGGCAAATAAAGAGCACCTATCTCACTTTTATATCTTCATCGTTGGACGAATCTTTAACAATTTTCATTAAGTCCATTTCATATTGGTACACTGGAACGAACTACTTGCAATTTCAGAAAACTAATTTTTAAAAAATCGGAAAACAGAACCGAAAGCGGAAAAAGCACTAACACGAAAGCCAAGACCCAGTACGAATGGCCAGGACTAATAGTTCATTTCCCCCCAGTAGACCATAAACCTATGAAAAAATTTCACAGAACCAACAGAAAATAGGTTTGAGGTTGTGCTTGATGCTCAGCATGAGGGACGTTTAAACTTGTGGGCGCGGTTTGAGGCACTGAATCCGTTCTCTTCTTGAGAGTGTATCACATTTTCCGTATTCTCTAGTGTGAATCTCCTTTGCAGAACGGATTGATGACGAAAACGGCCTTCACACATGGGTTGAGCTCCTTTTCATCCAAATCAGATATTGGTGATTTGAGAAAATAACTGCCGAATGTGCCCATTGTACGATCCCCTCAACCACTGAAGCACTACTCAACACGACTAAGTTGTTCATTTCAGATTACGCGAACTGGCGTGTAGACCCACATTTGAAGGAGTTTATCGTACTGTGACGGCGCTTTCAACCGGTAGTTTGATGTGTTCCTCAAGAGAACAGCGAACAACCTGTCGGAGAAGTGGAAGCGCGGCAACTCCCACGTAATTGACCCGGCTCGGGTGAAGAACCAATTTGCAATCATAAGCGTCGTATCCCCTTGTCTGCGAAGTGGTAGGCGTTCAAACTTGCCATCCAACCGAACAGGGCTTGCTTTTTTGGTTTTGATGGAAGAAAATAATATTTTCCTCGTGAGTAACATTGTAACCTACATTATAACGGAGGTCACTGCTTTGAGAACAGTCGATGATTAGGTAGGTGATTCTAAGCTCCTCAGAAGAAATATGTAAATCTTTAGTTCGATGCATTCATTGGTTGGGTAGATGGAAATAACACTGGGGTTCAGCTGGTTCCATAGTGTTGGAAGTAATGCATTTTTAAAGCTCTCGGCTTCGTTTATCTTTTTGAATTATCTTTCCCTTAGCTAGTAGCGGCGCGTATAGCGCCAACTGTTTTGCCATTAACCCGTCCACTAACAACGAGCCGGGGACCTCTTTCCCGTCCCCGAGAGCCTCGTAATTCAAATGCCGTGCGCGGTATATGCCTCGCCGAGTGGCCTACCGGTAACGCAGAGTTACGCCGTGTGAGGGCGCCCCTCAGCTCTACGACGCGTTAGTTCCTCCACTTAGCAGTTCTCCCGTAACTTTACGATCTGCGTGGCGCCAAATTGGCCATACGTTCGGATGGTCATTCAAACATCGGAGCACCCTCTTCCGTTAAGGGCCACTTCGTGTATTCGTGAGAACCCGCTGCGGTGAGGAGGTCAATTAAATGGAACCGTAAGGACCCAGAAGAACTGTACTACACCTCAAACACCATACTAGTAATTTTTATTGGGTGAAAAAATAGTTATACATTTCAAGAACATGAATCATACATTGAGAAGCGCATAATAGAGAAATTGACTTGAAAGTGCTTTCTCCGAAGATTGGAAGAAAATCATGAAATGTGTCGACCTTTTTTTTCGTCGACAATTTTCGTATAAAAGAGTCCCGATCCTACACCGAATAGCCTCGATCAAAAAGCCGGGGTGGGTTTGAAGGGGGAAAAAATCTCACGTTTAACCCCTTCATCAACTTCTAAATTCTACTCGCCGTCAAAAGTCATCGTCTGATATCTTCTTACCTCCTTCTTCAACCAGTCATTATCACATTCATCGCTCATCAACGCCACCCGCTACTATGATGTCTGTTTAGTTATTCATACCTTATACATGTGTAATTCGATCCAAAACCACATCAAGTACTGTACCATCGCAAAAGAGAATCGGGGGGACGGTCGACACCCCTCCCCCTTTTAAATGATCAAAATTATGAGTGAGTTGAATAATTATCACGTCATTGGTCATTGCTGACAAGTAAAGGGACAGCCTACAGTTCAAAAAACACCTACCTTACCGTACCGTACCTTTGGAAAACTGCTCGACCCTTTTTCTAACATTTTTTCTAAATTATTCAACATTATGGTGCATGAATACTACAGTTACCATGAATAATGAGCGTCTAACAACAGCGTTTCCGATCTATCGTGCAAGGCGGTATGGAAAAACGAAATGTTACGAGTAGTTGGATTTTCCTTGATTTTTATTGCACTCGGAGACATCTTATTTACACATGCTGCCATAAACAAGCGAGTTATATTCGGGGCACCCGTTCATCGTCGTTTCAACTCTGAATACAATGCAGTCAGGTATTATACTTGGATCGGCGGCGGGCATGAATGCGATATCCAATCCAAATTCTTGAGAAAACTTGTTATTCAGAATAAAAATTGGGTATTTCCTTTTTCATGGCTGGGTTTGCTGTGTAAACCTACCCCTAGTAAATTGATATGCGGTGGTGCCTTACTGACTCCGACCATAGTGCAGACTGCGTGTCATTGTATAGCTTCGTACGACTCACATAGTGAGGATGCTGAATTTTGGCCTGCAAAACTCAGAAGCAAGTGGGAAACTGCGTTGAGAGTGTACGTAGGAGCAAACACCGTGGACCAGATGGACTTTGGCTTTACAGTAACAAACTTCTTCGTACATCAGAAATGTGGCAAAGTTCGCTGGGCACGACGACTCATCACCCATGATTTTGGATGGTTGGTGTTAATAATCCCAGTGGATGAGAATCCCACCCTTCGCCACGTTTCTCTCAATTATGCGCCAATGTACACGAAAAAAGAACTTGCTAAAATGTGGAGTTACATCCATTACTCGGAGCTGGTCTGCCTGAGAATTGGATTTGGAAGGTTCAAGTTAAAACCCGGAACAGAAGTTGTTGCTGCTATAAAATCCCCAGTACTCCGGCATGCCTGGAGCGTTGCTTTCTCGTATCGGCGATGCTTTGACGCAGCCAGAAGCAATTACTCGCCGCGGTATACCCCTGAGCACATCGGGGTTTTGTACACTAAGAATTCCACATGGTTTTGCTTCGGCCCACTGCCTGCTAAACGGTTTCGGTTGCAAATTAGTGGGAGAGGAGATTCTGGGGGACCAGTCTCTTGCAGCAATCAGTACGTTGCAGTTGTGTCCGCCAGTCTTCTCTCGAGTTTCGGAAAATACCGAGGGGTGTCTTTCGACGGAAGTATCGCATTTGCAGTCTACGAGAACGCAATTGAATACCGAAGAGCTTTCATCGACGTGATCGGCTCCCCCATCAGTGACCTCTATCCGTATATCACGCGGCCCACGTGGGTCCCCAGGTATACGGCTGTTCATTGATTGTACATTTGTTTACACGTTCCATATCGCGTTATGGTGATATTTGTTTAGTGGAAGATTACTTGGGTTGTTAATCATTAAATATTTTGAAAATATATTGAGGACGAAAAAGAATACGTTTGGTCCTCGAACGTCAATTTGACGACATGCAGGAATCACGTTTCCCATCCCGTGTGCAGGCCTCCCAGACACACATGCCGCAAATATTGGCTGCACGTTCGTATTCTGCACAGGAATTCCCTTTGCTTTTTCCTTCTTGCTCCTGTGAGATAACTTTCATCGGGGGCCCTGGTAATCGGAAGTACTGACTCCCCCTGATCTCACTGATTGTTTTCTGGCTTGTTGAGAGCTCGTGAGTGAACCGAGGAGTGACGAATTATTAAATAAAACTCTTTATCAACATCAAGTGACTTCGTATATATATAGCCGCATCTATCTAAGATTGTTATTGCTGAGAGAATAGTCGGTTGGCACATTCTTAATATAGTTGAAATCATGAGTTGTAATTATGTACATATAAATTCAATGATATTTACACATTGATATTAGATACACACACATGTAGTACATTGAATTTTATCAGTATCCATTAGCATTCTTCATTAACTACAAATATTTTTTGTCATTCTTTCAAAAGTTACCATTGTGATTTGTAGACGATCGTACATTTTCTTCTGTTTTCCAAATAATTGTAATAGACATGAAATTTCATTACACGTTTTGTGGATACGTCCCCAATATGCTGTCCAATCATCAACATACGAGTATAAAGACAAATAAATGAAATTATACTCGTGAATATACGAAAATGACCGTATTTCCGACTATGAATAAGCGATTGAATCATTGGTAGGAGTAGTTCCCCTCAGCTTTCACTGGTGGCATTCATCCCTTACTGGCAGGTATGAGTAGAAACTGCTTACGTACATTGTTGACAACGATGCTGTTAGCAACAGCGTCGTTGATCGACCGTGCAAGATGGTGGTGATAAGCAAAATGTTACGAGAAATTGGATTTTCCTTGATTTTTATTGCACTCGGGAATATCTTATTTACACATGCTGCTATAAACAAGCGAGTTATATTTGGGGCCCCCGTTCATCGTCGTTTCAACACTGAATACAATGCAGTCAGGTATTATACTTGGATCAGTGGTGGGCACGAATGCGATATTCGATCGGAATTCTTGAGAAAACTTTTCAATCAGGATAAAAATTGGGAGTTCCCCTTTTCATGGCTGGGTTTGCAATGTCAGCCCACTCCTAGTAAACTGCTATGCGGTGGTGCTCTGCTGACTCCGACCATAGTTCAGACTGCGTGTCATTGTATAGCTTCGTACGACTCACACAGTGATGATGCTGAATTTTGGCCGGCAAAACTCAGAAGCAAGTGGGAAACTACGTTGAGGGTGTACGTAGGAGCAAACACCGTGGACAAGATGGACTTCGGCTTTCCAGTAATAAACTACTTTATACATCAGAAATGTGGCAAAGTTCGGTGGGGGCATCGCATCATCTCTCATGATTTTGGATGGTTGGTGTTAATAATCCCAGTGGATGAGAATCCCACCCTTCGCCACGTTTCTCTCAATTATGCGCCAATGTACACGAAAAAAGAACTGGCTAAAATGTGGCAATACATTCATCACTCGGAGCTTGTCTGCCTGAGAATAGGATTCGGGATGTACAAGTTGAAACCAGGAACAGAAGTTGAAATTGTTAAAAAATCGTCAGTACTCCGGCATGCTTGGAGCGTTGCTTTCTCGTATCAGCGATGCTTTGATTTGACTAAAAGTGAAAACACAGAACGGTATCCCCCTGGGCATATTGGAGCTCTATATACCGAAAATGCTACATGGTTTTGCTTCAGCCCTCTGCCTGCTAAACGGTACCGGTGGCAAACAAGTGGGAGAGGAGATTCTGGTGGACCAGTCTCTTGCAGCAATCAGTACGTTGCAGTCGTATCCGCTACTCTTTTCTCGAGTTTTGGAGCATTCCAGCGGATGTCTATCGACGGAAGTATCGCTTTCGCAGTCTACGAGAACGCAATAGAATACCGAAGATCTTTCATCGACGTGATTGGCTCCCCCATCATTGACCTTTATCCGTATGTCACGCGGCCCGCTTGGGCCCCCATGTATACGGCTGTTCATTGATTCTTCATTCTGATTACACGTTCAATATCGCGTTATGGTGACATTGGTTTAGTATGATATTGACAGGGTACTATGCGTTCAATATTTTGATAAATTTTTGAGCCCAATAATTGACGACTTCGACGATAAGCAGGGGTCACAATCCGCCCCGTGTCCATGCTTTCCAGAGGAACAGTTACCACAAATGTTGCCCGCACGTTTGTATTCTGCACAGGAATTCTCATTACTTTTTGCTTCTTTCTTGTGAGACTTATATTGGTAATTTATTAATGAATTTTTCCGAAAAAGAATATTGTAATTATGTATCGTAATGTGTGCTTTATTGAGCGAAACCATAAGATCGGTTGACAGATTATATTTACCCTCCATGTATTGCTGCATATTATATTTCGTTTTGGTGATATTCGTTTAGTAGGAGATTAACTGGAATATGTAGTACGCATTCGATATTTTAAAAAATGGGACGAAAGAGATAGTGCTGGTCCTCAAACGTCAATAGGACAACATGCATGACTTCTCGATTACACTGTTGGTGGACTGCATCAAGCAGTCAGCCTTTGCTGGAACCAAAAATACTTCGGGCATGAAAAAAGGTACACATAATGGGAATGATAGGTGGTTTGACAGTCAGTGCCCGAAGCAGAAGACTCGATCTATAAGCTCCCCAATGTCAAGAGGGATCCAACTTGAAAACAATAGAGGCCTTATTCTCAAAATGCAAAAAAGAATTCAAAGCCCTCCTAAAATTATAGGAAGAAAAATCTTAACTTGGAAAAGTACGCCTGGAGCAAATGCAGAATCAAAGATTCAATAAAGTAGTGGGATTTGGTAAGTGAGTCCAGGAAGGTGAACCCTATGATTTTTCCAGTGGGTACACTGTGTCTGAATTGGTAGAACATCAAAAGCTCCCTAACCCTCCAGATGAGGTTGAGCCGTTATGTGGAGAATGTCGAATTGCACCGAAAAACCCTCGCAGATCTGACAGGTAATCTAAAATCGAGAAACCATGTGGTCTTGATCGTGGGTACAAGGAGGCGCCAAAAAATCTCGAACTTTTGCCCTAAATGATTCTGCAAGAAAGACATAAAAAAATGTTGGCTGAGTTTTAATGAACATAATTTCTATCACCTATCTAATACGAGAAAATTACTCATTCAAGTTTGAATAGGGGAATGAGTGTTTAGCAGGAACACCTCCACTCCATGTATCACCGGACATATTTATCCCTTACTCTCCGTTATAAACAATACACCGTACTTTGTTGACAACGATGTTGTTTCTACTGTCCAGAGCCTCCCAAAAGACTTTCTTTGTCGGTTCTAGCCAATCTAAGCGCATATTCCCTTAGCAAAAACTACTCGACTCTCTTCCGCACATTTTTTCTAAATTTTTTTACTGAAGTGGTGAGTACTACTTCTGTAACCAAGTGTGATAATTGTCCAACACCAGCGTTTTCGATCTGCAGTGCTACAGCGGTGAAAAACAAAATGTTTCAAGAGATTGGATTTTCATTGGTCTTGATTGCATTAGGAAACATCGTATTCACACATGCTGCCATTAACAAGCGAGTTATATTCGGGGCACCCGTTTATCGTCGTTTCAACACTGAATACAATGCAGTCAGGTATTATACTTGGATCAGCGGTGGGCGTGAATGTGATATCCAATCGGAGTTCTTGAGAAAACTTTTCAATCAGGATAAAAATTGGGAGTTTCCCTTTTCATGGCTGGGTTTGCAATGTAAGCCCACTCCTAGTAAAATGCGATGCAGTGGTGCTCTGCTGACTCCCACCATAGTGCAGACTGCGTGTCATTGTATAGCTTCGTACGACTCACACAGTGAGGATGCTGAATTTTGGCCTGCGAAACTCAGAAGCAAGTGGGAAACTACGATGAGGGTGTATGTAGGAGCAAACACCGTGGACAAGATGGACTTCGGATTTCCAGTAATAAACTACTTTATACATCAGAAATGTGGCAAGATTCGGTGGGGGCATCGCATCATCACCCATGACTATGGATGGTTGGTGTTAATAATCCCAGTGGATGAGAATCCCACCCTTCGCCACGTTTCTCTCAATTATGCACCAATGTACACGAAAAAAGAACTGGCTAAAATGTGGAGTTACATCCATCATTCAGAGCTGGTCTGCCTAAGAATAGGATTCGGGATGTACAAGTTGAAACCAGGAACAGAGGTTGTAGATGTCAGGAAATCTCCAGTTCTCCGGCATGCTTGGAACGTCGCTTTTTCGTATCAGCGATGCTTTGAGTTGACTACAAGCGAAGACACACAACGGTATCCTTCTGAACACATTGGAGCTCTGTATACGGGGAATTCCACTTGGATTTGCTTCAGGCCCCTGCCTGCCAAACGGTATCGGTTTCAAACGAGCGGGAAAGGAGATTCTGGTGGACCAGTCTCTTGCAGCAATCAGTACGTTGCAGTTGTATCCTCTTATCTCCACATGAGTTCTGGAACATACCGAAAGGTGTCTATCGACGGAAGTATCGCTTTCGCTGTCTTCGAGAACGCAATAGAATACCGAAGAGCTTTCATCGACGTGATCGGCTCCCCCATCATTGATCTCTATCCCTTCATTACGTGGCCCACGTGGGCATCTAGGTACACGCCTGTTCATTGATCTACATTCTGATTATCGCGTTATGATGCCATTTGTTTAGTAGGATATATAAAGGAGTACTATGCATTCAATATTTTGATAAATTATTGAGCCCGAAAAGGAATACTTCCGGTCTTCGAACGTCTTCAACTATATGCATGAGACGCAATCCCCTCTCCATGTCCAAGCATCGCAGAGGACTATATGCCGCAGATATTGGCAGCACGATCGTATTCTGCACAGGAATTCCCTTTGTTTCTTGCTTCGTTCTTGTGAGACCTGTATTTCTATGTATTGGTCAGATGCACAGCAAGCCCAGAATGATTCTCCTGTCACATTTCAATGACGTTTATTCCAATTTTCAGTAAAGATGAAGATCGAACCTCAAAATAATCACACATATGAACTAGTCTCTTTTATTGGATTATTCGTATACAATTTCAACTTCGCTAACAACATGGTCCCCCACCATTGTCACTCTGGAAACAATCTATTGTTCAACTATCCTCTATCAAAGCCGACCGGTCAGGCAGATTTCTTTCACCAATAAGTCATCTCCAAACGGACAGATCGAGAAGCGCAATATTAGAGACTAGCATTGAAGAGAAGGGAAAGGACCATAACGGTACCGGAAGTTGTGTGGTATCATTCATTATTCATTGTTAAACTGTTAGTGTAACCATTCTATGTCAGCTATTGAAACTTTTTCTCCCTGGATACATATAGTAAGGTTGAATTTTAACGTCTTCCCATTGGAGACGAAATATGTAGGAAAAGTGCACTCATCTTCCTTGTATTGATTCATGTTAGGTGCCGATAACTATATATGCAGAAAAGAATATTGTAATGATGTATCGTAATTTGGGCTTTAATGAGTGAAACCAAAAGATAGGATGACACATTATATTTCCATACCCTCTAACAAAGTCAGAAACTCACGGTTTACTCTAACTAGTAAACTCACGGAAATATATGATATTATAGCACTATAGCGTCTTTCCATAATAAAATAGTACGTGCAAGCGACACTGAGAAGAAACAGTCTGGTCGAAACTGTTCGACTCTTTTTGCACTGTATTTTTCTGAACAATTATTCTTATGTAGCACATACTACTACCGTAGCCATGAATAATAAGCGTCTAGCAACAGCGTCTTCGATCGACCGTGCAAGATGGTGGTGATAAGCAAAATGTTACGAGAAGTTGGATTTTTCTTGATTTTTATTGCACTCGGAAACATCTTATTTTCACATGCTGCTATAAACAAGCGAGTTATATTCGGGGCACCCGTTCATCGTCGTTTCAACTCTGAATACAATGCAGTCAGGTATTATACTTGGATCAGCGGTGGGCATGAATGCGATATCCGATCGGAATTCTTGAGAAAACTTTTCAATCAGGATAAAAATTGGGAGTTCCCCTTTTCATGGCTGGGTTTGCAATGTCAGCCCACTCCTAGTAAACTGCTATGCGGTGGTGCTCTGCTGACTCCGACCATAGTGCAGACTGCGTGTCATTGTATAGCTTCGTACGACTCACACAGTGAGGATGCTGAATTTTGGCCGGCAAAACTCAGAAGCAAGTGGGAAACTACGTTGAGGGTGTACGTAGGAGCTAACACCGTGGACAAGATGGACTTCGGATTTCCAGTAATAAACTACTTTATACATCAGAAGTGTGGCGTAGTTCGCTGGGCACGACGACTCATCACCCATGATTTTGGATGGTTGGTGTTAATAATCCCAGTGGATGAGAATCCCACCCTTCGCCACGTTTCTCTCAATTATGCGCCAATGTACACGAAAAAAGAACTGGCTAAAATGTGGCAATACATTCATCACTCGGAGCTTGTCTGCCTGAGAATAGGATTCGGGATGTACAAGTTGAAACCAGGCACAGAAGTTGAAATTGTTAAAAAATCGTCAGTACTCCGGCATGCCTGGAGTGTTGCATTCTCATATCGGCGATGCTTCGAGGCTGCCAGAAGCAATTACTCGCCGCGGTATACCTCTGAGAACATTGGAGTTCGGTATACCGAAAATTCTACATGGTATTGCTTTGGCCCTCTGCCTGCTAAACGGTATCGGTTGCAAATGAGTGGGAGAGGAGATTCTGGTGGACCAGTCTCTTGCAGCAATCAGTACGTTGCAGTCGTATCCGCCAGTCTCTTCTCGAGTTTCGGAAAATACCGACGAGTGTCCGTCGACGGAAGTATCGCTTTCGCAGTCTACGAGAACGCAATAGAATACAGAAAAGCTTTCATTGACGTGATCGGCTTCCCCATCATTGATCTCTATCCGTATATCACGCGGCCCACGTGGGTCCCCAGTTACACGGCTGTTCATTGATTCTACCTTTTGATATTTGTTTGGTAGAAGAAAAACAGGATTGCTACAAATTCAATATCTTCAAACATTATTCAGGACAATAAACAATATTTCTTGTCCCCAAACGCCAATTTGACGACATGCTGAGTCATCAAGATTTCCAGAAGAACACATGCTGCAAATATTGCTCGCAGGTCCGTATTCTGCACAGGAATTCTCTTTGTTTCTTGAATAATCCCAGGCAATCCCTGTTTTTATTTTGTCCAGCAAATCCACAACTCTAAAACATTTAGCGACCAATAATGTAATTAAATGACCACATCTTCAATCATGAACAGATGAATAAATCTTTCAGCGAAAACTTTGATCCCTTACTTGTTGGTACGGTACAGCTTAGCGTACTTTGTTGACAACGATGTTGCCACTCCTCCGAGTGGCGTATTAACGTTTTCAAATCATGCTTCCTCTTGGTTATGATTGATTGATCAATTTTCATCGTTTCTCACTTGTGATGGATACATTATGACGGGACCTCACTCACCGAGTTAATTAATATTGACCTTTTCACCGGCCTGTGTGTTAAACTCGTTCTGAAAAGTCACACCACTGGCAACAGGTTCCCCTTGGTGATTATGCGGAGAGGTACACTCCTCTCCCCCCTCCTTCGCCGATCCTGTGTAAACTAAGATTCAGGTTATGGTGAGCTGCTGGTAATAAACCCGAAATCTAATATCACCAACGACGTGGAAACTGCTGACGGCAGATGTCGCAGCCCTTCTATCTTCCCTTTATCAAATTGTTTGTTGTGCTCCTGAATTCCCTTGTCCTGACATCTGCGCTGCTTATTACGAGAAAATCACTTTGAAAGTATAAAATAACTCATTTCTTCCTTCTAAGAACTTCTCAAAGTCATCAGGAATTGGTCCTCGCTATCAAACAAAATTTTTGCAGTACGCCTTGAACATTTCCCCTAACTTTTCTGTTTACTTTTCCTCTTGAACTTCAATTTTTAATAAACCTGTTTTCTTTCCTTCGTAGACAGTAACTTCCTTCTTATTCATTAATTAGTTTACAAAGTAACATCATTAAAGGAACACACCTTCATTAAACGCCCGCCTTTCTTCCAGATCTTTCTCTTCATTTTCAACTAAAGAAACATGTAACACGAAGAGTAGCAACATCATGAGGCGTTGTTCACCTTATTTACTTTGCCCCTTACCCGAGCAATTTCTAATAATTGAGTTGAGTCTTTTATACTTTATAGTTGTTTGTTGCCCTGAGTTCGACAAAAACGGTTTGAATAACTGTTGTTAGAGCAACTAATGATAATCAATGACCAAGCGCCCCCCTCCCCCCTGGGCCCTTGCCACCACATCACATGAACCTTCTGAAAAGTAAAATCTACTTCTTTACTAATTTACACTTTTTTCAATAAGCGTTTGAAGTTGTGTTAATTCAGGCAGTCCATAATGCAATCCTGAATGCAAAACAGGTTTACTTTCCTGCTTGTATGTTTCTCCATTCTGTTGTACGTTTTTCCTCACATGTACTCCGTGCTACTTTTCTTGATCCGTTTCATATTACAGTAGTGCACAACATTGACTTGAAGTAGAGATATAATTGGCGACTGGCTTCTGTTGACAGGTCTCGGATTCCTGGCACTATTCCATGAGGGAGAAGCGAAACAGCAATGTAGCTTCAACAGGGTTTACAAGATGTTGGCGGCAGATTGTGCTCTCAAAAACTTCGTACAGGTCCCCGTCGTCCAAAGAAGTGTTGAGGTGAGGTGCTCCTTGGAAAGCATCCAAATTTATCACGTGTTCTTTCAAGTAATAAAATTCTAATTAAGTAAGAGATTCCTAACGAATACCCTTCTCGCTTTTTTAGGTACTGGACGCCTCTGGAAACCGCATTAGGTCCTTGAAAAATGACAGTTTCCTTACGTACGAATCGTTGAAGTTTCTTTACCTTTTTGATAACTCGATAACGATCATCGAACCCGGGGCATTCGTGCCCTTAGTCAATTTGGAAGTCCTCGATCTCCATCTGAATGCCATCAGAGAAGTCCCGCCCATTCTGCCTTACACGCTGAGGAAGCTCAATTTGGCTGATAATGATCTTAGCCATAAGATTCCGTTGGAACATGTTCAGTCGCTCTCGGTGAGTACCCAGAATTTCAAAAATAATTACAATGTAGTGCTAAGCGTGTTTTTTCTAGACAAAACTGATACTCAACTTCTCTCACGCTGCTGGCAATATATTACTCTCCTCTTTTCCTTCCTAATCATCCTAGGAAGCTAAAATTACGCATTTCATTCTTAAAAAATCTCTATGCCTACAAAGAGTGTTTTTTCCTTCGGCTCGATGTGCAATTTTTGTGCTTCGTGTCATTGAAAATTTATCTATAACTAAATCACGTTGTCCTCCTGCTACGAAACCTGCTTTTATTTACCCTTGACGGTATATTCCCGCTGGCAATGTCAGTAACTTATGGGTCATTGGAGTCTGCCCTAGCGAAACTGAAAATGCTCAAGAAATTTCTCTTCTAATGGCAAACAAGAAGAATGTAAATAGGGGGTTGGTAATGAAATCAACAAAATCAATTTTCTAGGTTCTCATTGAGCGCTCACATATAACCTACCCCCGTACATTTTCCAATACACTTCTACAGTTGGTTTCGCTAATAGGATTCCACTCAACCACTCATATTGCACTTTTCTTGGAAGCTCTTAGAGCTATTTTACTTGGATCAATAAAGAAGGACCACTTTAGAGCTATATTCCCCTGGGTAAAGCGGCGTGTGCAAGTAACCCCCCTTGTAGTCTAAACGTTCCGATAGCGTGAGTCACAATGGTTCACCGAGCTCCAATCTCTCTTGAAGAGTGTTTTCCCATGAAATTGAACCTCACAATATAACGTCCAACCATCTTGAGGAAGAAACAAAAATACTTTTATTCTGTGGTTTGGGTGGTTTTTATCTAAGCAAGAAAGTACCTACCTGTATCCAAAGTTGATAAGAATAGAAGTAGGTGTGGAAGGTAAGTGGGTTTTGATATTTTTCAACTACAGGTATGAAAGTGACATTCTGCTAGGTCGAGATATTTTCTTGCCTCTTTAGCGACGATTTGCATTTTTGAAAGTCACATCTGGCTTCAAACTTGTGATCTCAGCCATCATACCTCAAAAAAAAAAAAAAAAATAAGATGCTAGCTTATAATTATTGATTGTGACGTGGTAGTGACGAAGTTATTCCAATCATTTGATGAAAGTTATTCCACGTTTCCTCTGGGCCTCATGATAAATTCCACCTGGGTACCCTTCAAACGCGTTTTATTCACATCAATGGTTGGACGGAGTAAAACCTAATTCGAATGATCGGCGGGAGCGCGTTAATTCAACTATTGACAAACGGCTTTGGATTCGCCTCGACTCGGGGAAAATCTCTCACGTCCACGTTCAATTGAGTTGTTCCCACTAACTGCTAGGTAAATCCCTTGGAGCCGTTCCAATTACAATCAGTTCCCCTGTTGGGCTCCGGTGAAATTCATTCTGCGGTTCCGACCCTTCTCGTCCCTTCAGCGAGTGCTTCGTCTTTATTCAATTTAAATTGATGACTCCACTTTCACACCCTTCGACGTTGGCTCGGACAAGGTGCGTACACGTCATGCCTGAATCAATAAATGTGGTAATCGTTGTTCTGCTACCGTTGATGAACAGTTATTGGAATGGATTCGTTCTGAATATTACAATTATAAATAGGGAAATATTTATTCAAATTAATAGTTCTATTTTAGATCAAAATATTTTTTTAATGAGAAAGCCAGGTTTCGCCGACGAGGAAATACCTCTAGTTGGCTTACCAGGTTGTAGCCCTACTGTCACTAATGTTTCCTCTTTAGACTACTGTCACTAATGTATCCTCTTTTGACAACTGTTTCTTGCTCTTGATCATGTTCGTGGAGGAAATATTCGGTCAAGGATGCCACTAAAATGAGTCGCTTTTTGGGTTACAAAAGACCGCTTGAGACAAAGAGCACGACCTCCTTTCCTACTCCATTAAGATAACATGACGATTGGATGAGAATTGAGTACAATTACAATTTCCTCTCAATCCGACACCAACCGAAGTTTACACAACATGTTCATCTACTCATGAAGGTTGCGAAAAGGGTTCTAGATAAAGTATCTACCTGGAATGCGGAATTACCATTACTTCCCTCCACATGTTTTTGAAATAGACGAGACAAGGCATCTCACCCTTTCTACTCTCATTGGGAGTTACTTGGAAATGGAAAAGAAATAATATATTTTTGGACTAACTCCCTCTTCCAGCTCTTTCCAATAGCCCACAAAATAAGTTTAGTTCAATTTTCCGTTTGCTGCCCCTGAGTTAATCATGAGGACTCGTTCTTCTCCAAATTTCTACGGAGATCAGCCAGATGGAGATAGGAATTATCATAGCTCGGGGGCAGAATTCGTTCCCAAGTTAGAATGGTTGTAAAGTGCTTGCTACTTGAATTTCATCAGTTCTTCTGAACATTCCAAAAACCTGCAACCATTGATAGAACTCTGGTGGAATGATTGAAATCGTTGGGAGAGACCAGAAAACGCGTAGGGATATCCTATAAACGTAGAGAAAGCTGCAGGATTCATTCTTTGTTTTGTAAATAGCATTCGACGATAACAGTGAATGAGGCGAACGATACAGTCCCATCCGAGAACGTGCTTTCACACGAATTGAGTCAAATCAAACGCACCAAGTTTTGAACCGCCATGAATCGACTCATATTATAACAGGCTGCTAACTTTCTCTTTGTCCTCTATCCTGTTCTTTCCCTCCATGATCGTCCACAAACTTGAGTGTATTTTTCCGTCTATGCCAACTCCTAGCTAACCCAAACTACAAATAATATGAGATAAAAACCAGTTTGAAACAGACTAGGATCCGTTTCAATCGAATATGTGTCCATAATTTGTTTCATTCACCCTAGGAAGGTAGTTTAAAGGTGCAGTTGGCAAACCGAAAGAACTCACTCGGCCACATTCGTTACCTACCTTTCCCGTTTTCCTTATGTTATTAAGTCATCAAGTTTATCACCTTTTCATGTACTTGTCGAATTAAGTGGCATTAGCCCTTTTCCTTGCCCGCGGATTTGTTTCCATTCCACCAGCTGAGTTTCTAGAAGAGTGGTTAGACTATAACCCTCATAACACAAAGGCTTTGAGAGAGGGATATAACTTGAAGCGCCGCATTCTCGAATCACGATGTTCGAACGATACAGATGAATTTTTATTTTATTTTTTATTTTTTTAATTTTTTTTTTTTTATTTTTAATTTAGTCATTCTAACTTATTAGCGCTTCGCTTGATATTTTTTATAGATTCAAAAGCTTCAATTTTTTTTTTTTTCCAGCATAAGATTGCTTTTTTTGAAATTTATATGAGTAACCAGCTATATTCAAACTTATTAAAAAAGGACCTACCTACCTTTTTAAAAAAGGAATAAATACAAACTAATTTTATTGAATCTTAAATAGATTTCATTGTTTTGAGTTAGTTCTGATGTTTTCAGTTTGAAGTCATTTCCATCACGAAATACTCAACTAAACATAACCAAAGAGAACGAAGTTTTGTTGGAAATGAGTAGAGTAGAAACGAGTAGTTTTGAATCGTTAACGCTAAATTCCTCTTTAATGTTCGCAGTGGCTCTCGTTGGCCGGCAACCGGCTCTCGTCTGTTCCCGATACGGGTATCCTCCCTCAACTCCAGGAACTTAACATCACCGACAATCCACTTCAGTCTCTGACCATCGCCGAGCTGTCCAAGTTCTGTCAAATGGAAACTATCTTGCTCCCGCTCACCATTATGAACCCTCCGTATCTGGCTTCTTGCGACTGCGTCAAAACTAACATTTGGATCCTGAAACACTCAATCTACGTTTTTCCTCAACTCAACTGCACTATCATCGGTAAGAGAGATGCTAAGTTCTTTTTAGCAGATCTACTTGTAAGTAGTTGACATGTAGAGAGTAGTATAGAAATAAACAAGAAGGTCGTAAGAAGGTAATTCAGTGAAAACAGATAAACATACAGAGAATGCTGAGAAAGGAAACGAAGCTTTCCTTCTTCTTCCTGTTATTTTATGAGTTATTTTAGAAACCTTTCAGTATCCAAGGTGCACTAATTCAGTTAGTTAGTAAACACCGCCCATTCCGTTTTCAAAATGTTTCCTCTGTGGACGTTCAAAACAACGGTACTGGCAGTCAAGATTCGGAGAGTCCTTGGATAAAGCTATTGTGGATGGTTATCATTGCCTACTGTGAGTCCATGGGTGTATGAAAAAATGATAATGATGTTCTCCGCATATTTTAGTGGTATTATTTGTCATTCAGCAACATCTACAGGTTGTACTTTGCTTTGTTTCTCTAGATGAAAGCGAGTGCTTGGCAAATAGATCCGTCGAGGCTGAGAATGTCTACAGTGTGTGTGAGGCCAAACACAAGGCCTTGGCTTGGAGCAACTCTTCCTTCTGGGTCCTGGTAGCCGCTGGTGTGATACTTCTCTTAGTTATAGCCATCTTTCTCTTCATCCTCTGGAGACGGAAATACTCAAAACCGAGAACGCCGCCTATGCAGCCCTCCGCCGAGGAGGTAAATGCCACCAGAATAACCAAATACCCTAACGACAATTTTTACTAACTTTTGAAGACCGTCAAACAGCATTTCTCCGAGTAGAACATCTTTGTAGCTTATCGATGTAGACCCTAACCCACTTGAGGTCGTCTGTGGGTATTTGCTGGTCAATTTCCACATGCGCAAACATACCTAGTTTTAGCATAATTAACAACTTTGTTGTTCCGCGACCGACGGGAGCAGCTGCTTATTTGATTATTAGGTAATATTCCTTCGTTCCGCTCACAAAGGCTCGATTTGGGCTTTTCCTTGAATTTATTCACGCATTCATGGTAAAACGTTTGCTTATGAATTCGCGTTGACGCACTTCATTCCGTACATCATATCTCCGCTGATTCATTATCCGACAAGTGATCAGGATTTTTACCCTAACTTCCCAAAGTGGCACCGAAACTGCATTCATTGTTCTTATTATATCTATTAAAATCAAATATTTGTAAACTCACTATTTGAATACAATTTTGATCAGTCTAAGTAAAAAATCACTTCTCCCATTTGAGCTTTGACAGGTTGCTCAAGTACCCGACTGGTTGGTGTCCGAACTATAATTGGCTGGTCGAAAATATTTTGAAAATTGAGAAACGAGTAGGTAGAAGATACTTCGGAAAAGTTCGAATGGATTCAAACCGATACTTCCAAGGAGTTTGTTGCAAAAATAAAAGTGATTGTGGATAGTATTCAACATTCAAATGTGGTAGCGAATGACGTTTCGACAAGAAACAGTGCTCAGAAAATAATGATTTTCCCCTGAAAAAAAAAATACTGCTTTGGGAGTACTAACCTACACTTTATTGATCGAAACTGTGCTCAAAAGTAGAGTTAACGACTGTTTCAAAAGTAAAACGTGATTTCCCGAGACTATATCAATACTATTTTCTCAAAATCTTGGTGCTAATTTAATTAAAATAACAAATGAGTCGCCCAAAAAAAAAAAATCTAAAAACCTCATGCCTGCGTTTTATCATTAATTCGTGATGATGACCCAAGGCTTTTCATCGTCGATCTAACACATTTCTAAGTGCTCGTGCATGAAAACACAGTTTCTCATTTGTGCAGAGAAGTATGTACGTTCATACTAAACACCTGAACAGCACCATGCACGAAAGTTAGCATGGATATAAGTAGGATCTGTCTAACAATTGTGAGAATGAGCTCAAGTCCACCTCAGGTGGCCTCGATTTACTGATCGAATAGAAAATCATGTTAAAGTCTACCGTAGACGGTAACTACTTAGAGTATCGAACAATTTATCCAATCAAAAGGTAAAATATCGACGATGGCTTTACATCAATAAATGGTGAAGTGTAGTTCGGAAGTTAACTGAATGTTGGTCCCAATGTTCTTCCAATTAAAGTGTAGAGGGAAATATTCATCGGTAATCGAATTTTTGTGGGGTATTTCTTCATCTCATCGAGGATTTTCATTTATTTATTGTTTTTCAAATAAAACCTTCATTTTTTAGGACTCACTTAACAGAATGGACACATCCTTTATTCAAATCAACCGAAATAGTTTCGATTTTTTGACCCAACTGATTTTTCCTTCTCAAAATCGTATCATTAAACGTCTCAAGTTATGTGACTGAATTTGATTATTAGACGACTTTCAGAAGAAATAATATCCCCATACATCGCTGAACTTAATTTACAATTTATCAGAGAAAAAATACTGACTTGGAAATTTTCCAGATATGACACAATGGAATTAAATAACAGGTAATTTTTTAGGCTTCACACTTTACTTTTTCCTCTATTTGGAATACATACCTCTAAAAAACACTTATTTTTGTCCGCCAGCTTGTTTGAATATTGTTCCTTATCATTTCAAGGCACCCTTTCGACCACATCTAGTTATTCATAGTAAGTCTTCAGAAATGACGAATTACGTTGAAATAAAATCTCCAAGCACGTCACTTTTACGCTTTTAAATTTGTCAGTTCGAGCGCTTGCAGAGACTTTTTTCTTTATTTATTTTCTTTCTTTTTTTGAAGTACCCGAAAGAACCATCACAGTATATTTTCGCATCGGTAGTTTCAATTTGTCCTTTTCGCAACTCCACTGATGGAAAAATGGAGAGCGGTATATTTTTGTTTTCTTTATATGTACCTTCATCGAGCTTTATCAAAAATGATTGGAATGCCGCTTTTCCCATTTTTCCATTGCTTTTTCTTCTTTTTTTAATTTCCAGTTAGTCCGTTTCCAGTTACGTATTTGTTGATTATTCATCGTCGATGTTTTATTTGATTTTGATTTCTAGTCTTGTGGCGAACTAGTTCTTTAGTTATCGTAACGTTTATTAATGTATATTAAGATGTAAATATTGACGTACTTAGAACATGCAATTTATTTTGATTTGTGTCGTCCCTAATTCGATGTATTTTCTGTTCTCGTCCGCTTCTAGGGATGTCTGCTAGGGAGCCGGTTTGTCTAATTATTCTTCTTCTTTTGCTAATTTATTTCCTTTCAATTATTTAACCTCAGAAAATAAAACTACCTTATTCTGCAATAGATCCATAATTGGAATCACGTTGAGTTTATATTCATGATGAATTTAGAGGTTTTTCCCTAACCCTTTTGCTGGTTTCCTCCTGAATGTCTCAGAGGGTTAGCGTTGTGGTTGCGGCTTTCCAAAAGGTTTTTTTTAATGAAGAATAATGAAAATTTTCACCGTCAAAAATTCGGTTTTCAGTACAGTTTACATTATAATAACAGCCCTTCTACCCGAAAACTGTACTCATAGGTCGATCGCTGGAGCAGGATGTCTCAAAGAATTTGCTTGTTGGCAGCAATGCTACAAAGGCTATTATTTGATCTTCAATATTTCAATTTGTACTTCAATTTGTTACTCCACTCATTTGATCCAATCATTGTTTAGCTTATCACTTTCCTATAAATGGGTTCTGCCCGAACAGATCCACTTCAACTTGCTCCCATAAAACCGTATTATATTTTCCACGTGAAACTCTGGCATATTTCTGGCGTATTCCTCAAATTCTGCCTTCTGTAGGGCCGCATATCCAGAAGTAGTAGGACTGATTCCCCTCTCCCTCTTCCTGTAATGGAGGGCGTGTTTGTGGAGAGGTGGAAAGGTATAGGGTTTCACCTGCGGCATTGGCATTAACTTCTGGCACTAAATGAGCGTGTACCATCGTTTTAGTTACGCCTCATCGCTCCATCACGTTGCAGGCAATATTTGAACCAGCAGTGCCGTCTTTTGCAACAAACTTTGAAAATCGGCATCCGGAACAAAGGACTTGCCTATGCGGGCGTTACTCGACATTTGAGTGGCACAAGTTTTGGAAGGGGAGTGCGATC
The DNA here is from genome assembly GCA_019603395.1 of Cyrtorhinus lividipennis. Classification (NCBI taxonomy): domain Eukaryota; kingdom Metazoa; phylum Arthropoda; class Insecta; order Hemiptera; family Miridae; genus Cyrtorhinus; species Cyrtorhinus lividipennis. The sequence goes on along the minus strand of CM033999.1, from coordinate 13,700,486 downwards.
GTCAAAGTCAAACCGTTGCTCCAGGCGTCTGTATGACAATGAAAGTTGAGCAACTTTTCAACTCTGACCGACGTTCGAGCATTCAATTAATTAGTGATGACCTGAATCTTTCGTCGAATCGCAAAGTTTGACCCCTGTACGGTCAGGCCTTGTGGTATCACCTTTGTGTAGGATCTCTTTGCCGAATTTTCACTTTGTCCCCTTCGCCTAGGTAGTTTCGGCTGATAATGTGGTCTTGAACAAAGGTGATCTTGAGCTCCATCAAGGGCTCTTGACTTTAGGTGAGATCACAAGTTATTGATAAGCGCCCATTACCTCTAGGCCTTGCTTGTCCACCCATTTCGTTAGGGATATAAGTCAATTCTTGCCTTCCTCCGCCGTTTATATCCCATCTAAGTGATATCAAATCTAATCTACATCCACTACTTTCCCTCAGGTTTTCATGTAGCTACCTCAAGTAAATACCGAGCTCATTTTAGCATAGTTCGTTCTTTTTTCCACATATATTCCAAATGACCTACTTAATCTTCCAGTGGATATCCAAACTGCATGGCGTTGTGAACTTCACAATAACTTCGTCTGCATCACGCATTGTGAACCGTCCAAGCTTGCGTCCGTCCGTAGTGTTCATTGTGTGGGAGCTCTCGATCCTGATGGTTTTCGCTCGTTTTGAACCTTCATCGATTCCAATACTGCGTGAAATTGTCAAACGAGTACATTGTTGGGAAATTATTTACCATGCCATACTCAGATCGCCTTAATTGATTTCTACAGCGTCCGTTTTTCACGAGAGATTTGACGCTTTAACGATCCAACTTGTCCTTTTGAAAAACGCATATTAGTGAATCATGTGGCTATTTTAGTACTACACTGGTTACGATGAGATCAAATTCTGATTTGTGGGATGTTTTACATTAAAAATCTGCATCCAGACAATGAAAATTCGGCCAAGATATTTACTTTCTTTACTTCTTCTAACCTGGTTGACATATCTCTGCCTCCCAACTGTAACACAAATGCAGCCCTGGTGTGTGAAGTTCCGAGTTTATGGTCAGTAGGTAGTATGTTCAATTTGTGGTTTCACATTCAACTTTTATACTGGACAAAAATATGTTCGCGGGGGCCTTGGCTGTAGTGATTTACCAAATTTTCCTCGTTTTTGAGTAAAAGAATCGATTGAAGGTTGAACGTAGCGACTACCGGATCCGAGACTCCTCTGAGAGACCATTGAACGTTGATTTTAATTAAATTTTTCCTTTTGTTTTTTGTTTTGTTCTATGCTCGACATTGCAGAATCTTGTTGATGAATGTAGGTGAGGAAAAGGAAGCTGCTGAAGCGGTCGTGCTCCCGCTCTTTTGCCTCCCGCGCTTCGTTCCGATCAAAAGGTCCATCGAGCCGGACGTCCAAGGATTGTACCACGTCTAGTAGTAAAACCTATTCGAAGGCGTCCCCAACAACAAAATCCACCTTATCCTCGTCGTACCCGCCCCACAATCCCTGTTCAAAAAACTCGCTCCGAGATGTCCCTTGATGTGTCTTTTCCAAAATTCCCTTTAGCCCGCCAATGAAAAAAAATTGAAAAAAGATAAAAATAAAAGATGCCACCCTTTTAATAACAACTGTGTATTAGTGTTCGAAGTAATAGATGTACTTAATCCAATTTCTACGACTTATTTGAATGTGTATAATCGCGTAACTAGTTGACTCTGCCACTAATTTGTCGATGATGTCGTATCTAATATGTCTAACACTGTTTTCTACACAAGAATTGGTTTTACTTATCTGCTTAGTAATCTTTTTAATTTTCGTCCCTCTCGGCTGCCACTATTCACAATCGCAAAATAGGTGTTGGCCCTGCCGATTTCGCCTTCATTGAGATGGGTCCAGTTTCTGCAATAAACGTGTTTTTATATTTCACACGTTGTCCACCAAATGTTTCATTCCTGGACTTTATTCGTAACCCCTTATTTATTTATAAGTCACTAAATACTGGGCTTCGTTAAGAAAGACTATTCTTTAATGATGTATAAATTTGTGTATCATATTGTATAGTGGAATTTCGGTTTGATTCGTTATTTATCGTTCGATAAGTCTTTATTATTTTTATAATGCGTTGTGATATACGTTAATTTATGCATTGCAACCTCGTGGTCTCGTGTTCATAATGAGCTCCACCGGTTTTTTTAGTCGATTAAAAATAATAGTAGAGTAACTACTTTTAAAATTTGTTGCCATTCGAATTTCGTTCACCATGCGACAAATGCGCTGTGTAGTGTTCAATCTCGTATTTGGCCGCTTAGACCGCCTAATTTTAAGAGAGAAACCTCAAAACGTCATTTTACATGTTGTAGGTCAGTCATCTTCCACTTCAATATACGATTTCGTTTATTTTTTGAAATTTCTCACGTAGGGTTGTTTTATGGCGAACAAGACGTTGCCAATCGTTTCAAGAGCACTTGAATATTTTTGAATTTAGTCTTTCCAGTATTGAATTGAAACTGTTTTAAAATCTATTACCGTTATATGTTCTCATTACATAGCTCTTCTTCATGAATAGTTTACGGTTGTGTTGAAAAATGGAAATTTTTAAATGAAAAGTATACACTGTTGAAAACGGCACATAAATTCGTTACATTGTTCTAGTGCGTTTCTGAGACTTTGATAAATTTCTATGCATTTACATATCTCAATGTAAATTCATGTTGAGTGCTCTGTGTAACAAATCGTACATCTTCACGTTTACCAATATAAAATTTGAATTAAATGATTGTGTACAGGTATGTTGTTATTATTGAGCGCCTGCTGTTGATGTCAAATAATAGTTTAATCGAAATGTTGAGCTCACCTGATCGGTAATAACTCGTTCGCATGAAGCCAGGATCACCCTAGAACAAGGCAGACACGGAAACCATGGTTCTGCTATAAAAACCCATAGGTGTTATTGAGGCCGGAAAACCTCAGAAGCTTGTGCAAGTTTTTTGAAGAATCGTCTCAGGCCAATGAAATGGCCCTAGCACCCAACCCCCCAGCCCACCCTGACGGACCTGACACCATAATCAATGATAGCCAACTTCCGAGGTAACATCCTAGATTTTCCCCATCTCGGGACCTGGTGGTTGTTTCTAATTCTAACGCTCATTTCCCCCCTCTATAAGGGTCGTTGCTTCCCCCTCCCCCTCCAACAAGGAGAGTAGAGCGGTCAACGAGTGCGAAAAACAACATATCAGAAAGACCAAGATTCTGCTGTGAAAATCCAAATGCCAAATGGTGTTTTTGACGATTCAAATTGAGTCTTGCTCCACTATCTCTAGTTGAGGAGACAGCTAGTCGACCAGTATCCAGGCTGCAGTGACCGAAAACAACCGATATTCAGCTGTAGTCAATTTACTTCGGCATCCCGGCATGACGAGGTATAGCCATCGAGTGATTTCTGGCCAGGTTGCGGCCCGTCAGGGTGGTGAGGTAAAGAATTGAAAGAAACCTTTCCTCAGGTCAGGTAACACTCTTGGCAATGAGCAGGCCATTTTTGAGGCACAGCTTCATCAAATGTTTCGTACAGACTATCAACCAATGGTATTGACTGAGACTAGAATGTGCACTGTCTGTTAATTAGATCCGCTCGTCAATTCTGAGAAATACTTCAATATTTTCATGAAAACAGGTTCAGATGAAATGTATAAACTTCTATGTATATAAATTCAATCAGAATGGTTTTCTCGTCACCTCGCTGGGCTGTCATATACCATCGAAATATTCGTTGAGTCTGAGAGTACTATTGTGTATTAGTTCTCAGATTTATATATATATTTGAAGTATTGATCCAATTGACCGCCCTCATGAAATTTTAGGATAGTTGAATGTTCATTAGTTCGCTTTATTTGCCGCATTAGGTAGCACCTAAAACTTTTCAGTCTCATGAATAAAAAATCCTAACTAAATCACGGCCGTCGTAATTGTCGCTGTCCGTTCTCTAGTGGATTAATCAAATTAATGTACTAATTACACTTGTTGCTCAGAACTTTTAGCGCCTAATTAGACAATGTCCAGAACCTAGTGATTAATTATTCAGAGTACCTAACATAAGGGCTGGTCTTATTTGTGTAAATCTCCCAGCTCGACAACATTGTTGTCCAATTTTTATCCTCGAACAAGAGTGAGTTCATAATTCATGTCGAGGGGATTCACGGGCTCGATGAAAAGAAATATTTTTAGCCTCGAGGTCGATTTTTAGACTGCGTTTTAGTGATGACAATCTGTTCGCAATGCCAGACAATAATTTATTCTCTTCATTTTATTTTTACATGACTCAAACCAAATTTCTCTCTGTCAAAGCCATTCACGAGAGAACGGGAATTGAACGTGATTTTCATCCAGATTTACTGACTGCGTTAACAAATGTAGTGGTCAGTTGAGCCAGGAAGACTATGAATGGGTGAACACGATACACAAGAAAAACATTTACGCTCGTCTTCGCGTAAGAAAATTGTATTTGAAAAAATCGTCGCTCACAAATTTATCTTACAAAATTACAATTAAGGTTTTTCAGCCTTCGTTCTATGACGTTTCGATTAGCCCTCCTACTCACGGCTTGGGAAAGAAATTGATCTGAAACACGATAAATAATTAGTAAGTATATTACACATGATACTATAATGTATGAAAATAATATAAGTTGCGCTCAGTGATATTAGAGGAGAATCTTTTGCAGGTTCGAATACCTTAAAAGTAGACATGTCAGCTGGTACAATCAGCAAAATTTTCGTGGCGTGATATGTATCATAAAGTGAATCGGTATAGTCAGAATGACAGCTCTTCAAAAGGATAATTACGTAGTTGATTACAGTCAATCGCACATTATTCTTTTCGGATCATTGGTTGCTGGTGTTTTCAAGTACGAGGTGTTTGAGAAAGTACGGAAAAATGTGTACCTTGGCGCCGTTCTTGACGAAGCACTCCCTGATGAGCCGGCCGAGCACGCATTTCTCGTTGGTGTCCTTAATCACGACTGAAACAGGAGAAATTAGGGTTTTCGAAGCAGTCTCAGCACATTTTCCCTGCGAAATCTTGAGAGACGGAGTAGAACTAACTGGTTTTGGGGTTTTGGCATAAAATATAAATAACGTAGAATCCTACTCGATCGGAATCAATACTAATTTAAATAGAATGTCGTTTGAGTTGATGTCCATTGGATTCAGCTTACTTTCTTTGACACACGTGTCGATCATGATGTTGGCCTTTTGGAGTTCCTCGGCATTGGATCCAAACCTCTTCTGGGCAAGTGCGCGAGCGGCTGGCTCGTTGAATTTGTTATCCTTGGTCTGTAAAATTGTACAAAACTTAAGGTAAACATCCCAGTGTGGCTCGAAATATATAAATGAATCTTTACGTTTTCTTCTTTGTATACCTAGAAGACGTTAGCTGTCGGAAAAGTGACAGTGGAGAAAACAGTGTCGTAAACGAGCTCTCCGGGCGTCCTCAAACTCAACTTGGCCCAAGTACGATTGATTCAACCCGTTGCAGGCACAGAGTACTATGTATGCAAGCAAAGGGCACTAACAAGAAGACTCTTCACGAAACGAATGATCCTTGAAAATGGCCGAGCGAATAGAATCACGGCCAAACACCGAGCGGCGTTGGTAAGGCCCACCGTTAGTAACCAGCTTCATTTGTTGGATGTATGGGGAAAGGCATATTCCAAGAATCGGTTATAAGCAACTGCTTGAATGAATCTGCCTGACGAAAGACCGTGATAGATGCGTTGAAGAAGTACCGCTAACTGACGTATTGGAAGCTTTTATGACTCCAACTTCGATCTTCCACGGTATACAACCTACGCTGTAAAATCACGCCTAAGGTCCCTCAAGTGATGAACCAACCAGCGTTCAATGTAAAAATTTCAAAAACCTCAACAAAATTTGGAATTTACACCTTTTTAACTGCCTCATAAGGTGTTCGCGCATCAACGTTTGAATAAATACATTTTAAAAAATTATTAAAACTTACCAGCTGGAGACCTTTGTAAATGCACTCCAAGAAGCACTACAAACAAGAAATTGAATAAATTAAATATTGCATTTTTAACATTAAAGGTCCCATTTACAAATGATAAAAATGCTATAATTCTTTCGAAACTTGATTTTAGTTTCGGCTAGAAGCACTGCAAGGCACATATCGGAAATTGGAAATTGCAATATGAAATTGGACTATATTATCCAACTCACCTTCTCGGGTTCAGCTTTAGGAATGGCTTGAGTTGCAACGATTTTCGCTTGTTCTGGAAATGAAATAACAATTGTGCACCGGTGTAATGCTATAAAAACTGCAAACCTACCTGAAATTGATATTAAACGAGTACTGCTACTTACCTCCGGTGATTTTGGATTGAGTCTTGCAGGTTTCCGTCAAAGCAGCGACTTGCTCCTTGATCTTCAGTTTCTCCTGTTCGGGGGATTTGGAAACTTCCTCCTCGCTGGTCGATTCGGTGGACGATCCACTGACTAGAGTGCTACCAGGCCTCGATGTCGTCGAAGCGGGGTTGGCCTACGAAATTGAAAAAAAAGAAAGAAAAGCGGCACTGTTAGGGCAGTGAAAATAAAATTGGAGCTCTATTTGGAGATTTGCAGAGGAATAATATATTCGCATTAGACACCCATGCGGGTTTGATGCTCGTTATTGCTCTCACCGTCGTGTTCCTGCGCTCAGTAGTCTCATTTCTAGAGATTAAAATGTGGAAACGTTATGTTTTGTGGGAACGAAAAAGAATCTCAACGCCGTTGTTTTTATTTAGATTCAAAATTCTTTCAATCTGTTCCTAGTCATCTCCAGGTTGAAGTTGGTTTCTGAATGACTAAAAACTTTTTATCTACCTTTATGTGATCTTAAACATCCAGATTCTACAACAAAAAAGGTGTTCAAATTGTCACACCCCCAACGTGCTTATAAAACCATCCACCTTGGAGCATACCTAGGTGAGTCGTTAGCTGTTTGAAATCAGAGGATAGTGTGAGCGTCACATGGCCCCTTGTAATTTTACTGGAATTGTGAGTTAAAGGGAAGAATCCGGCTTTTTTAATACAATTTCTAGGTAATTTTCTTCTGGATTGATACATCCTTGTAGAAGCATGCACAACATGAGAAAGTGATCGTTGGAAAACTATGAAAATAGCCCAATCACTGTTCAGGCATAACGTTTCTTGCTTCATAATTATTCTATTGGAAATTGAAACTTGATGCAACTTTTTGAACAGTTGAAATCGTGAAAGAGGTTTTTCAATTTCCTTCATATTTCCCAAACAAAATTGTTGTAAATTGTACCTGAGAGACGGCTACAACTGAAGCGACCAAGCAGAGGATCGCCAAGTTCTTCATTTTGTCGAGGCGGTTTCAGCAGTTCTCCGAGCGCGCAAGAACTTTAAAGTGCCGTCACTGAGGGCTCACAGTTCTTTTATAGAAAGCGCGTCCCCCCCATCTGTCGACGACCGCATCAGTCGTTTGGTTCAGCCAACGTACGAACAGATTGGAACCGAAAGGGCTCATTCACATGGGGATATTCCAAGCCGGTCGAACAAAAACGTAATGCCAATTTTCTCGTTAAGGATCCAAGTGGGCCCAAGTGATTTACTGGTGAGATTTGACAAATCGCCCCTTCCACACTCCAAAATACTCGTCCTTGATCTAGGCCTAGGGTTCTTGACTCACTCGCGCTGAATGAATGGCAGTTTTGTCACTTCGGATTTTATGTGATTGTGGTTGGTTATTCCTTGAATGATCAAACTATGTTTTGATGCAAAAAGCCAATCTCCTCAATTCGGTCCAAAATAATTTTCTGGGCTTGAAACTCCTCGTCATCAGATCAAAATAAGCAAATGTCCGTCCGCCGTCCACGCCGATTTGGTAGTTGAGAATTTCTCGAAAATCTGAAATTTTGGTCAGGGACCCGCTTCTGGCTCTAGTGAGTCTTAAAAACTTTTTACCCCGACCAGACCCTATTCAAAGAGTAGGGGAGGGGGTCGAAATGTATATTTTTAAAAATGGATTTTTTTAGATTTTTGATTGAGCGTGTCGGGTATCATTTTCGACTAAATTTTGGACGCTGAATCGATCGGAATGAGTCTCCATGCCCCTGGTTCGAGAAACAACTGATCACTGTGAAAGGATTTGCACCGTTTTTCTTGTTCAAATTTTGATTTGTGATCGAAACCTTTTATCAAGGGAACTCAGGTTTCTTGCGCAGTCATGTAAGATTCCTTTGTTACAAAAGCAGCTTCCATTCATAAATTCTTATTGTTTACTATAAATGTAGGAGGCACAGTACGGGCAATTTCAGCGACTTGTCAGAAATTACTTCGATGTAAAGAAATGTTTCCTCATATTTCATCTTGAAGGGGCTTAATGATATGTCCGCAGTACAGAAATATATTCCTTCATTGTAGAAACATCTTTCACAATGCTTTATTTCATGGGAAATCGCCCAACTATATCACTAATCATGTTTAAATAGACTATAGGTACTATTGTTGTCCATTTATCTCAACCCAGGAAAAACCATTCATAGATGCGTGGAAATCCACAAATCATATCGACCCATCCCAATCGAACCCTGTCCAAAATTACTTGGGAACGTGAGATACACCCGTGCGCCTCGTTCATCAAAGCTTCGAAGGTTCTGTTACCTAATTCGTCTCACGCACCCTCATGCTTCATTACTCTGTGTCTTGATGAGGGGCGATAAATTCGGGGGAAAGTTGAGCCAGATAAGAGCTTCTGAGTTACCGAGCTTTTGTAACGATCTCAGTAACATATCGTACCGAGATAAAAACACTAGAGATGTAAATTGACTCCTAGGCTATGGCACAGAAACTTTCAGGCGACCCTTGTGCAAATGTGTCATGGGAAGAAAATAACACCATGATGTTACCCAAATTTTTGAAATTTCCCACGTAAAATTTACTTTGATTGGGTCTAACTATACTCATCTAAATTTCATACTGATTGCAGCAAATGGAACAAAGCGTCATAGGTAAAAATTGGGATTCGAGATTTTGGTAAATCAAGACACGTTAGGGATACTAAATTCTTCCTCTAAATTTTTAACTCTAGATATCGAGACTTTGGACCTAAAAGATTTAATTGGTATACAATTTCCACTTAGTTTTATTATTATTCAATTGGTATATGGTTTATTGAAGTGACCCTTTCATAACCGACTGGCACTATCCCTGAGAATTTGAACAAAATCTGATAAAAGTGGCGGAAGTGGTCGCTTTAACAAGGAAATGCCTGACACTAAACCAATTTTTGGGAAGGATTTTTGAGGAAATGAGTAGTTGTACTTGAGTTTCACATACGAATATTCCATTCTATGCATACACTATTCTATCAACGATGATTATGCGCTTCAGAGAGTGCCAGACCCTCCACCATCTTGCTTTCCGTCACAATGAAATCAATGTTAGTATCGGTAGGTCATAACTCAATAAATCGTGCACTAAATCATTTGATTTTTTTAATTCAAGCTAGTCAAATATTAAAGGAACAGACGAGCTGGAATTTGAGTATTTTTGCCTTTTGTCTACAAAAATAAACCGGCGGATGTACTCTGGGCACCACAGGGCGGATGATCATCAAGGTAATCGTTAATCGAAGTGATTTAACCGTTATTTTGTGCCTTCATTAAAGCCATGGAGTTTGTAATCGACGTTTCGATAAATAATAATGCTCATTTTCAATTTCTTCCGAACCAGCAACACAAAAACAGAAGCACAGAAAACAAGCAAAATTGTATGCTTTCAAATCAAATCAAATCGAATCAAATATTCATTTATTGGCAACAACATAAAATTTAGTACAAACCAAAAGGGAACAAAAAAGACAAAATTATACAAATTTGGAAATTTAACATAACTCAAATAAATACCGTTGCCCACCGAAGAATAAGTTTCAAAAAACTTGTGCTCTTCGGCGGAGTTCAGAAAATCAGAAAAAATGCAAAGCACGAAATGGTGAACTGTGTGCCAAAATGGAAGAATAAACATAACTATCTAATGAACCAAAAAAATTATAAAATAAAGAATATAAAAAGAAAGAGAAAGGAAAAACCATCCTGAAAGCCAGTGAGCTATAAGTTAGAGCTTAATTTTTTCTTTAAAAAACCCAAGCTGTCAAAAAGGAAAACATTATTACCTTTTTCATACAGAAATTTAAGAGCTTTGACGTATGAATTCCTTTTGTAGAATTCAGTGTTAGCTCTTGGCAAAATTATACCCGACGAAGTAAAATTTCGACTGCTAGAAGCAACTGAAACATGCTCACTTTTGATCCCAGAACGAAATAAATGTATGCATGATTGAATTAAAAATATTTGAGAGATGTTTATATAGATGGGACGTTGGCTACCTCATATTTTTATATAATATTAATTAATAATTTCATTCAATATAATTCTAAATATTATATTATTATAAATTAATATTATTATATTAGTTTATTTTTTATTTAAAATAGTATTCTAATTTGGCTTCTTTCTACTTTTCTTTCTCCTCGTACCTATTTATTCCACGATTACCTACGAACATTGAAATACGTCTCTTCTCAAGGCAGATGTCGGTAAAGTAAGGATACAGACGTTCGGTGGCTGAAACCTACACTGAGGGGATTGAGTGTGGAGCAATACGGTTGGCACCACTGCTCCACTGCAGAATCCTTTCTGGATTACGGCGTCTTGCGCCAACACTGATCTTTTCGCCGTGTCCGTGTGTCTTTTTACTTCGGGACGGGAACTTAATTTAGTTTTGGTGAGTTTTTGATAATTTCTCTTCCGGTTAATTCTGAAACTATAATTGAGTTATTTCAAAAGAAATGTACCGTTAAGTAGCTAATATCGGCTTAGTTGTCAAGATTTGTGGTTTACTTGAAATCAGCTCGTGATAGTGTCGTACACGTGGTGTGGTTACGGACCTAACCTTCCAATACGGAACCACGGCCGTGTTTTCGAGCAAAGACGATTTTATCGCGTTGATGTTCAATTCATGTGAGTGTTTGATGGCGTTTCAGAGTCGCAATGACAGAAGACTGGGATGAGCCCGCCATTGGAGGCGATGCGATCGAAACTCTTCCTCTGCCCCCCGCGGCAGACCTTCCGGAAATCAAACTCTTCGGTAGGTGGAGCTGCGAAGACGTTCAAGTGGCCGACATGTCCCTCCAGGTGTGTAATCATGGTTCTGCGATATCCTAGACATGATAGGGCCATTTATGGTGTGCATGAGAGGTGGCAACTGTACGGGCGAGAGCGATCTTTCGAAAGAAAAGCGGTCGGGTATGCTCCCACTTGTTCAACACATGGAATCAACCTACCTATATTCTTGCTTATTTAGGAATTTCACATGGCCTTTGAACAAAAGTGGTGCCTCGACTGGTAATTCTTTAGCCGCTCCCACCATGAACTACTTGTCTATCTTACTTGGAGCTGAAGAGTCTCTGCCTACAACTCATTCTTAAAACGTACTTACTCACCGAGTGTTAGGTATTTTCTTTGCTGTAGTTACAACAGATTTGGTCTTTTACCTTGGTTGTTTCCTCCCCCTTCCAAGTCCTAATAAGATTACACTACCGTGTTTCAGGCCAACACTTTTACTCTGCATTTGGCTATATCCTATTTCTTTCTGTTCCTCAGGATTACATCGCCGTAAAGGAGAAAAATGCCAAATACCTGCCCCATTCCGCTGGTAGATACGCCGCCAAGAGATTCCGCAAAGCCCAGTGCCCAATTGTTGAGCGTCTCACCAACTCTCTGATGATGCACGGGCGGAACAACGCCAAGAAGCTTATGGCCGTTCGAATCGTAAAACACGCGTTCGAAATCATCTACCTGCTCACCGGAGACGTAAGTTCATCTCTGACCAGATTCAGGTTTGTCCGATAGGTTTTTGAGAGTCTGGATAGCTGAGAAGAAGAATTCCAACCTGCTGTTTCCAATTTCTGTTTGCCTCTCAGCTACTCCTCAAAATGATGATTCTCGACACGACGGTCTTCAGACCATCAGCTCACACTGTTATTAAAAAACGTGGTGAAAACGTGTCTCTGATTGAGGATTCTCCTAATAAACAACAATGATCTAAATCTGCCCTTATGATACCTTGACGCTAGAAGTAGGATCGGGGTCCCCGGTACTGCTAATCCTAGGAGTCATACTTCCCATTTTCGGTTGAATCATCTGGCTGAAGGTTTCTTTTAATGAGATCGTTCCACCGGGCTTTATAGTAAATACCTTCTATGGATGCGGATCAGAATAGTAGTCTTATCCTGGGTGCACCAAAGTGGACTTCAGACACGTAGGACCTGACCACTTCATTTCTCAATTGGTAATTTTTCTCATGTCCTCGCCTTATAGGAAGCTGAGTTTCGGCACTGGCCTAATTTTAAAATGCTCTCAGGGTGTCCCATCAAGTCCTGAAGAGGAGAAATAGTTATAGGTATGAAATAATATATGAAAGTGTTGGTTGAGTTCCTGGAAAATATCGGTCCACATTTATTGATGCAGCAATACCGCGAGCATAAGACGTATAAAAACATTAGCATCTTCCCCCTAATGGTTCTCGCTTGATAAATCTTCGTGTGTATACTACTAAGTATTTTCATTTCGATTTTTCTCAGCCTTTCTCATAGCCCGCTAGGCTACTGTATGAAATGACGATTTTCGACACGACGGTCTTCAGACCTTCAGCTCACTCTGTTATAAAAATGTGGTGAAAGCGTGTCTCTGATCAATAATACAGATTTTAATGAAGAAGAGATATAAACGACCGCTCTTGTTGAAAATGACATCCAAGAATCGCTAATAGAAATTTAGGGAGTCGTGGATGAATGCTTTCAAAAAGTTCGTTATACCAAATCTTGTTTAGCTCCAGTCTTTTAGACAGTTTTGAATGTAGAGTTATGTTGTGTTCCCTGTATTAACTGTTGCAATGAGTGTCACTGATCTCAGTTGGTTCAGTGCTCAAAAAAGAAGTGACAATCTCGCCCTGTCGCGTTTATCAACCGTGTGAGACGATGAACTGAATTAGGCAGAAGATCCCATGTCCTGTTTGTATTGATCGGGACCTCGTTCAAATCCAATAAGACTACAGTAGTGAGGAGTACAATTCGTAGTTATTTCATGCGCCTGGCAATGTGATGATTTCGACACGACGGTCTTCAGACCTTCAGCTCACACTGTCATTCAAAACGTGGTGAAATTGTGTCACTGATTGCTTATAATGTGTATGTTCGCTAATTCTACCCTCGTAGGGTTAAATTTGAATTCATTGAGCGAGTCAGGCTATCGTTTGTGCTCCGTGAAATGATGATTTCGACACGACGGTCTTCAGACCTTCAGCTCACACTGTTACAAAAACATGGTGAAATTGTGTCTCTGATCACAGAATGAACGAGATGATTTGTTACCAAGTTAAATTCAGCCTCTTATTTTAAGTTGAAAGCACACCTAATCTTTTTTAGTCATAATAACGACCGTTAGGCGAATCATTCCGTTCTGAAACCAACACCTCAGGAGCATATAACCACTTGATATGTTAAAGTTGTACCGGGAAATCGATCTAATTTTTACGTGACGGCCACAGGCGTGATATTTCACCCTCCAGTAATTCAGAACTTCTGAGGAGTGTTTTTGGGTAATTTTTGTTGACAAATTAAAAGGCAACATTCGTAGGCGTACATGACGTAGACTGATAATATCAGTCTCAGTTTACATATTATCTAAACTGATTTATTTTGCAATTTCTTTAGAACTGGGAAGCAGAAACCACGAAAATTTTTTGTGACTGTAATATTTCATCTTCTAGCTGAGATTGATTGCTGGTGTTGGTAATGATCCCAAAGCGTCGTTAATCCTGTCCTTTATTTTCCAATCGCGCCGTTTAGAAATGACACGTATTGAAATGACGATTCTCGACACGACGGTCTTCAGACCTTCAGCTCACACTGTTATTAAAATAAGTGGTGAAAACGTGTCTCTGATCGATATAGCTGTCTCAACAGGCTTCAGGCTCTTCAAGTTGTAGGCGCAACTCAATGTTACCACACCCACCAACTTCACGCTCTTTGAAATGATGATTCTCGACACGACGGTCTTCAGACCTTCAGCTCACACTGTTATTAAAAAACATGGTGAAGATGTGTCTCTGATCAATGAGCGCTGGATTGGGTTTCCCACCGGCATCTTGGATCCATGCGTTTGTCGTAATGATGGTGGGAATACTCGAGTAGTTGACTGCTCTGAAGATTCTCCTGAATTTCTTCCCATGTGTACGTATCCCCGCGTTCATGGGAATGATGAACTAGCCCTCAAAAAATATACGTCAGTAGCATCATGTTGATAGATTAATAATAATGATAATCCTTCCCTAGCACTCGCACTTGTCTTTGGAAAAAATCTGAGAAATGCAGTTCATTATTACAACCAATTTAAGAAAAATGTCGCCCCGAATTTCCTCTACATTTTGGAAGGATTTGCAGCGTTTTCTCATTGTATTTCATTATTTCGTTGCAGAACCCACTTCAAGTGCTGGTCAACGCCATCACCAACTCTGGTCCCAGGGAAGACTCGACGCGTATCGGTCGTGCTGGTACCGTCAGGAGGCAGGCTGTCGACGTGTCTCCTCTGAGGAGAGTCAACCAGGTAGGGTTTTCAGGGTTCAATAGAAATTATCGGCACATTTGTGCCCTAAATTGATTTTCTTTACAAAATGAGGGTGCTTTCTGATTGAATTGAACACCATTATCATCATTCGAAATGTTGAAAGAACAGTACGTACTTATGTCATGCTCGTATAGTGTTGTCATTTCTCTAGTTTTCTTCGTAAAGTAATTTGTGAATTAGGGAGGAAGTGAAGCTCAATCCTCAAGCATAGAAATTATCTCACCCTGGAAGGCCTTTCATAACTAAAATGTTGTCGCTTAGGTTAATTGTAGACGAGTTACGTCTTGTGAATCCCAATTCACAGCTATTTTCTTGTCCCGCAGGCCATCTGGTTGTTGTGCACTGGTGCTCGTGAAGCCGCCTTCAGGAACATCAAGACCATCGCCGAATGTCTGGCTGATGAACTTATCAATGCCGCTAAGGTAAATACACTTGTGCTAATAATTGAATGCCGTTGAATAAATTTTGACGTGTTAAAACTCTCCCACCTGTGCTCCTGAGCCTAAAAACTTTGCTTTCCGTTCCTTTCAGGGTTCATCCAACTCTTACGCCATCAAGAAGAAGGACGAGTTGGAGCGTGTCGCTAAATCCAACCGTTAATTTTTACTTTATACTAAAAATAATAAACAAATTGTTTCTAAACAGAGGATTCCTTCCCCATTCGATTTTTGAGCCTCGATCCTTGACTACTGCCATAAAAGCTGTTTCTAATTATAAATCACGATATAAATCACAATTATTAGTTGATAATGATATTCAAAATTTTGGAATGATGGTTGTGTAGGTTTTTTGGTGTCAATGGTGATCTCCGAAGGGTAAGAAAGATGAACTACCGCGTCGGGAGCCTTATTTTTGCCAGTGTTACGGTTTTTCTCACGTCAGAAGGCGCGGGAAGAGCGAACATGACTGCCACGACTATCCCTGTTACTGGGAAGATTACTTACAATGTTTCACACAAAGGAACCAACAGAAAAACCGTGAAGGAGACCAGCGCCCACGTCAGTAACCGTGATAAGGATGATCTCACTCTGAAGACCACTACAAGAGTGCCACTGAACAGTACGGGTTCCCAATCAAACAGCGCATACCTGCATGCCAACTCATCAACGCCGTTTCACAGTACCTTCGCCCATGGTAGGTAGGTAGGGAACGTATTTTGTAGAATTAGCGACGAGAGTCGTCTTTATAGTCGGAGGCGCGATGGTGACGAATTTTAGGGAAGTAGTTCAAGTGCATTTGTATTTGGTTTTATTGATGTAATTGGTTTATACTCACATTTTTGTTCAAGATACTAGGTATCTCAAGGGAAAGGCGAGTAAAACATAAATTCATTGAGACGAGCGAGATCTGTGCTGGAACTGCAACAAAAGGGCGGTGTAGGAGAGGGCTCGTCGAATAACGACGCCATTGATTGAGCTTACAGCTTTGGCTTACCAGCCAACATCAGAGTATGAAAGCTGTCCTTCGTTCATTTTAGGTACGCACACGAAAGGAAAGTCCGAAGGCGATGAAGAAGAGCCTGGTGGTCTTCCCATGTCAAAGCTCGTTATCTCTTTCGTGACTTGTGGGAGTAAGAAAGTAACTTCTAGAATCCTAGCTGTAGTGATACTTAGTATTAATTCCGAGTAATGAAGCAAAAACGCTGCATATTCATTCACATGAGGTTGGTTATTCCTCGGACCAGGAGCATGGGGAAAACCCCCATTGTGGAGATTCACCTCACTCCCAACTATGTACTATTTTCCACGTGTAGAAGAAGTGGACTCGGGGCCAGCCTTATTGATATTCCTTCTGAGGAGCACATATTCTGCAGTTCTCTTCCATGCTTGTTCATTTGGACATCATTCGTTGTTCGAGTTCTTCCGTCCTCCAGGCAGCTCCATCCAAAGCTGGTCCCGTAGTAAATGACATCGCTCTAGGTCGGTGTTCCACGCTGTATTCCGTTTCTGGGCAGTGCTATGCACCATCTCTTTTGGAGTCAATGGAAATTCAGTGTTCTGTGAGGATTTGCGTGAGGTAGTTTACCTCCCCCATGTGGCCTCTCGGCTCTGGTACTAGCCTTTTCGTCCCAAATTACTTGCTGTTCGGTTATAATGATGAAATAATGCCGATAATAATCAACGAACCCCCATTCATGTTTGTTCTTTGATTTATGTTTGATTGCCCTAGTATCAAGGTATGTACTTGGCAAAGCAAATACTCATTTTGACACTCATAATGACGTTAGTACATGCGAACTTGAATGGGGACCGTGAGGGTGAGCAGGTGAGGAACGAAGACTATTGTAGGATTCATTCTGTAATAAACCGCTGCTACTGAAAAGAACCGGCTCGGGTGACAAGCTCTTCGTTTAACGCAGGAAGCTAAAATAATTTTTATTTGGGCCCCAATACTTGGATCCTCCTACCAAAGCGCTGAACCTCCTCTCTTGTTAAAAAATGTTCAGGTGTAGAGCGCCTGTGTGTGAACTAAGCCTACCCAATGAGTCACATACTCCTTCATTATTTTTGAGCAGCAGTGACCGAAGTCCAGACGGCCCTCAAGTGCCGCCTGCTGCCTCCAACTCGAGTCTTGTTCGTGAGATCACATTAGCACCTTACATGTACATTTTCGAGAGATTGAGAGTTTCACAGTTCAATTCAGCTTGACAAAAAAAAAAGTCGGCACATACCTTTTAAATTTGTGGAATTCCGTACTTTCATGAAAAACCACGATTTTGCTTAAAATGTCTCATTTTTTCCACGTAAAACGTCATTTTCACCCTTAACTCGTGTCACAAAAATAAAGTTGAATATACCGTTGGAGAGCTGTTATTCTGGGAATGTTTTTTTTTTCACGAGAGAACACGGAAATTTTTCAGAGGAAAATGTTTCTTTTACCTGGCAGAATGTTGACAGTTTCGTGTTTTCGTTAATTTTCTAATAGTAGATACAAGTACTAATTTATTGGAGAGACTGAGAGGCCCATCGGAAGGAGAATTTACTCTGTCCAACGATGTACTCAGATTTGAGATTATCTTATTTTTGTTAGTTATGGCCATTTTAGTGACGTCAGGTCGAAAACACGACAACAAATCTTAAATCGTGAATAACTCAGAAACGAAGCCTCTAGAAAAAGTCCTAGGAGATATTTTTTGTTGCAAATGAGTTGTAGCCCTTGAAGGCTGCTAACCTTATCGGTTAAACCCTGTATAAAAGACAAATTACGACTGTGGCAATTTTCATTTCATAGTAATTCGTTTTTCACAGTTGTTCTGGTTGTTTTCATCTTCTGCTACCTCCTGACGATGGCCAACTTGTGCCTGTGCAAGTTCCTCATGAACGAGTGTCCAACGGGAAAATACCGCGATGACGAACAGCCTCATCTCACCGGCCAAGTAGAAGTCTCAAATCCATCACTCGTGTCGCTTCACCCATCCGAGAAATCCTCACAGAAATAAGTGCTATCGAGGAATCCGAACGAAAGAATTTTCTATTAAAGTTCTCTTCCAGCTTCCTCGGAATTTGATTACCTACATACTTACGTTATTCCACGCTCCAAATACATCGCTTATAATGAGAAATCTAAAAGTTGGAACAAAATTAATCATTATCTCCAGTCTTCAACTTATAAATCTTTATTTTGTTGAACATGCGCCAAAATACACTGGAATAATCGGGCTCTTAAGTACCTATTAGGATACAATACTCTAAGTATAAAAAAAGTATATTCCCAACAACGGGAATACTGACCTGAATTGACAGCCAAATTGAACGATAACCAGAAGTGCGGGTTTTAGAAGAATGTTCACAGAGTAGGTTTATCAACTCGAGCGTAAATTATGGCAAACCACGAATCAATTTTCAAACGCGTTAACCAAAAATGCTGTCTTACAGCTCTCAAATAAAAATCGTCTTTCCCAAATGAGCAATATTTACACTAAGGCACTTTTTAAATTTGCGGTAAATTAAAATAAAGTAACAAAAATGCACCCGATAAACTCATCTTTTTTTTCTCAATAATTAAATATATAAATATACAGACAGTTGCAGATATTATAGTACATACGAAATGTAGAGGACAAAAAATATTTTATGTACACGTAGACATGAGAAAAACGAAAAATACATGGAAGACAATTTTTTTCCAGGGGGATTCAGTGATATTTTAGCCAATTTTCAGATACGGTAATCGAAGAATAAACAGAAACGGAAACTTATATTATTAACCAGCACCCTTAAGTACCTACGAGTTTTGATATTTTTTTGGAATTTGATGATTGTGAGTATATAATTAAACAAAAAATGTAAAGATCACAGTTTGGAGGGCATCTCATTTACGATAAGAAAACATATTTGGCTCCCCTCAATATAATTACTTTAATTTATAGTTCCGAAAGGCACAGTTTCAACAAGATGTAATTTGACAATTTATAGAAACGCCTGATTAGACAAGAGAACGTTCAACAGCTGAGATATAACGTAAAAATTCGTACTTATACGAGAGTGAAACAATTTACAGGTTATTTATTTTTCATGAGGCGGAGGAAGTTAGTTGGCGGGAGTTTCCCATTTTCTTTTATGCTGGTTCGAGCCGAAACCTTCGTCATAGTTGCCTTTTGTGATGAAAAGCTGCTTGAAGTGGGTGAGGCAGTAGAGTTGCCCGTTGTTGAGGGTGTACGACTCCATCCTGTGAATTAATGGTACAATTGTATCATTACAGTTATGCCTTTTGGGGTAACACTGGTTGTCAACATGACCAGAATCAATTTCCAGTGTCAGAAAAACCGTGAGATATTGGCGATTGTTTGGCTTTTTTCGGTTAGGCCACGGGTTGGTAGGAGAGGCTGGCAGCGATTTCTCCTGGCCAGGGTATGTATGAATGTGTGGATGCCATAAAATAGGTTGTCTCTAGGAGAGAGAGGAATATTACGTACTCCCCCCCTCCTAGGATTAAGCTCATTAAGTTATCATGCTTGTGATAAATGAGCTGGACTCATGAGTGCTTTATCCAGGCAGGGAAGGAATATTCTAGAACTCGCTCAGCCTGAAACGAGATACCTAATTCACTTTATTCATAATATACACATTTTCATATTATTCTGATTCATATTGTACCTATATTTTGTCTTGATAGTGGAAAAGAGGGTCTCATGGCCTCAACTCTGCCAGGTATATAGATAAACTATTTCAATCAATTGGCAGAATCAATCTCACAGACTAGATCTATGGACGAAGAGAAGGTAAGGTATGGTTCCTTGTAGGTTCTGCGATGCTTAGTGGAATGGCGAGTAAAGCCACTAGCCATCTTAAGCACAAAGTCCCTACTGCTCGACAACCATCCCCACAAAAGTTTATGATTGTATGGTATTATGAAACTGATGCTTCGACAATTCCCTATAAAATTCATCAAGATCGTCGGCTAGCTTGGCAAATCCCCGTTATGGTTGCCATTTCTGTTAACGTTTATATTTTCTAGGATGACACGCTAGTTGCAAGCCTTCCACCAACGTACCTCAATATGCAGTTGCAGTAAGAGCAGCGGAAACATTGTCTGTGAAAGGTTTTACCGTCGGTCTCCACTTTCTCGAGAGGATACACTTTTTGGTCGCAAGTGGAACACAACGTAACGGCAGCAGGCTCCTGTAAAACAACAAAAATACTTCGGTGACAGCAATAACTAACAGCATTTGTTGGAAACACAATCTCAACGAACTCCTCGAAGAATACATACCCACTGCAGGTAATCCGATAAAGGTAGGAAGACCACGGAAGAATTCAAGAGTAATAAAACGTTTATTGGTGATTCCATACAATATTGTAATAACGTTATAAAAACAACGATTTTCCAGACTAGTAACGACAAATTAAAAGCCTTTTACATGTTCGAAAAGCTCATGATTTTATCGCAATGTTCAAACAAGTCTATCTTAGTTATTAAGAAGACGTGAGGAGGAGGTTCACTCGGAAATCAGGATCAGTGCTAACATGCTCGGCTTCATTACTGAAACACAGAGAAGAAAATATGAAGACAAATATGCATTTCTCCATGGTGACTGTCCAATCTAATGATCAAGCTAAGTCATCTATTCAATTTCTAATAGAAATTTGACTGTTCCTATATAGGAAGTCTTTTGGCAAGGTGAGCACTATTTGGCGAAGCTTTGAACTCATTCATTCACATTTACTTTGGCTTGACTAAAATATCAACACACCCATAAGGCGTTGTACAGACTAACTTGTACTTTGACAAATTTAACCTTCCGATAGATAAATCTAAACCATGGACAAATATCGACAGATAAATGCAATCATTTTACAAATTGACTTCAAATTTGGACAAATCTATTTCAACTAGTTATACTCATAAGCGATTTCAGGGTTGCGTTCTTGCTATTTCCTGCCGCTATACGGCGGTTTCTTTCCAATGAAACCCACACATTATTCTACCGTGTTGGATTATCGGTTCAATTAACATATTTCGGAAAATAAATTCCTCCTTCGTTGTTGAAGTTGATTTATTCAGTGCTTGAATTTAGGTAAACCTTTAAATCCTGTCGTCACGAGCGAAACGTATACCATCTTATTACATTTCAACGTGCAATGTATCATTATAATTGAGTTCACGTTAATAATTTTCGCTTAGTCGATCAACTGATCGCTAAAAATCCTTGCGCGATCAGTTGTATCGCGTTTCGCTTCTTCGTTATTGGTGTGACACTAATTCTACTTTGAAGTCCCCAGAACAAAAATAATGATCCAAAATGAACCAACAGACTAGGAGGAATGATGTTTGGGGCTACCACACCGTAGGAGGATCTGATCGCTATCTTGCCCATGGCGATCAGGT
The DNA here is from genome assembly GCA_019603395.1 of Cyrtorhinus lividipennis. Taxonomy (NCBI): domain Eukaryota; kingdom Metazoa; phylum Arthropoda; class Insecta; order Hemiptera; family Miridae; genus Cyrtorhinus; species Cyrtorhinus lividipennis. The sequence goes on along the minus strand of CM033999.1, from coordinate 13,678,962 downwards.
AATGTGTAAGTGGAACTTGGATAGGGAACTCAAAGTCTAATTTAGAAATGACAAATTATCCCAATACATCTGAAACTCTTTGCTGAGACGTTACATTATGGAATACAGGAAAGTTATACAGTTTACATTTCACGAGGTTTTTTACTAAATAATTTTCATTTATCAGATAAAACGATACGGAAATAACGTCAACGCTGGCTTACCTGTATAGAAGTGAAGATTAATGCGAACATGCTCACACCGTGCTGGATGATGCAAGGAATCAAAATTCTTTATAAAAAGTAAACAAAAACAAACAACACTCACGACTGCAAAAATTAGCCACAAATGAGATTATTTCATACAAAATGATGGGGTTTTAGATTAAAACTCCATTAGCTGAGCAGAATACGCGGCTCCATGCGAACAAAAACTCAAGTTACAAAGTAAAATTTCATGCAAAAGGTATGATGGGTTCGACCTGTGTACAATTAAAATATGTAATCATGAGGAGGCAAAAGCTGAGTTTTATTAGGAAACGTTAAGTTTGTAGGTAGGCGATACTGTTCATGGAGGGAGGACGCCAGAGCCATAATGACGATCACAATCAAGCAGCAGGTATAGCAGGTTTGTTCTACAGGGAAGAAAGCAGGCCACCCCGGTCATGAGTTAATGGGGTTGGTGTGCAGATACCAGAGCAATAACACCGACTAGGAAACGTGGGAGGCGTCTGGATCCTCAAAAATCATTAGCTGCAGATAAGAAATCTATGCAGAGGCAGGTGAGGAACCTGAACAGCCAGCAGATACAACCTGAGGGCCTGCAGAGCCAGGTGGGAACTTTTTGATAGAATAATGGGTTTCTTCCAGCTTGGGGTGAAGTATTTCTATGATATTAAACTTTCCCGCAATACACAGGAGAAGAGACAACATAGTCCAAATCTTCTTGAAATTTTACTCGAGGTGGTGGACAAGTTGACAGAGTCTAGGCCAGTGGTCCTAACCATTCCTGAGCTGCCCCCTTGAGAAGCAGAAAAATTTTCAACAACCCCCAAATGTAAGAACCCCGACCGTTAGGGCATGACATAGAGAAGAGATAGAAAGGGAGGACTTGAATCAATGGAAAATTGTAATTGGAAAAAATATGACTGGTTGAAAATATATATAATGCCTGGTATCAGAAGACGATCCAGGAACTTTGGAACGGAAAGTCCCCTGCTTGAAAACAGCACTCCCGCTTTTCCCCAAGCCAATATAATCGAAAATCATACGCGAGGACTACCCAAAATGTACTCTCCGCCTCCCCTACTGCCTAAAATCAGTTCACCGCCCCTCAATACCCTCCACAGCGCATTATTTTACATTATTTTGTACGAGAGAAACGCCTTGTATCAGCTCAGGCAGGTTATTATTGTGTTTGAAGATGCTGATTCATGTTTCAAAAGCGGTATGTTCTGCACAGTGATTATATGCGGCTTTTGACAAGAACGGGAGAGAGCTACCAAGTATCGACTTGAATGAACAAAGTTTCTCCATGTCAAAAACAACTAGTGCCTGAGTACTAGTCAAAATGAAATGAAAATGCGTTTGGTTGATACGAATTTAAAGTCTTGTTCGAATCATAACGGTCATGTGGAGCTCATTTCCTTAATCCAGAAGAATATTAAAAACACGTAGAAAAAAATAAACCACACAATTGAACACACCAAAAGCCATTTAAATTTGGTATAACCTGAACAGTAAGAAACTTGGTTCTAAGAGCGTATGTCAGCCGCTCTGAGAGAGGCCGCCACTTGAGCTAATTGTTGAGTTATATAGCACGAGTGATTGGCCGAACTACGGCGCCTTTTCTTGTTGGCCGGTCGCTGCCATACAAAAAAGTCCCCAGTAGAATTCAGTGACAAATCAATAAGCATCAATAGATGTTCATTTGGGCACGAATAAATTCATTAGAGAAAATAACCATCAACAATGGAAAAAGAACTTGGAACTTGCAGGCTTCAATTATGAAAAGAGGTTTCAGGGATCCTTAATTCATACTAGAGGTCAGACCTAGACAAGTATTAGGTACTTTAAAACGATTTAAATAGTGTTGTTTTCACAGGCACAACATTAAAAGAATTGATGAGTTAAGAGATTTATTACTGAATGAGTCGGTCGAGAGGTTGCTAGAATTTTCATTTGTTTAAATACGCATTCATTTCAATTTTTTCAAAGGAACTGGCGGGGAAATCACGAAATAGGAATGTTAATATTATGGAAGTCAAAATTGCGAGAAAAAAAACTATTTACAAGCACACAAAATGCTCATCTGAATCGGAGAGATCGGCGATCAAGGACAAATTCCTTGGGGAGGAAGTTTTCATTAATTATTTACTGGCCGTAGCCGCAGATAAATCTGAAGAGAGAGGGGGTTCAGACGCAAGGGGAGGGGGGGGGGGTGCAATCCGCTGAGGGAGGATGGAGATAAGGATATTGAAATGGCTAAAATAAGTTGCACAACGTAACCTGAATGACTCACCCGGAACACCACTCCACTAGGCTACGTTTTGCTAACATCCACCCACTGCAGCAACCCCCCCCCCCCCCCCTCCAGACTTTGGCGCTAAACGGGGTATTCTATATACAATGCAGTGCGATTGTGGGTCTTTTAAACGCACAGAGGGTTGATTCAGAGGCTTTAACGAGAGAGGACAATTTTGTATAAACAATTTTATACGTAGACTGTTTAAAATGAGAGACAATGGGAATCAAATCCATAGCGGACGGTTATTAAAATATGTGGTAGGTGCGACCACGCAGGAAGAGGACAGAAAATTAGAGGGTGCAACAAGCTTCGGTCAACAAAATGAATTTTAGGGGAAATGAGGCAAACCATTGATGACAAGAATGGACGATATTACAGTTTTAAAATCATAAAACAATGTGACACGATGGAAAAGAGGGTTGTGCAAGGTAGGAACAATACGGTTATCGAACAAGCTGATTTCAAGAAAACAATCTAAAAAATAACGAAACAGGCAGCTTACAAGGCGGGTCAAATGTTACGAACACTATTCACACTAAAATATGACGAAAAGAGCTGTGACCACTGGCGGTGGGCAAAACAATCAAACAACACCGCGACTGAATCGCAAGCTTTGATGAGAGGGTTTAGCAAGCTGACTGTTTCCATGTAAAAGCCACACATGTATAACGAAGTAGCAAGATGCTGATGGATTGATGTAATAATGATCATTTCCGACGCTACGTCAATCGAGATGTCATTCCATATAAAATAGCCCATTGAAGGCGCACAATGTCGGGTTAAGTATAAATTTTAGCATTGATTGAAAGGTATCTCAACACCGCCTTAGAGTGCAATTGCATGAGCTGCTGATGACAAGCTATGGCTTCTGGTTAGCCTGGGTTACCCCTGTAAACCCCCTTAACAACAGTCTTGCAGACTTCTTATTCAAACTCGATTAGATCCAAACAATAAGTTCAAAGTCTTCTGTGACTTTCTCTTTTGGTTCCCAGAAAATGGGTATGCTTGGTGAACAACTTATCATTGACGCTTTGAAGGGGCGAAAACCAACTGTTTCATAGCTTGATTGAACATTTAATAAGCACTTGCGATAAAAGATGTTCTCTACTTCTGCGCACATGGAATCTTTGTAGCTGAACTGCTACATGACTCAAAATTCAAGGCATTTACAAATTTGTCGTCAGGTGCATTATTTTGACCAAGAAGTAGCAAACTTAACGAGACAGTTTCCTGGGCCGGAGGCAAAGACCTACCAAGACCACTAAGCCTTGAATTATTATCCCTATATCGCGGATCTACAGCTGAAGCATAAATACAGCGCAATGCCACACAAGAGACACCACGAGCCTACTCTCCTACAATGTGACAAACATTTATACCAGCCATGGAGGTGATTGTGGCTCCAACTTTTTCTGTTTCGAACATTTCCATACAATTTAACCGAAGACAAGAAAGATCAAACGTTAGCTAATGAGAAGAATCGATACTTACAACAAATCTGTTCACTTTCGGGCGAGCCTTCTCAGCCGGTGCGTCAGTTTTGAGGGATTCGAATTTCGCTTTGAGAGATTTGGTAGACTCGATGCTAGCGTGTTCGGAGTCCAGCATGTTGACGGCGTTGTTGGAGGAGTTCTTTTCGGGCTCCCACTGTTCGAATTTGGCCGCTAGTTGGCGGGCTTTGGCAGCATTTCGAGCCTGGAAACGGAGTAAGCTTTGAGAGATCACCAACATCGTTACTGGGACTGTTACAATCCCAACTCCTGGCGCACCGAAGCTTCTCAAAACTCAATACTATAGTTTCGACCACATCATCGGTACCATTTTGGACATAAAGCACCACCGTTGTATGGTATACAGGGTGTCTCAGGATGCCTTGTCGCAACTTTTGGATTTTCTGACAAGAAAACCACTTGAGCTTTTTCAACGGCAAATTTCGGAAAAAATTCAGAAGTGAATTATGTATTGGGTGTTTCTTCATATTCTGATTTCTCTCCAAACTAAAAGCTAACAAACGTATGCAAGTAAGGCGAAAACTTCGACCTACCATCGACATAATATGAGAATTTATTTACACTGTTAACCAATTGTTGGAAAGCTGAATTAGAAGTTTTCCTCGTATTTGCGAACTTCGGATTATTACGCGGCTTGTATTAGCAAACTACTATTTTCTTTATTATGGAGAGAAATACGATTAAAGAAAATTTAGTTCTGAAATTTTGTAAATGTGTACCGTTTGACAATTCCTTAACCAATCAGGATAATTCATAGAACCCCGACTTTACAACAGGGTGATAGGAACGTGTTACGCTATTTCCAAAGGTGTCTTCGCATTATAAAGACGTGTAAAATAAGAGAAAAGATAACAAACAAGAAAATCTTAAATAGCAAATAATTCGAAATTATTTGATGTTATCCTACAATATGCTGTAGAGTGAAACCTAAAAGTTACGACAGGGTGGGTTCCACCGTACGCACATCGCAATTTTCCAGGAAAGTAGACTTTTGACATTGAATGTTTTTGGTAAATAAATTAACCTGGTCCAAAAATTCGTCTTTCACTTTGTATGAAGACTTCACGACTCCGTCTTCTCCTTCGCTTTCTTCCTCGCCATCACTTTCTTCTTCGTCGTCGTAATCGTCCTCACTCTCCTCTTCTGACTCGCTTCCTCTGTAGTCTGGAGGTGGTGTAAAGCACTTTTTCGGTTTCGGGCCTACAATCGAAATAATCATTCGTCAAAACATCATATTGATTGGGGTGAAACTTTGATAAAGCTAACATCAGGGTGTGTAGATACGCACCATCGGGGATGACCTCTTTTTGTTCTTCGAGCTGCCTGAACATAGACAGCATCTTGCTCGTGGTTTGGCTCTTGAGAACGGTGATTTCATCTTCAACTTTGTCCTCGCTTCGGACGACCATGGGGTCACGGTAAATTTCCCTTTCGGGAGAATCAGTCTGAAATGAGGAATAATTATATGAGAAACCTAGCCCTGCCAATGCAATGTTGACTCGACGTCCTCCTGTCTGATACTTACAACCAGGAATTCATACTATTGAGAAAATAAGGAAAATGATCAATTATATATAACAACTGAATAAAATTAAATGATGAGATAAGTCTTCCTTTTCCCTTTAAGTTTTTCAACATAACCATGAATTTTGAACATATTATCAGCACGTTACGAACATAATTCATCTAAATTACAACTAGTAACGTCAATATAGCTTGAAAACTTCATGGGCAAAGGAAGGTTTGCAGTCAACGTGTTAAACAAGACTTCGTGGTCATACTTCATCAGAATAAAACAAAAAGTTTGATCACACTGTTTTCCGTTAGGTATTGGTTAGAGAAATATCGTATTAGAGACAGGTGGGTGCTAGGGTACTTCCATCGACAATCGCATTTCTAGACGATAATCATCCAGACTTTAATTATATTCTCAGGCGCAAACGTTATTGGTCCACACGAATTGAAATATTTCGGGTTAGTTGTTACGATATAAATAATCTTCCATGCACTCATCGATGTGCATTATCACAATTTTTCGGTTATTGTTAATAAAGTGGGGTGCCAAGCGAGAGAATATTTTTCAAAAGGTTACAAAATCAGACAAGTCAAATTAAAAGAGCGAAAAAGACGTACAACAGCAGGGAAAACGAATGAGTAATCGCTTACTATGGAAAGAAAACGATAAACGATATTTTTCTTAGAAAGCGACTGAAAACTTGGTTATTAGAAGTCACTCATTTTCAAACTCAAAAAATTATTTCAATAACCTTGACTTGGCCCTCCCTCGGTGGAGTGATTCTGAACGCTTTGCGCTCTTTTTCAGTGGGTTTGTAAGTTTCGAAAAATTTGAATTTCGACGAGAGATCAGCAGTTTCGACGACGACGTCTTCTACTTTATCGCTAGCCCTGACGATATCAGCAGACGCCTGCCTCGAGAGATACGCCTGCGTTGGTAAAGGCATTTAAGTTGGAATTTGAATTGGACGTTGGATTTGGCAAACATTAAATTGCGCAGAGGAGTACCAGAAATTCAAAGAAAATTGTGTCGACAAGATCTTTTTTTATTTTAAACCTCTATTTTATATAAAGAAACAACGAATTCGCTCTGGAAAATTAAGGTTATCCCAGAACAAATAACTTAGATCTAGTAAATAATGTTTATATGAAACCTCCTAAGGTGCCTGAAAATAACTGGTGGTGACACTCTTAGACACATGTATGACACTTAGGAACGAGCCACATAACCCTCAATAATTTGCAATTTTGGAGAGGGAGGGAACATTATAAAATTTAATGACACTGAACCAAAACTCACCTCACGAGCAGCTCGCGGTTTCACTTCTCTAACTTGAGCCGGTGGTGTAGGCGTGGAGGCAGTTTTGGCAACAGTGGCGTCCATTTCGAGGAAAATGCTCCTCGACTTCTTCGAAATACCTTCCTCGAATACGCTCATGTCTTCATTTAACTGCAAGTGACAGGAGAAATAGCCATTTTTACAAAAGAAAGAGGAGATCAAAACACGAACATCGTAAATTCAACGGTCTTTGATGCTTTTGTTGCTATGAGCCTGACTGGGTGGCCATGGCTATTGATCACCACATATTGATTTGATCATAGTCGATGATTACTCAGGAACAAAAAAATGTAGTTTATTAAAAAAAATATATATTATATATCAAAAGCTTTGAATTCGAATATTTAACTTCGTCTATCTAGCCCATGAATGAAACGTTAAGAAGGCGCCACTACACTTACTGTTTTCTTATTTCTGTCTTCATCTTCAGAATCCGAATGAACAACTTCTCCCTTCTCGAATTTCTCCTTGACAAGTTTTGCTTTTTCACTTCGAACAATATCGTCCTCCTTCTTCGTAGGTTTGCCCTCACTGTCGGCAACAGCTTGCTCGTACAGTTCCTTCATTTTGCCTTGTTTGCCCTACAACGGAAGAGATTTGTAGTAAGTAACGAGTAGCAAGAGTAGTCACTAAAAGATGGTCGGTTGGTGGAGACGGCAAAGCAGTTGAAACAACAAACAAACTTACCATAAAAAGACGAGACCTTAGATTTTGTAATTCTTCCTTTTTGAGTTCTCGCATCATTTCTCGACGTGTTGCTTGATCTGTGGCGTTTTCCCAGTTTTTCTTGACGTCGTCGATCTTTCCAAAGCTCATTGGTACGCTCCTTTTGTTTCCTCCGGCACTTGATGACGCCTCTCTCCTCCTCTTCGTCTTCTGTAATAGCAATAGGGCAAATATAGAAAAATTATATTTTATGCTATGGTTTGAAGTGTTAGTGGAGCCTTGCGAGTCAAAACTCAGGGGAGTAATCGCAATTGGTTATCATTACGTAATCATCACATTTACCTTCATCTTCATCTTCTTCGCTGGATGAAGATTCCTCGTAAACGAACCCGTTGAGAGCGTCATCGCTTACTCCGACGTCCATGCCTTTTTTCTGGAACCTGCAAAATATAACGTAACGTTAATCGATTGAGCCAATAGTCAGCTGTGATGTTGGTTTCTAGCTGGTCAAATAATACATGAATGAAAGGAGCGAACTGTTTCCGTGTTGGAATTGAATACTTGAAAGAGATCGAGTGGCAGCTCCCAGGATTTCACTGCCGTGAGAACGAGCTTAAGTGGATTTGATTGAGTTTTCATCGACTTCACGACGAAAGAAAGCACTGAGCGGAAAGTAGGGCGGATCAGAGCGAACAATGCAACAGTCCGAACAAACTCAGGAAGGTGAATCGATCGTGATGTCGATTCAAGAGTTAAGAAGGGAAATGAAGATGTACAATCTTACATCTTTTCTGATTGAAAGCCGATCTCTAATCTCATGTAGATTGCTGATGGCCAAGGAAGTAGGCGCCACTTACGTAATCTTCGGGTAAAGCAATTCGTGCACTTACTTGGCTAGTTTGCTGAGGATGCTGGAAGACCTCTTGACGCTGACTTGCGTAGGCGAGCGCTCCAATTCCCCGTCAACGGAGTCACCTTTTTCAAAAACTTGAAATCGGCTCTTGACGTTGAGCGAGCTGAGCTCTTCAAGGCCCAAGTCCGGTTTGTCACTAGCTGCAATCAACGTCATTGAATTAAACACAATCAAAATCTATTCGCACGAGTCATCATGCTTCGCGAGAATAGGATATATTTGAAAGAGTCATCTGAATCCTCCAGAATGATTGGCACGTGTTGCATAATTTGATCATTCCCGGTAGTGGACACTTACAGAGATGTTGCTCGTCCGCCTCTAGCTCAAAGGAATATTGAGTGGGAAGCACTTATTTTTCTCAATAACGTTAGGAACGTACGCAATTATACATACATTCGTTGAACTGAAGAACTAATATGGATCAGAGACGGGGGTTTTGGCCAGACAGTGCAAAGAATGGAGGGCCCAACTTCACTAACAAGATGAAAAAGAATCCCCCAACGGTCTAACTTGATTATATCGCAAGCGTAAGAGTAGGAAATGATTCTCAAGTTGCCGGGGGAAGATGGCCAGGTAGGGACGTACCTACTTTCCAACGAAACGGGAACGTCGATGAATCATGTGAAACAAATTGAAAGATCCCAGGCTAATTTTTACAAATTGCACATATTTTATTCGGAGTAAATGTTGAAGTGATTGCAACCAAACTAATAACGATTTAATTTCAGACGTCATTATGTTGTGATTATGTTACCCTTTCTATCAATATATCTAATTTACCCAACGTTTCCAGACGTTGGTATAACTGTTGACGCTCGAGATAATGGAGAGATTGCGAAGTCGCGGATTACTATTCAAGTGTCAATGAAGAGGCAAATGATAAATCTAATTTATGAACGCAAAGAGATAATTCGGGTCAAGTAGTCACAGTCATAGACGGGACAATTACAACTGATACTTGGCAGATAAGGAAAATTTGAGAAACGTACTGTACACCAAAGCATGCACGTTATTTACATCATCGTGGTCTGCACCATGCTCTTCAGGGTCGTCCAGAGAAACATAACACTCAAAACGTAAAACTAACACGCTCCCGCTCGAGGTGGTTTTCTTCAGAATCCGATACCTGAACCATTTCGCGACAACTGGGATCGAGGGATAGATAGAGAACCCGCTCAGGAGACTGGAGTGGCAGGAAGAGGCTGGAGAGGGGAAGGTTTCACTGATTTACATCGGGAGAAGAGGACCGTAAAAGAGAGCACACGCTAGAAGCTGACATGTGAAAACCTCTCGGAAAATGGATGCAACGGATTTAGTTCTCCTAATTGGGGTGTTCATTAGTGTAATGGGAGCCGGAGAAACAAAGGGGACCGTTGAGGAGGAAATAGGTTTACGGGTATGCTTACTCGAATCCATCAACTGCAAAAGAATAAATTTGGTAAGTAGGTCTTCAGCGCAACTGAACTATGTTGGTCATGATGGGCAGTGAATTCCCTTCCCAACTGAAATCCAGGAAGTGTTTGGTAGTACAGAAGAACCTCCCTTAAGAGCCTTAGATCATCTAATTTTCAAAATAGAGGCCTTCGCCGCTAGCCCCGATTCAAAGGAACAACATGGGGTAATATAACTGAAATACAAATTAAAATTACAAATCATGTATTAAAGAACTGTAAAGAAATCCGATTAAATGCTTTTTTATTATTTTATTGTTTCTAGTGCCAAATCTGATAAAAACCGAGGACCATAGACGTCTGAGTTTTAAAGACTGTAAATTCATATTGCTACTAGTCCAAAACCCGAAATTATTGATCTGAAAACCATGCATAGAAGTACCATCTGTGTGGGGCACATTTGTAGGCCAAAGGGAGATGAAACCCGTTTCAAAAACTTTACAGTAAAACTAAAGTTCGCTCGAGTCTGAACAGAAGTTCATAAAGCCTTGGGAGAAAAATTGAATCAAAGTAGCTATCCAAAATAAAAATTAAGAAAAAATTAGGCGGAATCAGTAGTTTTTAGGGTAGAGAGAAGTGGAAAGGAGATGATAACGGTTATTTTTTGAATTATCGAACTTTTGTTCAGAAATTAAGTGGTAATACGGCACTTTGTTACGATAAACCCAGTTTAACCCCTGAAAAATACGTCGAAAATGGGTTATGAAGGGAAAACATTTGGTTATTTACCGTTACGCCAGGACGGAGTGTTCATTCGGCAGATGCGAGCCATCCCGAGAGAAAAACTGCAGTTACTGGACAAAGTCTCAAGTTGGCGTGGTGACGGATGACGAGCGAATACGCGAGTGACGAGAGGCGTGTAATGTGCGGAGAGATCGCGGGGACCCGACCCAACCCGAACCGACTTCCCAAAGGTAATAAAGAGAGTTTCCTGTCTTTTGCTTTCCTATCCGCGGCCGTTTTGTCAACGGTAACAATGAGGATGACCCGAAGGGGATCTGAGACAAATCGGAGGCAACCGGGAATTAGTTGGGAACGGCGATTAAGGCGGTATTTTTTTCTCCGGAGGAGGGAGAACAGAAAAGACTTTCACGTAGGAGATAATAAGCAGGTAAAGTTGTTGGGAGAGTGCAGACCTTCCTAACAATCATTCAAAAAGGGCGCAAGTGCTCGATATTTCCACGAATATCTTGATTAAGCAGGAAATAAAATACGAAATCAAGCCCTATAGGGATGACCAAAAAATGTATAAATTGTCAGAGAAATAAGAATCAAAAATAGCTTTTAGGAGGATTTGTTTTCGTGTTTTGGAAATTGGGGTTTCAACCTTAAAGGTTTCTATCTTACATCACACTAATATTACTTCCCCATCATTCCTCCCCATTTTGTTTGCTCGGTTTTTATATCGTGGTAAAGTGAGTTACATAAGTTTTTCAAGCGGAATGAGGGGATCACTATGTATCAGTGCGATGAATCGATTAAGATCGGTCCAGGACTTGTTCCGCGAAGCAGCCAACATCATACAATCGATCCCCAAGAAGAACGATAGACAACAATTACGAGTACGATTGCTTTACAGCATTATTTAGAAGGAGATGGAAAATCAATCATGCTTCAACTTATCATTGGGGTCGAGCTGATATTGTCACTGAAAGGGGAGGCCGGATTAATAGTTTGTTGCAAGGTTACTACATGAAAAACGTACAAACGCATATGAAAAACCTCTCTTTTTACGTTAATAGCCTGTGAGGCCAAAACGCGAAACAAAATTTAATCCTCATTGCTCTTCTTCAGGCATTTTGTATGTTCTGTCGAGAAGGAAACTGCCTATAGTCAACAACGCCACATGCATCTGGGCCTTCAATTGAAGCTTCTTCCTTTTTCAAATGAGATTAGATACCTTTAAAGGACCTAGTCGAGCGAGAAGTTTGAGAAATGCAATTTTCTTTGTTTGTAGGGCGACTAATAATTGAAGGACGGGTAACGGAACGTTATAGCAATGGGTGGGGAGGAGGATATGCTCCTCGGCCCCGAATAGTTGGAGGTTCGCATGCGTGTTCCTGGCGAGCGGGCATATGGACCGAGTTGGGATTAACATGCGAGGACCTGGAATGAACGCAAACTGCGGGATAATAAGACGATTTCCTTGGCTAAT
>CM033999.1:13613480-13666807 GCA_019603395.1 Cyrtorhinus lividipennis | reverse complement strand
TCTTTACTTCTTCTAACCTGGTTGACATATCTCTGCCTCCCAACTGGCCTGTAACACAAATGCAGCCCTGGTGTGTGAAGATTCGAGTTTATGGTCAGTAGATAGTATGTTCTATTATTGGGTTCACATTCAACTTTTATACTGGACAAAAATATGTTCGCGGGGGCCTTGGCTGTAGTGATTTACCAAATTTTCCTCGTTTTTGAGTAAAAGAATCGATTGAAGGTTGAACGTAGCGACTACCGGATCCGAGACTCCCCTGAGAGACCATTGAACGTTGATTTTAATTCAATTTTTCCTTTTGTTTTTTGTTTTGTTCTATGCTCGACATTGCAGAATCTTGTTGATGAATGTAGGTGAGGAAAAGGAAGCTGCTGAAGCGGTCGTGCTCCCGCTCTTTTGCCTCCCGCGCTTCGTTCCGATCAAAAGGTCCATCGAGCCGGACGTCCAAGGATTGTACCACGTCTAGTAGTAAAACCTATTCGAAGGCGTCCCCAACAACAAAATCCACCTTATCCTCGTCGTACCCGCCCCACAATCCCTGTTCAAAAAACTCGCTCCGAGATGTCCCTTGATGTGTCTTTTCCAAAATTCCCTTTAGCCCGCCAATGAAAAAAAATTGAAAAAAGATAAAAATAAAAGATGCCACCCTTTTAATAACAACTGTGTATTAGTGTTCGAAGTAATAGATGTACTTAATCCAATTTCTACGACTTATTTGAATGTGTATAATCGCGTAACTAGTTGACTCTGCCACTAATTTGTCGATGATGTCGTATCTAAAACCATTAAATATGTCTAACACTGTTTTCTACACAAGAATTGGTTTTACTTATCTGCTTAGTAATCTTTTTAATTTTCGTCCCTCTCGGCTGCCACTATTCACAATCGCAAAATAGGTATTGGCCCTGCCGATTTCGCCTTCATTGAGATGGGTCCAGTTTCTGCAATAAACGTGTTTTTATATTTCACACGTTGTCCACCAAATGTTTCATTCCTGGACTTTATTCGTAACCCCTTATTTATTTATAAGTCACTAAATACTGGGCTTCGTTAAGAAAGACTATTCTTTAATGATGTATAAATTTGTGTATCATATTGTATAGTGGAATTTCGGTTTGATTCGTTATTTATCGTTCGATAAGTCTTTATTATTTTTATAATGCGTTGTGATATACGTTAATTTATGCATTGCAACCTCGTGGTCTCGTGTTCATAATGAGCTCCACCGGTTTTTTTAGTCGATTAAAAATAATAGTAGAGTAACTACTTTTAAAATTTGTTGCCATTCGAATTTCGTTCACCATGCGACAAATGCGCTGTGTAGTGTTCAATCTCGTATTTGGCCGCTTAGACCGCCTAATTTTAAGAGAGAAACCTCAAAACGTCATTTTACATGTTGTAGGTCAGTCATCTTCCACTTCAATATACGATTTCGTTTATTTTTTGAAATTTCTCACGTAGGGTTGTTTTATGGCGAACAAGACGTTGCCAATCGTTTCAAGAGCACTTGAATATTTTTGAATTTAGTCTTTCCAGTATTGAATTGAAACTGTTTTAAAATCTATTACCGTTATATGTTCTCATTACATAGCTCTTCTTCATGAATAGTTTACGGTTGTGTTGAAAAATGGAAATTTTTAAATGAAAAGTATACACTGTTGAAAACGGCACATAAATTCGTTACATTGTTCTAGTGCGTTTCTGAGACTTTGATAAATTTCTATGCATTTACATATCTCAATGTAAATTCATGTTGAGTGCTCTGTGTAACAAATCGTACATCTTCACGTTTACCAATATAAAATTTGAATTAAATGATTGTGTACAGGTATGTTGTTGTTATTGAGCGCCTACTGTTGATGTCAAATAATAGTTTAATCGAAATGTTGAGCTCACCTGATCGGTAATTACTCGTTCGCATGAAGCCAGGATCACCCTAGAACGAGGCAAGCACGGAGACCATGATTCTGCTATAAAAATCCAGAGGTGTTTTTGGGACCGGAAAAACCTCAGCAGCTAGTGCAAGGTTTTTGAAGAATCGTCTCAGGCCAATAAAGTGGCCCTTGCACCCAAATCCTGACGCCATAATCAATGATTGCCAACATCCCAGGTAACATCCTAGATTTTCCCCATCTCGGGACCTGGTGGTTGTTTCTAATTCTAACACTCATTTCCCTCCTCTATAAAGGTCGTTGCTCCCCCCTCCCTCTCCAACAAGGAGAGTAGAGCAGCCAACGAGTGCAAAAAACAACATATCAGAAAGACCAAGATTCTCCTGTGAAAATCCAAATGCCTTGGAGTTTTTGACGATTCAAATTGAGTCTTGTCCCACGATCTCTAGTCGAGGAGACAGCTACTTAGTCGACCAGTATCCAGGCTGCAGTGACCGAAAACAACCGATATTCAGCTGTAGTCAATTTACTTCGGCATCCCGGCATGACGAGGTGTAGCCATCGAGTGATTTCTGGCCAGGTTGCGGCCCGTCAGGGTGGTGGGGTAAAGAATTGAAAGAAACCTTTCCTCAGGTCAGGTAACACTCTTGGCAATGAGCAGGCCATTTTCGAGGCACAGCTTCATCAAATGTTTTGTACAGACTATCAACCAATGGTATTGACTGAGACTAGAATGTGCACTGTCTGTTAATTAGATCCGCTCGTCAATTCTGAGAAATACTTTAATATTTTCATGAAAACAGATTCAGATGAAATGTATAAACTTCTATGTGATGTCGTCGTCATCAATGATCTGCCCTTCCTCGTAGTTGGAAGGCATCATGATGAGGTTTTCACTGAGTGACACACGCGTCTCACGACAATAACAAGTCTAAAAAGGGTTTTATTAGGACGTATCAGAACTTTAACCTATTAGATTAATTACACCCGAACAAGCATACTCCCCCAGGCACTCAATCAAAATGTTTATACACAGAATATAATAACTTCTGTTAGTAGATGCGCTCTCTGACTATGTTTTCGACTGACTCATGGAATGCGACTGACTGACGCTCCGGTAGTGTCCGGAAGTGCCACACGGAGTGCTGTGAGCAGCTAGTGACGACACAAATGTGTTGTTCGGGTAAAATAACAGCTAGTGGGGAGTTGGGTAAATCCAATGAAGGTTGTAGGTAGCATAGAGGTCCGTCGGGCATCTCTACATCACATCTATATATATAAATTCGATCAGAATGATTTTCTCGTCACCTCGCTGGGCTGTCATATACCATCGAAATATTCGTTGAGTCTGAGAGTACTATTGTGTATTATTTCTCAGATTTATATATATATTTGAAGTATTGATCCAATTGACCGCCCTGATGAAATTTTAGGATAGTTGAATGTTCATTAGTTCGCTTTATTGCCGCATTAGGTAGCACCTAAAACTTTTCAGTCTCATGAATAAAAAATCCTAACTAAATCACGGCAGTCGTAATTGTCGCTGTCCGTTCTCTAGTGGATTAATCAAATTAATGTACTAATTACACTTGTTGCTCAGAACTTTTAGCGCCTAATTAGACAATGTCCAGAACCTAGTGATTAATTATTCAAAGTACCTAACATAAGGGCTGGTCTTATTTGTGTAAATCTCCCAGCTCGACAACATTGTTGTCCAATTTTTATCCTCGAACAAGAGCGAGTTCATAATTCATTTCGAGGGGATCCCACGGGCTCGATGAAAAGAAATATTTTTAGCCTCGAGGTCGATTTTTAGACTGCGTTTTAGTGATGACAATCTGTTCGCAATGTCAGACAATAATTTATTCTCTTCATTTTATTTTTACATGACTCAAACCAAATTTCTCTTTGTCAAAGCCATTCACGAGAGAACGGGAATTGAACGTGATTTTCATCCAGATTTACTGACTGCGTTAACAAATGTAGTGGTCAGTTGAGCCAGGAAGACTATGAATGGGTGAATACGATACACAAGAAAAACATTTACGCTCGTCTTCGCGTAAGAAAATTGTATTTGAAAAAATCGTCGCTCACAAATTTATCTTACAAAATTACAATTAAGGTTTTTCAGCCTTCGTTCTATGACGTTTCGATTAGCCCTCCTACTCACGGCTTGGGAAAGAAATTGATCTGAAACACGATAAATAATTAGTAAGTATATTACACATGATACTATAATGTATGAAAATAATATAAGTTGCGCTCAGTGATATTAGAGGAGAATCTTCTGCAGGTTCGAATACCTTGAAAGTAGACATGTCAGCTGGTACAATCAGCAAAATTTTCGTGGCGTGATATATATCATAAAGTGAATCGGTATAGTCAGAATGACAGCTCTTCAAAAGGATAATTACGTAGTTGATTACAGTCAATCGCACATTATTCTTTTCGGATCATTGGTTGCTGGTGTTTTCAAGTACGAGGTGTTTGAGAAAGTACGGAAAAATGTGTACCTTAGCGCCGTTCTTGACGAAGCACTCCCTGATGAGCCGGCCGAGCACGCATTTCTCGTTGGTGTCCTTAATCACGACTGAAACAGGAGAAATTAGGGTTTTCGAAGCAGTCTCAGTACATTTTCTCCGAGAAATCTTGAGACGGAGGTAGAACTAACTTGTTTGGGGGTTTTTGCATAAAATATAAATAACGTAGAATCCTACTCAATAGGAATCAATACTAATTTAAATAGAATGTCGTTTGAGTTGATGTCCATTGGATTCAGCTTACTTTCTTTGACGCATGTGTCGATCATGATGTTGGCCTTTTGGAGTTCCTCGGCATTGGATCCAAACCTCTTCTGGGCAAGTGCGCGAGCGGCGGGCTCGTTGAATTTGTTATCCTTGGTCTGTAAAATTGTCCAACACTTAAGGTTAACATCCCAGTGGGGCTTGAAATATTTAAATAAATCTTTACGTTTTCTTCTTTGATACCTAGAAGACGTTAGTTGTCGGAAAAGCGACAGTGGAGAAAACAGTGTCGTAAACAAGCTCTCCGGGCGTCCTCAAACTCAACTTGGCCCAAGTACGATTGATTCAACCCGTTGCAGGCCCAGAGTACTACGTATGCAAACGAAGGGCACTAACAAGACTCTTCACGAAACGAATGATCCTTGAAAATGGCCGAGCGAATAGAATCAGGGCCAAACACCGAGAGGCGTTTGGTAATGCCCACCCTTAATAACCAGCTTCATGTAGTTGGATGTACGGGGAAAGGCATATTCCAAGATCGGTTATAGGCAACTCTTTGAATGAATCTGCATGGCGAAAGACCGTGATAGATGCGTTGAAAAATTATCGTTGAAAAAGTACAACGCTTTAAATCCCTGTAAAGGTCCCTCAAGTGATGATCCAACGTCTATAAACACGCAATGCGTTCAATGTAAAAATTTCAAAAACCTCAACAAAATTTGGAATTTACACCTTTTTAACTGCCTCATAAGGTGTTCGCGCATCAACGTTTGAATAAATACATTTTAAAAAATTATTAAAACTTACCAGCTGGAGACCTTTGTAAATGCACTCCAAGAAGCACTAAAAACAAGAAATTAAATAAATTAAATATTGCATTTTTAACATTAAAGGTCCCATTTACAAATGATAAAAATGCTCTAATTCTTTCGAAACTTGATTTTAGTTTCGGCTAGAAGCACTGCAAGGCACATATCGGAAATTGGAAATTGCAATATGAAATGAAGCTCTTACATATTATCCAACTCACCTTCTCGGGTTCAGCTTTGGGAATGGCTTGAGTTGCAACGATTTTCGCTTGTTCTGAAAATGAAATAACAATTGTGCACCGGTGTAATGCTATAAAAACTGCAAACCTACCTGAAATTGATATTAAACGAGTACTGCTACTCACCTCCGGTGATTTTGGATTGAGTCTTGCAGGTTTCCGTCAAAGCAGCAACTTGCTCCTTGATCTTCAGTTTCTCCTGTTCGGGGGATTTGGAAACTTCCTCCTCACTTGTCGATTCGGTGGACGATCCACTGACTAGAGTGCTACCAGGCCTCGATGTCGTCGAAGCGGGGTTGGCCTACGAAATTGAAAAAAAAAAAAAAAAAAAAACGGCACTGTTAGAGCAGCGAAAATAAAATTGGGGCTCAATTCGGAGATTTGCAGAGGAATAATATAAATATTCGCATTAGACACCCATGCGGGTTTGATGCTCGTTAATGCTCTCATCGTCGTGGTCCTGCGCTCAGTAGTCTCATTTCTAGTGATTAAAATGCTTTCTAGAGATTAAAATGTGGAAACGTTATGTTTTGTGGGGAACGAAAAAGAATCTCAACACCGTTGTTTTTATTTAGATTTAGAATTCTTTCGATCTGTTCCTAGTCATCTCCAGGTTGAAGTTGGTTGCTGAATGACTAAAAACTTTTTATCTACCTTATGTGGTCTTAAAACATCTAGATTCTACAACAACAAAAAAGGTGTTCAAATTGCCATATCCCCAACGTGCTTATAAAACCACCCACCTTGGAGCATACCTAGGTGAGTCGTTAGCTGTTTGAAATCAGAGGATAGTGTAAGCGTCACATGGCCCCTTGTAATTTTACATGAATTGTGAATTTAAGGGAAGAATCCGGCTTTTTGGTTGGTTATTTCTTGAATAATCAACCTATGTTTTTAATACAATTTCTAGGTAATTTTCTTCTGGATTGATACGTCCTTGTAGAAGCATGCACAATATGAGAAAGTGATCGTTGGAAAACTATGAAAATAGCCCAATCACTGTTCAGGCATAACGTTTCTTGCTTCATAATTATTCTATTGGAAATATAAAATTTGATGCAACTTTTTGAACAGTTGAAATCGTGAAAGAGGTTTTTCAATTTCCTTCATATTTCCCAAACAAAATTGTTGTAAATCGTACCTGAGAGACGGCTACAACTGAAGCGACCAAGCAGAGGATCGCCAAGTTCTTCATTTTGTCGAGGCGGTTTCAGCAGTTCTCCGAGCGCGCAAGAACTTTAAAGTGCCGTCACTGAGGGCTCACAGTTCTTTTATAGAAAGCGCGTCCCCCCCCCCCCATCCGTCGACGACCGCATCAGTCGTTTGGTTCAGCCAACGTACGAACAGATTGGAACCGAAAGGGCTCATTCACATGGGGATATTCCAAGCCGGTCGAACAAAAACGTAATGCCAATTTTCTCGTTAAGGATCCAAGTGGGCCCAAGTGATTTACTGGTGAGATTTGACAAATCGCCCCTTCCACACTCCAAAATACTCGTCCTTGATCTAGGCCTAGGGTTCTTGACTCACTCGCGCTGAATGAATGGCAGTTTTGTCACTTCGGATTTTATGTGATTGTGGTTGGTTATTCCTTGAATGATCAAACTATGTTTTGATGCAAAAAGCCAATCTCCTCAGATTCGGTCCAAAATAATTTTCTGGGCTTGAAACTCCTCGTCATCAGATCAAAATAAGCAAATGTCCGTCCGCCGTCCACGCCGATTTGGTAGTTGAGAATTTCTCGAAAATCTGAAATTTTGGTCAGGGACCCGCTTCTGGCTCTAGTGAGTCTTAAAAACTTTTTACCCCGACCAGACCCTATTCAAAGAGTAGGGGAGGGGGTCGAAATGTATATTTTTAAAAATGGATTTTTTAGATTTTTGATTGAGCTTGTCGGGTATCATTTTCGAATAAATTTTGGACGCTGAATCGATCGGAATGAGTCTCCATGCTCCTGGTTCGAGAAACAACTGATCACTGTGAAAGGATTTGCACCGGTTTTCTTGTTCAAATTTTGATTTGTGATCGAAACTTTTTATCAAGGGAACTCAGGTTTCTTGCGCAGTCATGTAAGGTTTACTTAGTTACAAAAGCAGCTTCCATTTATAAATTCTTATTGTTTACTATAAATGAAGGAGGTACAGTACGGGCAATTTCAGCGACTTGTTAGAAATTAATTCGATGTAAAGAAATGTTTCCTCATATTTCATCTTGAAGGAGCTTAATGATAAATGTCCACAGTACAGAAATATATTCCTTCATTGTAGAAACATCTTTCACAATGCTATATTTCATGGGAAATCGCCCAACTATATCACTAATCAAGTTTAAATAGGCTATAGGTACTATTGTTGTCGATTTATCTCAACCCAGGAAAAACCATTCATAGATGCGTGGAAATCCACAAATCATATCGACCCATCCCAATCGAACCCTGTCCAAAATTACTTGAGAACGTGAGATACACGCGTGCGCCTCGTTCATCAAAGCTTCGAAGGTTCTGTTACCTAATTCGTCTCACGCACCCTCATGCTTCATTACTCTGTGTCTTGATGAGGGGCGATAAATTCGGGGGAAAGTTGAGCCAGATAAGAGCTTCTGAGTTACCGAGCTTTTGTAACGATCTCAGTAACATATCGTACCGAGATAAAAACACTAGAGATGTAAATTGACTCCTAGGCTATGGCACAGAAACTTTCAGGCGACCCTTGTGCAAATGTGTCATGGGAAGAAAATAACACCATGATGTTACCAAAATTTTTGAAATTTCCCACGTAATATTTGCTTTGATTGGGTCTAACCATACTCATCTAAATTTCATACTGATTGCAGCAAATGGAACAAAGCGTCATAGGTAAAAATTGGGATTCGAGATTTTGGTAAATCAAGACGCGTTAGGGATACTAAATTCTTCCTCTAAATTTTTAACTCTGGATATCGAGACTTTGGACCTAAAAGATTTGATTGATATACAATTTCCACTTATTTTTATTATTATTTAATTGGTATATAGTTTATTGAAGTGACCCTTTCATAACCGACTGGCATTATCCCTGAGAATTTGAACAAAATCTGATAAAAGTGGCGGAAGTGGTCGCTGTAACAAGGAAATGCCTGACGCTAAACCAATTTTCGGGAAGGATTTTTGAGGAAATGAGTAGTTTTACTTGAGTTTCTCGTACGATTATTCCATTCTATGCATACACTATTCTATCAACGATGATTATGCGCTTCAGAGAGTGCCAGACCCTCCACCATCTTGCTTTCCGTCACAATGAAATCAATGTTAATATCGGTACGTCATAACTAGATAAATCGTGCACTAAATCATTTGATTTTTTTTAATTCAAGCTAGTCAAATATTAGAGGAACAGACGAGCTGGAATTTGAGTATTTTTGCCTTTTTGTCTACAAAAACAAACCGGCGGATGTACTCTGGGTACCACAGGGCGGATGATCATCAAGGTAATCGTTAATCGAAGTGATTTAACCGTTATTTTGTGCCTTCATTAAAGCCATGGAGTTTGTAATCGACGTTTCAATAAATAATAATGCTCATTTTCAATTTCTTCCGAACCAGCAACACAAAAACAGAAGCACAGAAAACAAGCAAAATTGTATGCTTTCAAATCAAATCAAATCGAATCAAATATTCATTTATTGGCAACAACATAAAATTTACTACAAACCAAAAGGGAACAAAAAAGACAAAATTATACAAATTTGGAAATTCAACATAACTCAAATAAATACCGTTGCCCACCGAAGAATAAGTTTCAAAAAACTTGTGCTCTTCGGCGGAGTTCAGAAAATCAGAAAAAAGCACGAAATGGTGAACTGTGTGCCAAAATGGAAGAATAAACATAACTATCTAATGAACCAAAAAATTATAAAATAAAGAATATAAAAAGAAGAGAAAGGAAAACCATCCTGAAAGCCAGTGAGCTATAAGTTAGAGCTTAATTTTTTCTTTAAAAAACCCAAGCTGTCAAAAAGGAAAACATTATTACCTTTTTCATACAGAAATTTAAGAGCTTTGACGTATGAATTCCTTTTGTAGAATTCAGTGTTAGCTCTTGGCAAAATTATACCCGACGAAGTAAAATTTCGACTGCTAGAAGCAACTGAAACATGCTCACTTTTGATCCCAGAACGAAATAAATGTATGCATGATTGAATTAAAAATATTTGAGAGATGTTTATATAGATGGGACGTTGGCTACCTCATATTTTTATATAATATTAATTAATAATTTCATTCAATATAATTCTAAATATTATATTATTATAAATTAATATTATTATATTAGTTTATTTTTTATTTAAAATAGTATTCTAATTTGGCTTCTTTCTACTTTTCTTTCTCCTCGTACCTATTTATTCCACGATTACCTACGAACATTGAAATACGTCTCTTCTCAAGGCAGATGTCGGTAAAGTAAGGATACAGACGTTCGGTGGCTGAACCTACACTGAGGGGATTGAGTGTGGAGCAATACGGTTGGCACCACTGCTCCACTGCAGAATCCTTTCTGGATTACGGCGTCAGGTGTCAACACTGATCTTTTCGCCGTGTCCGTGTGTCTTTTTACTTCGGGACGGGAACTTAATTTAGTTTTGGTGAGTTTTTGATAATTTCTCTTCCGGTTAATTCTGAAACTATAATTGAGTTATTTCAAAAGAAATGTACCGTTAAGTAACTAATATCGGCTTAGTTGTCAAGATTTGTTGTTTACTTGAAATCAGCTCGTGATAGTGTCGTACACGTGGTGTGGTTACGGACCTAACCTTCCAATACGGAACCACGGCCGTGTTTTCGAGCAAAGACGATTTTATCGCGATGATGTTCAATTTATGTGAGTGTTTGATGGCGTTTCAGAGTCGCAATGACAGAAGACTGGGATGAGCCCGCCATTGGAGGCGATGCGATCGAAACTCTTCCTCTGCCCCCCGCGGCAGACCTTCCGGAAATCAAACTCTTCGGTAGGTGGAGCTGCGAAGACGTTCAAGTGGCCGACATGTCCCTCCAGGTGTGTAATCATGGTTCTGCGATATCCTAGACATGATAGGGCAATTTATGGTGTGCATGAGAGGTGGCAACTGTACGGGCGAGAGCGATCTTTCGAAAGAAAAGCGGTCGGGTATTCTCCCACTTGTTCAACACATGGAATCAACCTTAACTACCTATATTCTTGCTTATTTAGGAATTTCACATGGCCTTTGAACAAAAGTGGTGCCTCGACTGGTAATTCATAAGCCGCTTCACCATGTACTACTTGTCTGTCTTACTTGGAGCTGAAGAGTCTCTGCCTACAGCTCATTCTTAAAACGTACTTACTCACCGAGTGTTAGGTATTTTCTTTGCTGTAGTTACAACAGATTTGGTATTTTACCTTGGTTGTTTCCTCCCCCTTCCAAGTCCTAATAAGATACACTATCGTGTTTCAGGCCACCACTTTTACTCTGCATTTGGCTATATCCTATTTCTTTCTGTTCCTCAGGATTACATCGCCGTAAAGGAGAAAAATGCCAAATACCTGCCCCATTCCGCCGGTAGATACGCCGCCAAGAGATTCCGCAAAGCCCAGTGCCCCATTGTTGAGCGTCTCACCAACTCTCTGATGATGCACGGGCGGAACAACGCCAAGAAGCTTATGGCCGTTCGAATTGTAAAACACGCGTTCGAAATCATCTACCTGCTCACCGGAGACGTAAGTTCATCTCTGACCAGATTCAGGTTTGTCCGATAGGTTTTTGAGAGTCTGGATAGCTGAGAAGAATAATTCCAACCTTCTGTTTCCAATTTCTGTTTGCCTCTCAGCTACTCCTCAAAATGATGATTCTCGACACGACGGTCTTCAGACCATCAGCTCACACTGTTATTAAAAAACATGGTGAAAACGTGTCTCTGATTGAGGATTCTCCTAATGAACAACAATGATCTAAATCTGCCCTTATGATACCTTGACGCTAGGAAGTAGGATCGGGGTCCCCGGTACTGCTAATCCTAGGAGTCACACTTCCATTGTGGCCACATGGAACATTGAATAGGGTCATACTTCCCATTTTCGGTTGAATCATCTGGCTGAAGGTTTCTTTTAACGAGATCGTTCCACCGGGCTTTATAGTAAATACCTTCTATGGATGCGGATCAGAATAGTAGTTTTATCCTGGGTGCACCAAAGTGGACTTCAGACACGTAGGACCTGACCACTTCATTTCTCAATTGGTAATTTTTCTCATGTCCTCGCCTTATAGGAAGCTGAGTTTCGGCACTGGCCTAATTTCAAAATGCTCTCAGGGTGTCCCATCAAGTCCTGAAGAGGAGAAATAGTTATAGGTATGAAATAATATATGAAAAGTGTTGGTTGAATTCCTGGAAAATATGGGTCCACATTTATTGATGCAGCAATACCGCGAGCATAAGACGTATAAAAACATTAGCATTTTCCCCCTAATGATTCTCGCTTGATAAATCTTCGTGTGTATACTACTAAGTATTTTCATTTCGATTTTTCTCAGCCTTTCTCATAGCCCGCTAGGCTACTGTATGAAATGACGATTTTCGACACGACGGTCTTCAGACCTTCAGCTCACTCTGTAATAAAAAATGTGGTGAAAGCGTGTCTCTGATCAATAATACAGATTTGAATGAAGAAGAGATATAAACGACCGCTCTTGTTGAAAATGACATCCAAGAATCGCTAATAGAAATTTAGGGAGTCGTGGATGAATGCTTTCAAAATGTTCGTTATACCGAATCTTGTTTAGCTCCAGTTTTTTTAGACAGTTTTGAATGTAGAGTTTTGTTGTGTTCCCTGTATATAAGCTCATGCAATGAGTGTCACTGATCTTAGTTGGTTCAGTGCTCCAAAAAGAAGTGACAATCTCGCCCTGTCGCGTTTATCAACCGTGTGAGACGATGAAATGAATTAGGCAGAAGATCCCATGTCCTGTTTGTATTGATCGGGACCTCGTTCAAATCCAATAAGACTACAGTAGTGCGGAGTACAATTCGTAGTTATTTCATCGGAATGCGCCTGGCAATGTGATGATTTCGACACGACGGTCTTCAGACCTTCAGCTCACACTGTCATTCAAAACGTGGTGAAATTGTGTCACTGATTGCTTATAATGTGTATGTTCGCTAATTCTACCCCGTAGGGTTAAATTTGAATTCATTGAGCGAGTCAGGCTATCGTTTGTGCTCCGTGAAATGATGATTTCGACACGACGGTCTTCAGACCTTCAGCTCACACTGTTACAAAAACATGGTGAAATTGTGTCTCTGATCACAGAATGAACGAGATGATTTGTTACCAAGTTAAATTCAGCCTCTTATTTTAAGTTGAAAGCACACCTAATCTTTTTTAGTCAAAATAACGACCGTTAGGCGAATCATTCCGTTCTGAAACCAACACCTCAGGAGCATATAACCACTTATATGTTAAAGTTGTACCGGGAAATCGATCTAATTTTACGTGACGGGCCACAGGCGCGATATTTCACCCTCCAGTAATTCAGAACTTCTGAGGAGTGTTTTTGGGTCATTTTTGTTGACAAATTGAAAGGCAACATTCGTAGGCGTACATGACGTAGACTGATATGTAAACTGATTTATTTTGCAACTTCTTTAAAACTGGGAAGCAGAAACCACGAAAAATTCTTTGTGACACTGTAATATTTCATCTTCTAGCTGAGATTGATTGCTGGTGTTGGTAATGATCTCAAAGCGTCGTAAATCCTGTCCTTTATTTTCCAATCGCGCCGTTTAGAAATGACACGTATTGAAATGACGATTCTCGACACGACGGTCTTCAGACCTTCAGCTCACACTGTTATTAAAATAAGTGGTGAAAACGTGTCTCTGATCGATATAGCTGTCTCAACAGGCTTCAGGCTCTTCAAGTTGTAGGCCCAACTCGAATTTGAGCCTGATGATTGATGTTACCACACCCACCAACTTCACGCTCTTTGAAATGATGATTCTCGACACGACGGTCTTCAGACCTTCAGCTCACACTGTTATTAATAAACATGGTGAAGATGTGTCTCTGATCAATGAGCGCTGGATTGGGTTTCCCACCGGCATCTTGGATCCATGCGTTTGTCGTAATGATGGTGGGAATACTCGAGTAGTTGACTGCTCTGCAGATTCTCCTGAATTTCTTCCCATGTGTACGTGTCCCAGCGTTCATGGGAATGATGAACTAGCCCTCAAAAAATATACGTCAGTAGCATCATGTTGATAGAATAATAATAATGATAATCCTTCCCTAGCACTCGCACTTGTCTTTGGAAAAAATCTGAGAAATGCAGTGGTTTTGTTCATTATTACAACAATTTAAGAAACATGTCGCCCCAAATTTCCTATAATCTACCTTCTGCGGAAATCTCAAATAATGATGTGCTTTCGTAATGAACGAGGCACACCTAGAAATGATAAACTACATTTTGGAAGGATTTGCAGCGTTTTCTCATTGTATTTCCATTATTTCGTTGCAGAACCCACTTCAAGTGCTGGTCAACGCCATCACCAACTCTGGTCCCAGGGAAGACTCGACGCGTATCGGTCGCGCTGGTACCGTCAGGAGGCAGGCTGTCGACGTGTCTCCTCTGAGGAGAGTCAACCAGGTAGGATTTTCAGGGTTCAATAGAAATTATCGGCATATTTGTGCCCTATATTCTAAATTGATTTTCTTTACAAAATGAGGGTGCTTTCTGATTGAATTCAACACCATTATCATCATTCGAAATGTTTAAAGAACAGTACGTACTTATGTCTTGCTCGTATAGTGTTGTCATTTCTTAGTTTTCTTCGTAAAGTAATGTGTGAATTAGGGAGGAAGTGAAGCTCAATTCCTCAAGTATAGAAAATTTATCTCACACTGGAGGCCTTCATAACTAAAATGTTGTCGCTTAGGTTAATTGTAGACGAGTTACGTCTTGTGAATCCCAATTCACAGCTTATTTTCTTGTCCCGCAGGCCATCTGGTTGTTGTGCACTGGTGCTCGTGAAGCCGCCTTCAGGAACATCAAGACCATCGCCGAATGTCTGGCTGATGAACTTATCAATGCCGCTAAGGTAAATATACTTGTTGTGCTAATGATTTGAATGCCGTTGAATAAATTTTTACGTGTTAAAACTCTCCCACCTGTGCTCCTGAGCCTAAAAACTTTGCTTTCCGTTCCTTTCAGGGTTCATCCAACTCTTACGCCATCAAGAAGAAGGACGAGTTGGAGCGTGTCGCTAAATCCAACCGTTAATTTTTACTTTATACTAAAAATAATAAACAAATTGTTGCTAAACAGAGGATTCCTTCCCCATTCGATTTTTGAGCCTCGATCCTTGACTACTGCCATAAAAGCTGTTTCTAATTATAAATCACGATCTGGAATTATTAGTTGATAATGATATTCAAAATTTTGGAATGATGGTTGTGTAGGCTTTTTGGTGTCAATGGTGATCTCCGAAGGGTAAGAAAGATGAACTACCGCGTCGGAAGCCTAATTTTTGCCATCGTTACGGTTTTTCTCACGTCAGAAGGCGCGGGAAGAGCGAACATGACTGCCACGACTATCCCTGGTACTGGGAAGATTACTTACAATGTTTCTCACAAAGGAACCAACAGAAAAACCGTGAAGGAGACCAGCGCCCACGTCAGTAACCGTGATAAGGATGATCTCACTCTGAAGACCACTACAAGAGTGCCACTGAACAGTACAGGTTCCCAATCAAACAGCGCATACCTGCATGCCAACTCATCAACGCCGTTTCACAGTACCTTCGCCCATGGTAGGTAGGGAACGTATGTTGTAGAATTAGCGACGAGAGTCGTCTTTATAGTCGGAGGCGCGATGGTGACGAATTTTAGGGAAGTACGTAGTTCAAGTGCATTTGGATTTGGTTTCATTGATGTTATTGGTTTATACTCAAATTTTTGTTCAAGATACTAGGCTATCTCAAGGGAAAGGCGAGTAAAACATATAAATTCATTGAGACGAGCGAGATCTGTGCTGGAACTGCAACGAAAGGGCGGTGTAGGAGAGGGCTCGTCGAATAAGGACGCCATTGATTGGGCTTACAGCTTTGGCTTACCAGCCAACATCAGAGTATGAAAGCTGTCCTTCGTTCATTTCAGATACGCACACGAAAGGAAAGTCCGAAGGCGATGAAGAAGGGCCTGGTGGTCTTCCCATGTCAAAGCTCGTTATCTCTTTCGTGACTTGTGGGAGTAAGAAAGTAACTTCTAGCATCCTAGCTGTAGTGATACTTAGTATTAATTCCGAGTAATGAAGCAAAAACGCTGCATATTCATTCACAGAGGTTGGTTATTCCTCGGACCAGGAGCATGGGGAAAACCCCCATTGTGGAGATTCACCTCACTCCCAACTATGTACTATTTTCCACGTGTAGAAGAAGTGGACTCGGGGCCAGCCTCAATGATATTCCTTCTGAGGAGCACATATTCTGCAGTTCTCTTCCATGCTTGTTCATTTGGACATCATTCGTTGTTCGAGTTCTTCCGTCCTCCAGGCAGCTCCATCCAAAGCTGGTCCCGTAGTAAATGACATCGCTCTAGGTCGGTGTTCCACGCTGTATTCCGTTTCTGGGCAGTGCTATGCACCATCTCTTTTGGAGTCAATGGAAATTCAGTGTTCTGTGAGGATTTGCGTGAGGTAGTTTACCTCCCCCATGTTCGAGGGAAGAGGTACATCAGGCGAACGGAGGAAGAAATTGAAAGAGCTATGAAAAGCATCAGAGAAGGTAAAACAATTCGTCAAGCATCAAAGGATTTCGAAATTCCGTATTCTGTTCTACAACGGCGTGTAAAATGTCCTCATCTACGACGTCCCGGCGGTCAAACCGTTCTTCGGCCTGATGTTGAGGAGCTTATTGTATCTCGTATAGTAACCTGTTCTGAATGGGGCTATCCCTTTGATCGGTCTACGCTCCGTTTTTCATCAAAGGCTACCTGGATCGTGTTGGGGCAACGGTGAAAGGCTTCCAAAACAATTTACCTGGCCCGGAGTTTGTTAGAAGTTTTTTGAAACGGCATTCAGCTAGAATAAGCCTGCGAATGGTCCAGAATATTAAAAGATCGAGAGCTGCTGTTTCGAGATTAACTCTTCAAGAGTATTTTCAAAATTTGGAAAAAGAAATTAGGGGTGCCTCCGTCAAATATCGTCAATTATGACGAGACGAATCTAACTGACGACCCAGGTCGCGTCAAGGCGATTATGAAAAGGGGCACGAAGTATGCCGAAAGAGTAATGAATCACTCAAAATCATCAAATTCAATCATGTATGTTGCTGCTGCTGATGGAACCCTGCTACCGCCATACGTGGTGTATAGGTCGAAACATTTGTATGACTCGTGGGTCGAAGGAGGACCAAAAGGGGCTCGTTACAATCGCACCATATCAGGGTGGTTCGACAGCGACTGTTTTGAGGATTGGTTGCAGAAGTTGGTAGTCCCCTATTTTCGAAAACTGGATGGCCCAAAAATCCTCATTGGTGACAACTTGTCGTCGCATCTCTCGGTGAAATTGTGCACCGATAACAACGTAAAAATGATATTTTTGCCTCCTAACTCAACCCACCTTACCCAGCCGCTAGACGTCGCCTTCTTTCGGCCTTTGAAGGAACACTGGAGACGTATTTTGACGACCTGGAAAATGGGGCCTGGAAAACAGGAATCTTGCGTTCCTAAAATCGTTTTTGCACGATTGTTGAGTCAGCTGGACGCAAAATTGTCGGAGAGGGCAGGTGAAAATATTCGAGCTGGATTTGAAAAATGTGGAATCGTCCCATTCAACCCAGAAAAAGTGACCCTCCGTGTGCCCGACGTGCAGGATTTCGTTTCATGTAATTCCCAGGACATAGACCAGTCGCTAATCGTGCTGTTGAAAGAAATGCGTGGAGCCGATGAACCAAAAGTTACTCGTTCAAGGAAAACCAGGCTTCGTGTGGAAGCTGGAAAAAGTGTGGGAGCAGAAGATTCACATTCGTCTGACAACGACGACGACGACGGCGACAGCACCATTTCTATGACTGACGGAGTTGAAGATGTTGCCATCAATATTGATGACGAAAACAATAATTCTGAAGAAAACAACCTCACTCAATTTGATGTAAATGAAGACATTGACCAGCCTCCAAACGTTCCTGCCAAAAATGATTCTGAAAAGCCATCAAATTCTGCTCATGCTAACCCCACAACCTACCAGACGTTTGACGTTTCTAACGGCCATTTCGTAATCGCTAGATTTGAAACGAACCGAAGACTGAGACGATTCATCGCCCAAGTGGTGTCAACACAGGGAACCGATTCAATCCAAATCCGATGCCTTCGGAAAAAAAAGGGAAATAAAGGGGAATTTTTCGTGTTTCCACAAGTAGACGACAGGTGCGAAATTTCTGCCAGCGCCATCGAGAGGGTGATCAAATTGAAGAAAATTCAACGAGGGCGTCACTACTTCTCCGTTGATGCAACCTGTTTGGAATGATCTGTGATTAATTCGTGATAATTTGTGCGTTCCTCGTAGTTTGTTGGAATAGCCACTCATTGAAGACTGATTTCAGTGCCTTATAACTCTAACTATTATTTTATTTTTTCGATTTGTTTTTAACCTATAATATTGTGATCCGTTCGTTATTTTAATTGATAATGTTCCTTATGTAATTGTTTTGAATACCTACCTGAAGAGTTTATTCTTTTATAGTAGTCTCAATATTGTGATCTTCATTTTAATATTGGTAAATTCGAGTCATTTTCAAGCAACGACTATTGTGATCTGTTCTTTTTTTATTAATACAGTTCTTCTTTTATTAATGAAGTTCTTCATTTAATTTATTTTAATACCAGAGTGATTATTCTTTTTTATTCCAGTTCAATTCAAACCGTTTGCAAAGTTTACGATTAGTTTTACAAGTTTTTCGAAAAAAAGAGTTTAATTTAATGCCATATTTTCTTCAGCAAAATTCAGAAATTGGTTCAAAAAATTTGGAAAAAATTGGATGAGCCAGTTTAGCATAATGGCTTTGAGAATCCCTGATCCGATTGGTCCCAGTGTCTGCAGAATCGATTTCAGTGTGGAAAACATAGGTGTGACCCTATTCACCCCACCCGGTGGACCAATCGGGTCAGGCACTTATTTGATAATTACATTCTCTACGAGCTAGTGAGCGTCCAGCCAACTATGGCAATGGAAAATAGACGCCAAGAACCGTAGAATGTCGTTGGAATGAAATTGATATCTTACTTGGCTCAAAAGTTACAGCTGAGGGAAGTTGAAAAGTGACCCTATTCACCCCACGCCACGGTACTAGCCTTTTCGTCCCAAATTACTTGCTGTTCGGTTATAATGATGAAATAATGCCGATAATAATCAACGAACCCCCATTCATGTTTGTTCTTTGATTTATGTTTGATTGCCCTAGTATCAAGGTATGTACTTGGCAAAGCAAATACTCAATTTGACACTCATAATGACGTTAGTACATGCGAACTTGAATGGGGACCGTGAGGGTGAGCAGGTGAGGAACGAAGACTATTGTTGTAGGATTCATTCTGTAATAAACCGCTGCTACTGAAAAGAACCGGCTCGGGTGACAAGCTCTTCGTTTAAACGCAGGTAGCTAAAATAATTTTTATTTGGGCCCCAATACTTGGATCCACCAACCAAAGCGCTGAACCTCCTCTCTTGTTAAAAATGTTCAGGTGTAGAGCGCCTGTGTGTGAACTAAGCCTACCCAATGAGTCACATACTCCTTCATTATTTTTGAGCAGCAGTGACCGAAGTCCAGACGGCCCTCAAGTGCCGCCTGCTGCCTCCAACTCGAGTCTTGTTCGTGAGATCACATTAGCACCTTACATGTACATTTTCGAGAGATTGAGAGTTTCACAGTTCAATTCAGCTTGACAAAAAAAAAAGTCGGCACATACCTTTTAAATTTGTGGAATTCCGTACTTTCATGAAAACCACGATTTTGGTTAAAATGTCTCATTTTTTCCACGTAAAACGTCATTTTCACCCTTAACTCGTGTCACAAAAATAAAGTTGAATATACCGTTGGAGAGCTGTTATTCTGGGAATGTTTTTTTTCACGAGAGAACATGGAAATTTTTCAGAGGAAAATGTTTCTTTTACCTGGCAGAATGTTGACAGTTTCGTGTTTTCGTTAATTTTCTAATAGTAGATACAAGTACTAATCTATTGGATAGACTGAGAGGCCCATCGGAAGGAGAATTTACTCTGTCCAACGATGTACTCAGATTTGAGATTATCTTATTTTTGTTAGTTATGGCCATTTTAGTGACGTCAGGTCGAAAACACGACAACAAATCTTAAATCGTGAATAACTCAGAAACGAAGCCTCTAGAAAAAGTCCTAGGAGATATTTTTTGTTGCAAATGAGTTGTAGAATCGACCCCTTGAAGACCTTATCGGTTAAACCCTGTATAAAAGACAAATTACGACTGTGGCAATTTTCATTTCATAGTAATTCGTTTTTCTCAGTTGTTCTGGTTGTTTTCATCTTCTGCTACCTCCTGACGATGGCCAACTTGTGCCTGCGCAAGTTCCTCATGAACGAGTGTCCAACGGGAAAATACCGCGATGACGAACAGCCTCATCTCACCGGCCAAGTAGAAGTCTCAAATCCATCACTCGTGTCGCTTCACCCATCCGAGAAATCCTCACAGAAATAAGTGCTATCGAATGAATCGAGGAATCCGAACGAAAGAATTTTCTATTAAAGTTCTCTTCCAGCTTCCTCGGAATTTGATTACCTACATACTTACGTTATTCCACGCTCCAAATACATCGCTTATAATGAGAAATCTAAAAGTTGGAACAAAATTAATCATTATCTCCAGTCTTCAACTTATAAATCTTTATTTTGTTGACATGCGCCAAAATACACTGGAATAATCGGGCTCTTAAGTACCTATTAGGATACAATACTCTAAGTATAAAAAAAGTATATTCCCAACAACGGGAATACTGACCTGAATTGACAGCCAAATTGAACGATAACCAGAAGTGCGGGTTTTAGAAGAATGTTCACAGAGTAGGTTTATCAACTCGAGCGTAAATTATGGCAAACCACGAATCAATTTTCAAACGCGTTAACCAAAAATGCTGTCTTACAGCTCTCAAATAAAAATCGTCTTTCCCAAATGAGCAATATTTACACTAAGGCACTTTTTAAATTTGCGGTAAATTAAAATAAAGTAACAAAAATGCACCCGATAAACTCATCTTTTTTTTCTCAATAATTAAATATATAAATATACAGACAGTTGCAGATATTATAGTACATACGAAATGTAGAGGACAAAAAATATTTTATGTACACGTAGACATGAGAAAAACGAAAAATACATGGAAGACAATTTTTTTCCAGGGGGATTCAGTGATATTTAGCCAATTTCAGATACGGTAATCGAAGAATAAACAGAAACGGAAACTTATATTATTAACCAGCACCCTTAAGTACCTACGAGTTTTGATATTTTTTTGGAATTTGATGATTGTGAGTATATAATTAACAAAAAATGTAAGATCACAGTTTGGAGGGCATCTCATTTACGATAAGAAAACATATTTGGCTCCCCTCAATATAATTACTTTAATTTATAGTTCCGAAAGGCACAGTTTCAACAAGATGTAATTTGACAATTTATAGAAACGCCTGATTAGACAAGAGAACGTTCAACAGCTGAGATATAACGTAAAAATTCGTACTTATACGAGAGTGAAACAATTTACAGGTTATTTAGTTTTCATGAGGCGGAGGAAGTTAGTTGGCGGGAGTTTCCCATTTTCTTTATGCTGGTTCGAGCCGAAACCTTCGTCATAGTTGCCTTTTGTGATGAAAGCTCTTGAAGTGGGTGAGGCAGTAGAGTTGCCCGTTGTTGAGGGTGTACGACTCCATCCTGTGAATTAATGGTACAATTGTATCATTACAGTTATGCCTTTTGGGGTAACACTGGTTGTCAACATGACCAGAATCAATTTCCAGTGTCAGAAAAACCGTGAGATATTGGCGATTGTTTGGCTTTTTTCGGTTAGGCCACGGGTTGGTAGGAGAGGCTGGCAGGGATTCCTCCTGGCCAGGGTATGTATGAATGTGTGGATGCCATAAAATAGGTTGTCTCTAGAGCCGAGGCCGCAGTGCAGGAAGGTTGGTAGGATGGTGGATGGTAGATACCTGCCTGGCAACCATCCAGCTATTTATAACGTAAGTAATGGTATGATGGTAGCCGCAGTGGCCTCCCACTACCATCTAACCCCTTGAAACTATCCTAGGTACCTGCCTAGCGTCTATCCACCTGTATCAGTCATGTTTGTTATTCCATCCACCATCCACCTTTACCATCCAACCTCCTTGCGACCATCTAGCATCCTGCAGTGCGGCCTCAGCCTAGGGGAAAGAGGAATATTACGTACCCCCCCCCCCCCCCCCCTAGGTTTAAGCTCATTAAGTTATCATGCTTGTGATAAATGAGCTGGACTCATGAGTGCTTTATCTAGGCGGGGAAGGAATATTCTAGAACTCGCTCAGCCTGAAACGAGATACCTAATTCACTTTATTCATAATATACACATTTTCATATTATTCTGATTCATATTGTACCTATATTTTGTCCTGAGAGTGGAAAAGAGGGTCTCATGGCCTCAACTCTGCCAGGTATATAGATAAACTATTTCAATCAATTGGCAGAATCAATCTCACAGACTAGATCTATGGACGAAGAGAAGGTAAGGTATGGTTTCCTTGTAGGTTCTGCGATGCTTAGTGGAATGGCGAGTAAAGCCACTAGCCATCTTAGGCACCAAGTCCCTACTGCTCGACAACCATCCCCACAAAAGCTTATGATTGTATGGTATTATGAAACTGATGCTTCGACAATTCCCTATAAAATTCATCAAGATCGTCGGCTAGCTTGGCAAATCCCCGTTACGGTTGCCATTCGTTAACGTTCATATTTTCTAGGATGACACGCTAGTTGCAAGCCTTCCACCAACGTACCTCAATATGCAGTTGCAGTAAGAGCAGCGGAAACATTGTCTGTGAAAGGTTTTACCGTCGGTCTCCACTTTCTCGAGAGGATACACTTTTTGGTCGCAAGTGGAACACAACGTAACGGCAGCAGGCTCCTGTAAAACAACAAAAATACTTCGGTGACAGCAATAACTAACAGCATTTGTTGGAAACACAATCTCAACGAACTCCTCGAAGAATACATACCCACTGCAGGTAATCCGATAAAGGTAGGAAGACCACGGAAGAATTCAAGAGTAATAAAACGTTTATTGGTGATTCCATACAATATTGTAATAACGTTATAAAAACAACGATTTTCCAGACTAGTAACGACAAATTAAAAGCCTTTTACATGTTCGAAAAGCTCATGATTTTATCGCAATGTTCAAACAAGTCTATCTTAGTTATTAAGAAGACGTGAGGAGGAGGTTCACTCGGAAATCAGGATCAGTGCTAACATGCTCGGCTTCATTACTGAAACACAGAGAAGAAAATATGAAGACAAATGTGCATTTCTCCATGGTGACTGTCCAATCTAATGATCAAGCTATTCAATCTATTCAATTTCTAATAGAAATTTGACTTTTCCTATATAGGAAGTCTTTTGGCAAAGTGAGCACTATTTGGCGAAGCTTTGAACTCATTCATTCACATTTACTTTGGCTTGACTAAAATATCAACACACCCATGAGGCGTTGTACAGACTAACTTGTACTTTTGACAAATTTAACCTTCCGATAGATAAATCTAAACCATGGACAAATAGATTTCAACTATTGACAGATAAATGTAATCATTTTACAAATTGACTTCAACTTTGGACAAATCGATTTCAACTAGTTATACTCATAAGCGATTTCAGGGTTGCGTTCCTGCTATTTCCTGCCACTATACGTCGGTTTCTTTCCAATGAAACCCACACATTCTATTCTACCGTGTTGGATTATCGGTTCAAGTAACATATTTCGGAAAATAAATTCCTCCTTCGTTGTTGAAGTTGATTTATTCAGTGCTTGAATTTAGGTAAACCTTTAAATCCTGTCGTCACGAGCGAAACGTATACCATTTTATCACATTTCAACGTGCAATGTATCATTATAATTGAGTTCACGTTAATAATTTTCGCTTAATCGATCAACTGATCGCTAAAAATCCTTGCGCGATTGAATCAGTTGTAACTCGTTTCGCTTCTTCGTTATTGTTGTGACACTGATTCTACTATGAAGTCCCCAGAACAAAAATAATGATCCAAAATGAACCAACAGACTAGGAGGAATGATGTTTGGGGCTACCACACCGTAGGAGGATCTGATCGCTATCTTGCCCATGGCGATCAGGTAATGTGTAAGTGGAACTTGGATAGGGAACTCAAAGTCTAATTCAGAAATGACAAATTATCCCAATACATCTGAGACTCTTTGCTGAGACGTTACATTATGGAATACAGGAAAGTTATACAGTTTACGTTTCACGAGGTTTTTTACTAAATAATTTTCATTTATCAGATAAAACGATACGGAAATAACGTCAACGCTGGCTTACCTGTATAGAAGTGAAGATTAATGCGAACATGCTCACACCGTGCTGGATGATGCAAGGAATCAAAATTCTTTATAAAAAGTAAACAAAAACAAACAACACTCACGACTGCAAAAATTAGCCACAAATGAGATTATTTCATACAAAATGATGGGGTTTTAGATTAAAACTCCATTAGCTGAGCAGAATACGCGGCTCCATGCGAACAAAAACTCAAGTTATAAAGTAAAATTTCATGCAAAAGGTATGATGGGTTCGACCTGTGTACAATTAAAATATGTAATCATGAGGAGGCAAAAGCTGAGTTTTATTAGGAAACGTTAAGTATGTAGGTAGGCGATACTGTTCATGGAGGGAGGCCGCCAGAGCCATAATGACGATCACGATCAAGCAGCAGGTATAGCAGGTTTGTTCTACAGGGAAGAAAGCAGGCCACCCCGGTCATGAGTTAATGGGGTAGGTGTGCAGATACCAGAGCAATAACACCGACTAGGAAACGTGGGAGGCGTCTGGATCCTCAAAAATCATAAGCTGCAGATAAGAAATCTATGCAGAGGCAGGTGAGGAACCTGAACTGCCAGCAGATACAACCTGAGGGCCTGCAGAGCCAGGTGGGAACCTTTTGATAGACTAACGGGTTTCATCCAGCTTGGGGTGAAATATTTCTATGATATTAAACTTTCCCGCAGTACACAGAAGAAGAGACAACATGGGTCCAAATCTTCTAGAAATTTTACTCGAGGTGGTGGACAAGTTGACAGAGTCTAGGCCAGTGGTTCTAACCATTCCTGAGCTGCCCCCTTGAGAAGCAGAAAAATTGTCAACATCCCCCAAATGTAAGAACCCCGACCGTTAGGGCATGACATAGAGAAGAGACAGAAAGGGAGGACTTGAATCAATGGAAAATTGTAATTGGAAAAAATATGACTGGTTGAAATATATATAATGCCGTATTTTATGTATTCGAAGGACTGGTATCAGAAGACGATCCAGGAACTTTGTAACGGAAAGTCCCCTGCTTGAAAACAACACTCCCGCTTTTCCCCAAGCCAATATAATCGAAAATCATACGCGACGATTACCCAAAATGTACTCTCCGCCTCCCCTACTGCCTAAAATCAGTTCACCGCCCCTCAATACACCTCCACAGCGCATTATTCTACATTATTTTGTACGAGAGAAACGCCTTGTATCAGCTCAGGCAGGTTATTATTGTGTTTGAAGATGCTGATTCATGTTTCAATTATAGCGGTGTGTTCTGCACAGTGATTATATGCGGCTTTTGACAAGAACGGGAGAGAGCTACCTAGTATCGACTTGAATGAACAAAGTTTCTCCATGTCAAAAACAACTAGTGCCTGAGTACTAGTCAAAATGAAATGAAAATGCGATTGGTTGATACGAATTTAAAGTCTTGTTCGAATCATAACGGTCATGTGGAGCTCATTTCCTTAATCCAGAAGAATATTAAAAACACGTAGAAAAAAATAAACCACACAATTGAACACACCAAAAGCCATTTAAATTTGGTATAACCTGAACAGTAAGAAACTTGGTTCTAAGAGCGTATGTCAGCCGCTCTGAGAGAGGCCGCCACTTGAGCTAATTGTTGAGTTATATAGCACGAGTGATTGGCCGAACTACGGCGCCTTTTCTTGTTGGCCGGTCGCTGCCATACAAAAAAGTCCCCAGTAGAATTCAGTGACAAATCAATAAGCATCAATAGATGTTCATTTGGGCACGCAATAAATTCATCAGAGAAAATAACCATCATACAATGGAAAAAGAACTTGGAACTTGCAGGCTTCAATTATGAAAAGAGGTTTCAGGGATCCTTAATTCATACTAGAGGTCAGACCTAGACAAGTATTAGGTACTTTAAAACGATTTAAATAGTGTTGTTTTCACAGGCACAACATTAAAAGAATTGATGAGTTAAGAGATTTATTACTGAATGAGTCGATCGAGAGGTTGCTAGAATTTTTATTTGTTTAAATACGCATTCATTTCAATTTTTTCAAAGGAACTGGCGGGGAAATCACGAAATAGGAATGTTAATATAATGGAAGTCAAAATTGCGAGAAAAAAAAACTATTTACAAGCACACAAAATGCTCATCTGAATCGGAGAGATCGGCGATCAAGGACAAATTCCTTGGGGAGGAAGTTTTCATTAATTATTTACTAGCCGTAGCCGCAGATAAATCTGAAGAGAGAGGGGGTTCAGACGCAAGGGGATGGGGGGGGGGGTGCAGTCCGCTGAGGGAGGATGGAGAAAAGGATATTGAAATGGCTAAAATAAGTTGCACAACGTAACCTGAATGACTCACCCGGAACACCACTCCACTAGGCTACGTTTTGCTAACATCCACCCACTGCAGCAACCCCCCCCCCCCCCCCGCCAAACTTTGGCGCTAAACGGGGTATTCTATATACAATGCAGTGCGATTGTGGGTCTTTTAAACGCACAGAGGGTTGATTCAGAGGCTTTAACGAGAGAGGACAATTTTTGGATAAACAATTTTATACGTAGACTGTTTAAAATGAGAGACAATGGGAAGAAAATCAAATCCATAGCGGACGGTTATTAAAATATGTGGTAGGTGCAACCACGCAGGAAGAGGACAGAAAATTAGAGGGCGCAAGAACGCAAGAAGCTTCGGTCAACAAAATGAATTTTAGGGGAAATGAGGCAAACCTTTGATGACAAGAATGAACGATATTACAGTTTTAAAATCATAAAACAATGTGACACGATGGAAAAGAGGGTTGTGCAAGGTAGGAACAATACGGTTATCGAACAAGCTGATTTCAAGAAAACAATCTAAAAAATAACGAAACAGGCAGCTTACAAGGCGGGTCAAATGTTACGAACACTATTCACACTAAAATATGACGAAAAGAGCTGTGACCACTGGCGGTGGGCAAAACAATCAAACAACACCTCGTCTGAATCGCAAGCTTTGATGAGAGAGTTTAGCAAGCTGACTGTTTCCATGTAAAAGCCACACATGTATAACGAAGTAGCAAGATGCTGATGGATTGATGTAATAATGATCATTTCCGACGCTACGTCAATCGAGATGTCATTCCATATAAAATAGCCCATTGAAGGCGCACAATGTCGGGTTAAGTATAAATTTCAGCATTGATTGAAAGGTATCTCAACACCGCCTTAGAGTGCAATTGCATGAGCTGCTGTTGACAAGCTATGGCTTCTGGTTAGCCTGGGTTACCCCTGTAAACCCCCTTAACCCCTTAACAACAGTCTTGCAAACTTCTTATTCAAACTCGATTAGATCCAAACAATAAGTTCAAAGTCTTCTGCGACTTTCTCTTTTGGTTCCCAGAAAATGGGTATGCTTGGTGAACAACTTATCATTGACGCTTTGAAGGGGCGAAAACCAACGGTTTCATAACTTGATTGTACATGTAACAAGTACTTGCGATAATAGATGTTCTCTACTTCTGCGCACACGGAATCTTCGTAGCTAAACTGCTACATGACTCAAAATTCAAGGAATTTACAAATTCGTCGTCAGGTGCATTTATTTTGACCAAGAAGTAGCAAACTTAACGAGACAGTTTCCTGGGCCGGAGGCCAAGACCTACCAAGACCACTAAGCCTTGAATTATTATCCCCATATTCGCGGATCTACAGCTGAAGCATAAATACAGCGCAATGGCACACAAGAGACACCACGAGCCTACTCTCCTACAATGTGACAAACATTTATACCAGCCATGGAGGTGATTGTGGCTCCAACTTTTTCTCTTTCGAACATTTCCATAAAATTTAACCGAAGACAAGATCAAACGTTAGCTAATGAGAAGAATCGATACTTACAACAAATCTGTTCACTTTCGGGCGAGCCTTCTCAGCCGGTGCGTCAGTTTTGAGGGATTCGAATTTCGCTTTGAGAGATTTGGTAGACTCGATGCTCGCGTGTTCGGAGTCCAGCATGTTGACGGCGTTGTTGGAGGAGTTCTTTTCGGGCTCCCACTGTTCG
Source organism: Cyrtorhinus lividipennis (assembly GCA_019603395.1). NCBI lineage: Eukaryota > Metazoa > Arthropoda > Insecta > Hemiptera > Miridae > Cyrtorhinus > Cyrtorhinus lividipennis. Next base: position 13,638,516 of record CM033999.1, on the reverse strand, counting down.
AATTTGGCCGCTAGTTGGCGGGCTTTGGCAGCATTTCGAGCCTGCGAATGGAGTAAGATTTGAGAGATCACCAACATCGTTACTGGGACTGTTACAATCCCAACTCCTGGCGCACCGAAGCTTCTCAAAACTCAATACTATAGTTTCCACCACATCATCGGTACCATTTTGGACATAAAGCACCACCGTTGTATGGTATACAGGGTGTCTCAGGATGTCTTGTCGCAACTTTTGGATTTTCTGACAAGAAAACCACTTGAACTTCTTCAAGCACAAATTTCGGAAAAAATTCAGAAGTGAATTATGTATTGGGTGTTTCTTCATATTCTGATTTCTCTCCAAACTAAAAGCTAACAAACGTATGCAAGTAAGGCGAAAACTTCGACCTACTATCGACATAATAATATGAGAATTTATTTACACTGTTAACCTGTTGGAAAGCTGAATTAGAAGTTTTCCTCGTATTTGCGAACTTCTGATTATTATGCGGCTTGTATTAGCAAACTACCATTTTCTTTATTATGGAGAGAAATTCGATTAAAGAAAATTTAGTTTTGAAATTTTGTAAACGTGTACCGTTTGACAATTCCTTAACCAATCAGGATAATTAATAGAACCCCGACTTTACAACTGGGTGATAGGAACGTGTTACGCTATTTCCAAAGGTGTCTTCGCATTAGAAAGACGTGTAAAATAAGGGGGCCATCAAGGGAAAAGATAACAAACAAGAAAATCTTAAATAGCAAATAATTCCAAATTATTTGATGTTATCCTACAATATGCTGTAGATTGAAACCTAAAAGTTACGACAGGGTGGGTTCCGTACGCACATCGCAATTTTCCAGGAAAGTAGACTTTTGACATTTGAATGTTTTTGGTAAATAAATTAACCTGGTCCAAAAATTCGTCTTTCACTTTGTATGAAGACTTCACGACTCCGTCTTCTCCTTCGCTTTCTTCCTCGCCATCGCTTTCTTCTTCGTCGTCGTAATCGTCCTCACTCTCCTCTTCTGACTCGCTTCCTCTGTAGTCTGGAGGTGGTGTAAAGCACTTTTTCGGTTTCGGGCCTATAATCGAAATAATCATTCGTCAAAACATCATATTGATTGGGGTGAAACTTTGATAAAGCTAACATCAGGGTGTGTAGATACGCACCATCGGGGATGACCTCTTTTTGTTCTTCGAGCTGCCTGAACATGGACAGCATCTTGCTCGTGGTTTGGCTCTTGAGAACGGTGATTTCATCTTCAACTTTGTCCTCGCTTCGGACGACCATGGGGTCACGGTAAATTTCCCTCTCGGGAGAATCAGTCTGAAATGAGGAATTCATACTTTTGAGAAAAGAAGGAAAATGATCAATTATATATAACAACAGAATAAAATTAAATGATTAGATAAGTCTTCCTTTTCCATTTAAGTTTTTCAACATAACCATGAATTTTGAACATATTATCAGCAGTTTACGAACATAATTCATCTAAATTACAACTAGTAACGTCAATATAGCTTGAAAACTTCATGGGCAAAGGAAGGTTTGCAGTCAACGTGTTAAACAAGACTTCGAGTTCATACTTCATCAGAATAAAACAAAAAGTTTGATCACACTGTTTTCCGTTAGGTATTGGTTAGAGAAATATCGTATTAGAGACAGGTGGGTACTAGGGTAATTCCATCGACAATCGCATTTCTAGACGATAATCATCCAGACTTTAATTATATTCTCAGGCGCAAACGTTATTGGTCCACACGAATTGAAATATTTCGGGTTAGTTGTTACGATAATAAATAATCTTCCATGCACTCATCGATGTGCATTATCACAATTTTTCGGTTATTGTTAATAAAGTGGGGTGCCAAGCGAGAGAATATTTTTCAAAAGGTTACAAAACCAGACAAGTCAAATTAAAAGAGCAAAAAAGACGTACAACAGCAGGGGAAACGAATGAGTAATCGCTTACTATGGAAAGAAACCGATAAACGATATTTTCAGAAAGCGACTGAAAACTTGGTTATTAGGAGTCACTCATTTTCAAACTCAAAAAATCATTTCAATAACCTTGACTTGGCCCTCCCTCGGTGGAGTGATTCTGAACGCTTTGCGCTCTTTTTCAGTGGGTTTGTAAGTTTCGAAAAATTTGAATTTCGACGAGAGATCAGCAGTTTCGACGACGACGTCTTCTACTTTATCGCTAGCCCTGACGATATCAGCAGACGCCTGCCTCGAGAGATACGCCTGCGTTGGTAAAGGCATTTTAAGTTGGAATTTGAATTGGACGTTGGATTTGGCAAACATTAAATTGCGCAGAGAAGTACCAGAAATTCAAGGAAAATTGTGTCGACAAGATCTTTTTTATTTTAAACCTCTATTTTATATAAAGAAACAACGAATTTGCTCTGGAAAATTAAGGTTATCCCAGAACAAATAACTTAGATCTAGTAAATAATGTTTATATGAAACCTCCTAAGGTGCCTGAAAATAACTGGTGGTGACACTCTTAGACGCATGTATGACACTTAGGAACGAGCTAAATAACTTTCCTCAATAATTTGTAATTTTGGAGAGGGAGGGAACATTATAAAATTTAATGACACTGAACCAAAACTCACCTCACGAGCGGCTCGCGGTTTCACTTCTCTAACTTGAGCCGGTGGTGTGGGCGTGGAGGCAGTTTTGGCAACAGTGGCGTCCATTTCGAGGAAAATGCTCCTCGACTTCTTCGAAATACCTTCCTCGAATACGCTCATGTCTTCATTTAACTGCAAGTGACGGGAGAAATAGCCATTTTTACAAAAGAAAGAGGCAATAAAAACACGAACATCGTAAATTCAACGGTCTTTGATGCTTTTGTTGCTATGAGCCTGACTGGGTGGCCATGGCTATTGATCACCACATATTGATTTGATCATAGTCAATGATTACTCAGTTTTTATTAAGGTATGTATCATAGGAACAAAAAAAGTAGTTTATTAAAAAAAATATATATATATATTATATATAATAAAAAAGCTTTTGATATATATATCAAAAGCTTTGAATTCGAATATTTAACTTCGTCTATCTAGCCCATGCTTGATACATGAAACGTTAAGAAGGCGCCACTACACTTACTGTTTTCTTATTTCTGTCTTCATCTTCAGAATCCGAATGAACAACTTCTCCCTTCTCGAATTTCTCCTTGACAAGTTTTGCTTTTTCACTTCGAACAATATCGTCCTCCTTCTTCGTAGGTTTGCCCTCACTGTCAGCAACAGCTTGCTCGTACAGTTCCTTCATTTTGCCTTGTTTGCCCTACGACGGAAGAGATTTGTAGTAAGTAACGAGTAGCAAGAGTAGTTACTAAAAGATGGTCGGTTGGTGGAGACGGCAAAGCAGTTGATACAACAAACAAACTTACCATAAAAAGACGAGACCTTAGATTTTGTAATTCTTCCTTTTTGAGTTCTCGCATCATTTCTCGACGTGATGCTTGATCTGTGGCGTTTTCCCAGTTTTTCTTGACGTCGTCGATCTTTCCAAAGCTCATTGGTCGCTCCTTTTGTTTCCTCCGGCACTTGATGACGCCTCTCTCCTCCTCTTCGTCTTCTGTAATAGCAGTAGGGCAAATATAGAAAAATGCTATTTTATGCTATGGTTTTTAAACCATAGTGGAGCCTTGCGAGTCAAAACTCAGGGGAGTAATCGCAATTGGTTATCATTACGTAATCATCACATTTACCTTCATCTTCATCTTCTTCGCTGGATGAAGATTCCTCGTAAACGAACCCGTTGAGAGCGTCATCGCTTACTCCGACGTCCATGCCCTTTTTCTGGAACCTGCAAAATATAACGTAACGTTAATCGATTGAGCCAATAGTCAGCTGGGACATCGTTGGTTTCTAGCTGGTCAAGTAATACATGAATGAAAGGAGCGAACTGTTTCCGCGTTGGAATTGAATACTTGAAAGAGATCGAGTGGCAGCTCCCAGGATTTCACTGCCGTGAGAACGAGCTTAAGTGGATTTGATTGAGTTTTCATCGACTTCACGACGAAAGAAAGCACTGAGCGGAAAGTAGGGCGGATCAGAGCGAACAATGCAACAGTCCGAACAAACTCAGGAAGGTGAATCGATCGTGATGTCGATTCAAGAGTTAAGAAGGGAAATGAAGATGTACAATCTTACATCTTTTTTGATTGAAAGCCGATCTCTGATCTCATGTAGATTGCTGATGGCTAAGGAAGTAGGCGCCACTTACGTAATCTTCGGGTAAAGCAATTCGTGCACTTACTTGGCTAGTTTGCTGAGGATGCTGGAAGACCTCTTGACGCTGACTTGCGTAGGCGAGCGCTCCAATTCCCCGTCAACGGAGTCACCTTTTTCAAAAACTTGAAATCGGCTCTTGACGTTGAGCGAGCTGAGCTCTTCAAGACCCAAGTCCGGTTTGTCACTAGCTGCAATCAACGTCATTGAATTAAACATAATCAAAATCTATTCGCACGAGTCATCATGCTTCGCGAGAATAGGATATATTTGAAAGAGTCATCTGAATCCTCCAGAATGATTGGCACGTGTTGCATAATTTGATCATTCCCGGTAGTGGACACTTACAGAGATGTTGCTCGTCCGCCTCTAGCTCAAAGGAATATTGAGTGGGAAGCACTTATTTTTCTCAATAACGTTAGGAACGTACGCAATTATACATACATTCATTGAACTGAAGAACTAATATGGATCAGAGACGGGGGTTTTGGTCAGACAGTGCAAAGAATGGAGGGCCCAACTTCACTAACAAGATGAAAAAGAATCCCCCAACGGTCTAACTTGATTATATCGCAAGCGTAAGAGTAGGAAATGATTCTCAAGTTGCCGGGGGAAGATGGCCGGGTAGGGACGTACCTACTTTCCAACGAAACGGGAACGTCGATGAATCATGTGAAACAAATTGAAAGATCCCAGGCTAACTTTTACAAATTGCACATCTTTTATTTGGAGTAAATGTTGAAGTGATTGCAACCCAACTAATAACAATTTAATTTAGACGTCATTATGTTGTGGACATTACCCTTTCTATCAATATATCTAATTTACCCAACGTTTCCAGACGTTGGTATAACTGTTGACGCTCGAGATAATGGAGAGATTGCGAAGTCGCGGATTACTATTCAAGTGTCAATGAAGAGGCAAATGATAAATCTAATTTATGAACGCAAAGAGATAATTCGGGTCAAGTAGTCACAGTCATAGACGGGACAATTACAACTGATACTTGGCAGATAAGGAAAAATTTGAGAAACGTACTGTACACCAAAGCATGCACGTTATTTACATCATCGTGGTCTGCACCATGCTCTTCAGGGTCGTCCAGAGAAACATAACACTCAAAACGTAAAACTAACACGCTCCCGCTCGAGGTGGTTTCTTCAGAATCCGATACCTGAACCATTTCGCGACAACTGGGATCGAGGGATAGATAGAGAACCCGCTCAGGAGACTGGAGTGGCAGGAAGAGGCTGGAGAGGGGAAGGTTTCACTGATTTACATCGGGAGAAGAGGACCGTAAAAGAGAGCACACGCTAGAAGCTGACATGTGAAAACCTCTCGGAAAATGGATGCAACGGATTTAGTTCTCCTAATTGGGGTGTTCATTAGTGTAATGGGAGCCGGAGAAACAAAGGGGACCGTTGAGGAGGAAATAGGTTTACGGGGATGCTTACTCGAATCCATCAACTGCAAAAGAATAAATTTGGTAAGTAGGTCTTCAGCGCAACTGAACTATGTTGGTCATGATGGGCAGTGAATTCCCTTCCCAACTGAATTCCAGGAAGTGTTTTGTAGTACAGAAGAACCTCCCTTAAGAGCCTTAGATCATCTAATTTTCAAAAATAGAGGCCTGCGCCGCTAGCCCCGATTTCAAAGGAACAACATGGGGTAATATAACTGAAATACAAATTAAAATTACAAATCATGTATTAAAAAATTGTAAAGAAATCCGATTAAAATGCTTTTTTTATTATTTATTTTTCTAGTGCCAAGTCTGATAGTTTAAGTCTTTCAAATGCGGCTTATGACATGGAAAAACGCTGCAAATTCTTACACAGGGGTTGGTTATTCCTCGAACCAGTCGTATGGAGACTCATTTCTTCAACATGGGGGAAATGGGGATAACGGTGGGTGCGGCGGGTCCCAGACCCATTCCAATCGATTCAGTGTCCATGATTTAGTGGAAAATGATACCCTACTCGCCCAGGTACCAGAAATCTCATAAACACATATTCAAAATGGGTAATATATACCCAAATTGACCCATAACTTCTTCCAGTGGGTGCCAATCGACCTGAGACCCACTTCATTGGATTCAGCTTCCAAGATTTAGCGGAAAATGATACCCCACACGCCTAGGTTCCAGGAGTCTCAAAAACACATATTCAAAATGGGTAATATATACCCAATTTGACCCATAACTTCTTCCAGTGGGTGCCGATCGTTCTGGGACCCATTTCATTTGATTCAGCGTCCAAAATTTAGTGGAAAATGATACCCCACTCGCCTAGATCGCCCAAAATCTCGAAAATCCATTTTTCAAAAAACACATTTTGACCCCTACCCCGCCCTAATTTGGTCCGATCGGGCTGAAAAGCTTGGAGGACCGTCCTAGGCCGGGACCAAACCCCTGACCCAAATTTCAGATTTTTAGAAAATTTTCTACTACCAAAAACGGCGCGTACGGCGTACGGCGGACGGCGGACGGCGGACGGCGGACGGACATTGACCTTTTTTGATCTAGACATCATGAAACGTCCAGAAAAAAATTTTGAGCCGAATCGGAGAGGTTGACCATTTGCATGAAAACATAGGTTGATTATTCAAGGAATAACCAACCAAAACGAAACCGAGGACCATAGACGTCTGAGTTTAATGACTGTAAATTCAAATTGCTACTAGTCCAAAACCCGAAATTATTGATCTCAAAACCATGCATAGAAGTACCATCTATGTGGGCGGGAAGACGAAACCCGTTTCAAAAACTTTACAGTAAAACTAAAGTTCGCTCGAGTCTGAACAGAAGTTCATAAAGCCTTGGGAGAAAAATTGAATTAAAGTAGCTATCCAAAATAAAAATTAAGAAAAAATTAGGCGGAATCAGCAGTTTTTAGGGTAGAGAGAAGTGGAAAGGAGATGATAACGGTTATTTTTTGAATTATCGAACTTTTGTTCAGAAATTAAGTGGTAATACGGCACTTTGTTACGATAAACCCAGTTTAACCCCTGAAAAATACGTCGAAAATTGGTTATGAAGGGAAAACATTTGGTTATTTACCGTTACGCCAGGACGGAGTGTTCATTCGGCAGATGCGAGCCATCCCGAGAGAAAAACTGCAGTTACGGACACAGTCTCAAGTTGGCGTGGTGACGGATGACGAGCGAATACGCGAGTGACGAGAGGCGTGTAATGTGCGGAGAGATCGCGGGGACCCGACCCAACCCGAACCGACTTCCCAAAGGTAATAAAGAGAGTTTCCTGTCTTTTGCTTTCCTATCCGCGGCCGTTTTGTCAACGGTAACAATGAGGATGACCCGAAGGGGATCTGAGACAAATCGGAGGCAACCGGGAATTAGTTGGGAACGGCGATTAGGGCGGTATTTTTCTCCGGAGGAGGGAGAACAGAAAAGACTTTCACGTAGGAGATAATAAGCAGGTAAAGTTGTTGGGAGAGTGCAGACCTTCCTAACAATCATTCAAAAGGGCGCAAGTGCTCTATATTTCCACGAATATCTTGATTAAGCAGGAAATAAAATACGAAATCAAGCCCTATTTGGGATGACCAAAAAATGTATACATTGTCAGAGAAATAAGAATCAAAAATAGCTTTTAGGGGATTTTGTTTTTCGTGTTTTGGAAAATTCGGGATTCAACCTTAAAGGTTTCTATCTTACATCACACTAATATTACTTCCTCAATCATTCCTCCCCATTTTGTTTGCTCGGTTTTTATATCGTGGTAAAGTGAGTTACATAAGTTTTTCAAGCGGAATGAGGGGATCACTATGTAATCAGTGCGATGAATCGATTAAGATCGGTCCAGGACTTGTTCCGCGAAGCAGCCAACATCATACAATTCGATCCCCAAGAAGAACGATAGACAACAATTACGAGTACGATTGCTTTACAGCATTATTTAGAAGGAGATGGAAAATCAATCATGCTTCAACTTATGGTAACGGGTCGAGCGTTGTGGTTCAGTGCTGATATTGTCACTGAAAGGGGAGGCCGGATTAATAGTTTGTTGCAAGGTTACTACATGAAAAACGTACAAACGCATATGAAAAACCTCTCTTTTTACGTTAATAGCCTGTGAGGCCAAAGCGCGAAACAAAATTTAATCCTCATTGCTCTTCTTCAGGCATTTTGTATGTTCTGTCGAGAAGGAAACTGCCTATAGTCAACAACGCCACATGCATCTGGGCCTTCAATTGAAGCTTCTTCCTTTTTCAAATGAGATTAGATACCTTTAAAGGACCTAGTCGAGCGAGAAGTTTGAGAAATGCAATTTTCTTTGTTTGTAGGGCGACTAATAATTGAAGGACGGGTAACGGAACGTTATAGCAATGGGTGGGGAGGAGGATATGCTCCTCGGCCCCGAATAGTTGGAGGTTCGCATGCGTGTTCCTGGCGAGCGGGCATATGGACCGAGTTGGGATTAACATGCGAGGACCTGGAATGAACGCAAACTGCGGGATAATAAGACGATTTCCTTGGCTAATGAGACAGTGTGCAAAGCTGTTGAATAGGAGAGTTTTCTTCGCGAGATATTTCTGAACAGGGGTACACTTTCACCATTTTCATGGTGATGAAGGAGCTGAAGGATTGAATAATGCATTGCGAATGTAGGTTTGGCGTCCGTTGCAAAACAGTTGCAAACGAACAACCAGCGTTTAAGCTAATCTGAGCTCATCAAATCAGATAAGTGATGAGGGGCCATTCGGCAACGTTGGTGATTTCATTTCGCTTGGTACCTACCTGCTACAACTCTCGAAGAGTTTCCAATAACCTCCCGACCTATTATTGATCTCAAACACAAATCCTTTCAGACGGATTTGACTGGGCCCCCAAGTGCACTCATCAATTTTGGAAAATTACATTTTGGACGTTAGCCCATACCCAGAAAACTACTCACTACTTGGAAACTACCCAAGACAGAATATCTTCGTCATTTTATAGGTAATTGAGGAAAACCGTAACAGGAATGTTACAGTTCATTTCTAAATTAAATTAAAATTGTAAGATCATTTTTTTTATAGAGTTAAACTAATTTCATTATTAACTTGATACATTTTACCGACTACAGATAGTTCAAATCCGCCTAAAATCTACATTATGCTCCAAATGCTCATGGGTTATAACTAAATTGCCTTCTTCTGTGATAATCTAGTACCTATCACATTCATTTTCTAATGAACATGGACCCTGGCGATGCGATATTACATTACAAACTGTGTGAAGGAGCGTATAACAGGGGGAGAACAACCAATCGATTAAAACTGATGTAACAGGCTATATAAATCACAGATCAACAGGTGATGGCGTAGAAATGAAATGAAGAAGAACTGTGTCAAGAGAGTAGTGGAACTCGATTAGAAAACTTCAGTCAATCAGAGGTGGTCAGTGCACAAAACAATTGAGTCAAACGTAATGCAAGGCGTCCGGACACAATGTTAGCGTGTTAATGTGATCAGTGAAGGTGAAACAGTTGCGTGGTCACGAAATTTAAAATTACGATAAAATACCTCTGACGACATCTGGGGGCAATTCGATGGGTTGATTTTCCCTGATAATCATTTCCGGCCTTCGACGACGCACTGACAAAACAAAATCGACTGAGAAACTCGAATGATCGCAAACAGAGGTGAGCGTTACCAGCAAGTGGAAGCGAAAGACTGAACTAGACGATTCGTGTGAGGCGTTTTCACTTTCAGGTTTACCCACACTTTCATTCAAAAAACCCTCCCGTTAACTTCCCTTTTTCTCATACAATGGAAGTCCGAAGAGGATGCAAATTCATTCTACAATTATCTCATACGACTTGAATGGGTCATTACTCTGAGGTGGTCCTGATGCTTTCGAATCGGTTATACAACTGGCGCACTCCAGTTACTGACGATTCAGTCTCACATGTCGTAAAAACTGCCTGACTTCCCTCGTAAAAAAACTGAGACTGATATTGATGATAATGATATTGGAATCTTGTGAATACAGATTGAAAAAACAGTACGACAGACACATTGTGTTCAGTCTGCTCATACGTTTTCACTAGTTTTCTTAGTTAAAAACTGTTCAACATGCTGTCGGGTTTTCCTGTGATTCACTGCTATTTTTTCATGGCCCAAACACACAAAATTCGGTCATGATTGATGTTCTCATCAAAGAGGGTTAGAATAGAACATAGTTTTCTCTCAGTCAGCCCCTCTGATTAAACCAATATTTGATTAATCAGTTAATAATGACGGCATGACACCATGTAGCACCACGTGCTGAACAACGCGAGTGGTATGGGCGAGTAGAGTCGACTGCTAACGCAATAATATATATTCTAATCAATTTGAAAATTATCGTTAAAAACCCCTAAAACCTTCTAGAGCCCATCCATTGAATAGAATACTTGCTCGCTCTAAACCACTGGGATTTTGTCAAAAACTGGATTTGCTACACACAAAGTTCGCCCAACAGTTGAGAAAATAAAGAGTTTCTACCATAAACGCGGAATTAAGAGAGCAATACGGCAACAATACGCAGATTCATACAAGAGCAGCCTCAATCGAATCGTGCCTGCGACCTTGGCATACAATAAAGCTACAAGGAACAGGATAATTCATAGATTTCCAACAATTGCTCCAACCAAAGATTATGGAGTTGCTATCTATTCAGTGGGCTTCTGTTTTCTGTTCATCGACTTACCAGGTTCTTCATCTTCAATGACGGCTTTAGGTTGAAAAAGCTCCTTGAAGTGAGGCTTGCAGTAAAGAACTCCTTCGTGACTGCTGTATATATCAAGGCTGGAAAAGAGAGATTGAAATATTTTTATACTTCAACTTGGGACCTACGGGACCAATGAAAGGTTATAAAAATGATTTGTGAGAACTGAAAAAAACACTTGTATACGAGGGAGAGTCACAACCGATTTTCCTGGACCAACCCCAGCTCAACTGGTAAAGATATAGGGTACCTTGTCGGATAAAAAGGAAGCGAAACACCGGTCGATCATAAAAACGAAAACTAACAAGGAAGTGGGTAAAAATCACACAAACAAGATAGTTTTCAAACCCATTTCGTTCAAAATTACGCAAAGGGTGGTTTTTAATATAGGAGATAAATTTGAAGTTCCTTAATTTTAGATAAAAACAACAAATTGAGGTATTTTACATTTTTTCCTGCAACCATTCAAATTAATAGTTATACATTCTTTTAGAATCACAAATAATTGTATATTATTGGATGGACTAAACCACACTAACTTCATTTTATAAAATTGGAACCCCCATATGGATTTATTATTCTTGCTGGAACGTTTGAATACGTATTAACCGAGAAAAATGAGTCCCCAAACTTTCAAATAACGATACGTCTAAGAGTATATAAATTCCAAATCCTAAATGTCCGAGACGAAAAAGGCCCTTCAAAATGCTACCAAAATTTAAAAAATTGCACACAAACTCCATCTTTGCCCGACCTCTAACGGAGGCAAGTCGTGGGCGGGAATAGCTTCTGAACCCAGAAGAGTGGAAGCCATCATCCATTAAACTAGACGAGTTTGACAAACAGTCATACCCATGAGTGAAAAGATACTCACGTTAATTGTTTATTACAGGTATGGCATCTGAAGCAATTCTTATGCCAAACGGCACGTTCGGCTTTGATCTGCTCCATAGCGAATACTTGTTTGCTGCATGCTTTGCAGTTGGGATTCGTCGTTTGGGGTTCGGCCTGGAAAAATGAAGTTGGTTATTAAAGAAACAGTACGACTCAGTAAAAATCGAGCAGAGATCATTGTCCAACTTTTTGTGGATTGTGCACTTCCGGTCTAGATAATATTTTTATTTAAATGAGAGTGTAGTTACGGTTTGAGAGTTCCTTTCAAAATAATGGGACTTACTTGACTAAAAGTTTTAGATGCTTTGGCAGCATCTGACGAGCGCACGTGGAGCACCGTTGACTTCTTACTCAATTGGTCGAATTTGCTGAAACTCGATTTCTGAAATATGACGAAAGGCATAGTTTTAATGACATTGCTTGTATCGTGGACAAGTCTATGTAAAGAAAATCATCACTCAAGACGACACTCTGGATACTAAGTGTGAGATAGAACTACAAGAATGATAGTCTCATGATCGACGCAATGATCTTTCTTAGCCAGGCTTCAAAATTTAGTCTCAAGTATTACCCCATTAAGGGAGATAGCTTTGGAACGCACCAGAAAAAAGAAACGTTATGCTATTTACCTTAAAATACGCTTCAATTCATTACCGAATGAGAGAGGCCTCAATATTTTGAATGTATAAAAATATTGACATGTAAATCTACGTGTATAGTCTAGAGGTGACTTTCTTTATCAAAATAGGAGCTAAAGGGGGACGTCAAGGTGTAACTATTCCAAGGGAACGCAATATGAACAAATCAACAGTGAACAAGGTGAAAGTGTAAGGAGGCATCGTGAAATTGTGTTCAAAATAAATCGGCATACGTTTGCTGATTCAATCTGTGCTGTGTGAACACCGTATGCGTTTTCTACAGTGTCGTCTGAGAGAAAGCTGAAAATAGGGATGGATTCTACAAATAACTCGAGCTAGACGAATATAGGTAATAGCAGATTCAAATAGGAGATGTATGGTGGAATACCAAAATCACAACGAAGAAAGTTGTGGAATCCATTCTAGATCTGATTGATGTTTCATTTATACGTAACACATGTGTTTGAAGCTGTGAGAGGTGTTGTTCTCCACGCGTGTAAAGCAGTATTCAGGACACACAGTACGAACACATAAGGGTGACCCAGGAACTACGGGCAAATTTCAACCATGATCCGAAATTCAGATAATTGCTTTCTGGACGCTCGTATGTTAGTTTTTTTTTTTTTTTTTTTAAACTAGGTGAGGCATGCTTACTCGGTGAAGTGATTCAAAAATCTTTTGATTAGCTAGGTTTGGAATGGGTTGATTTCTGATGTAATGACCCATTTATATATTTCATACAGAAGAATAATAATGGAAAAGTTGAGGACAGAATCTTCCTACAACATTCATCACGTTTGCCAGTAGTTTGTGAATCTCCCCCTTAATTACAAACATTCATAACATAAACAACAAACACAACGTGAATGGTGATTGCTTCTGAGGTTCACAACTTTGGTGTGGCCACATGATGCGCCGAAGCTAAAATATATCATATAGGTACAATACATCAAACTTACTCATCACCTACATACTCACGCAGAAAACTAAGCCCAGTGCGAAGGGAAGCGAGTAATTTTGTTGAGGATTTGACGAAATTACGTAATCAACTAAACATTCCGCAGGCCCATGCCATGCCGACCTCGCATGCCAAGACAAAATTTGTGTCAATAACTCCGTCCTCTGAACTTACCTCCAACCTACCGACTGTTCGGCTGCATTCGTTGAGATTGTTTTCAATTGATACTGTCCTCCAATAGTTGGCAGCCTGCATGCATTTTCAAGATTAAAAGCCATCATGCTCAAATACCAAACGGGTTATAGTACATAAACATCAAAGAGGAAAAACCAAATCGTTATGAACCCAGGGAGAGTTTACATTTATTAGATACGAAAAACCACTTATTTACTAGAACCAATAAGCTAGCTTGAATGAGGTAAGATACAAATCTACGTACAAGCCCCCACAAGCCATTAAAAATGCGAGACCCCGAAGTCTGGCCAATAAACAGAAATGATACCCTATACCTGCTGCCCGGCCAAGCCATCAGGGTAGTAGGAGGTTAATGAAGAATATAGGAATAGCTACAAATACGAAGTTGATTTTCTATTAGGAGGAAGAGAGTAGCAGTTTAAAGGTAAGACCCATAAGTGTATTACTTCGTGTATAGTAATGATCTACGATAAAAATGTCCCAGATGTTGACGGCCTAATTTTATCGACCATTGGGGTTTTTGAGGAGTTTTCGTTACTCCAATCATCAATTATTTTGGTTACCATTTCACGAATTTTATAGTGAATTCATAATATAACCTGGGAGTTATTTACTGTCAATGAGAAACAGAAGCCTACGGGAAACCCGTGAAACATCAAGCTTCAATAGGTTAAACATGTTTCTACGGAAGGAACCAACAACAAAAAGTTTAGTTTGGATGTAAACAAGAAACTTATTGTAATCTAATCTTACAGAGGAATGAACATGAATAACGCCTTATAAAGATAATATAGTTATTTTTTGATCTCATGATGGAATGGTGGGAATACAAAAATATACATGTTTTGGAGCGAAGCAACCTCGTACACCACTCACGATAAAATCGGGTCGGCAACTACCGAGCATTGCTGTAGTAGCTGTAGAAGAGTGTAATAAAATCCCTATATTTTTCCAAACCAACTGAAGAGAACCAAAAACTGAAAAATTCCTCAGAATTGGAATACTAATTCGTAGGAAAAGTACGAAACACTCGTATTTAATAAAAACCATCACCCGAACAGAGCAGACTAAATTCTTATTGATAGATAAATGCTATACCTCACGGATATCTTACCAATTCTTTGACGGAGACACCTGTGACGATGGGACGGGGTTTGTCAATCCTGGAGAGGTCACCCAAAGATCTCGCACGCTAATTACAGATCAGTTACTATCACCATGCTCTCAAATAAGAAGCAGCAGAAATTTAGACAAATTAGTGGAGGAAAATTGTTTCTCCTCTAAGGAATGAGTCATTGAGCCAAATTAATCGTGCAATCCAGCAGATTTTATTGAACAAGATGGTCATGAGAATGGGTACCACATGTCCTCAAGTCTGGAGTCGGGCAGGGAAATGTCGCTTGTTCACAGCAGATAGAATGCTTGAACGGTATACCAACTAAAACCAGTTGTTACGGTACTACAACAGCCTCCTTGGTCTTTCTATAGCTGCTAACTGGGATTCACCAGTTAACCACGACGCCCTAATTGGGCAATAACAGGTACAGGGAGCGCTAAAACAACACTGTATTTTAGAGGCCTGCGCAAAATCAGCTCTCTCACTATTGACCACTTAATCATCTTAGAAACGATTTGCACTGAATGAGAATAGAACCAATTTACTGGTTTCAAACCGTTCGGCTTGAAATTCGAGAGAAACATTATTTTAAACAGTTGATAAGATAACAAGACAAGCTTAGATGAAAGTAAGCGGAATTTCGGCTGTACTTCGCTAACAGATAAACTCAAAATGTGATGACACTCAGATCGATGGAATCAAAATTACTGGTTGAAACAGAAATGACTCATTCCTCAGACGAAAACCAGCATAAAAGAAAAACAAGTCAACAGGAAATGGATTAGTCTCATGCTATCAAACTTCTTTTTTCAGTACGGTAACGCTACTCTAAAACGAAAAAGTGAGCCGGATGTTGCATAACATTTAAGGCCATAGATGGTCCGAACTTGCTTATCCCTTTCATTCCATTGTTAAGATTATTCAGTTTTGATTTTTCAGTATAACTTTCAGGGTATCACGTACCTTATTACAAGGCCAGTACGAAAATCAATATATTGCATCATAATAGACCCCGCTGACCTCTGAATTTCTATTTAGACCCCTTTAAATAACTTGAGTTGGATATAGGCACATCTCTAGCTCTGACTTATAAAAAGACAAGAAAACAAAATTGGGCCATCCCTACCACAAAAATTAATGGTTCACCTAAGAATATAGTACTTACCTATTTAATAAGCTGAGAGCTCATTTAAATTCAACATGGATCCTAGAAAACTAGCACCAAGTGGATACCATGAAAAGTAAACCGTAAAATTAAAACAGCAACGTATATTCGGCTAACTCCGGTTCAATTTTTCCCGTTGTTCTTGGTTGGAACAGTTCATATTATTAATGCATTAACAAATGAACGCTGAAACAACCATTTATGATATTCAGGACCAGGACCATTATCCGCAAAGTCAGGAATAACTAATTAAGTAATTTACGAGTACTTAATTGATAAATTACTGATTTATCCTCAGGCAGAAAACATACAGGAAAATTAGAAGAGTTAAGAGCCACCGTTACTATGCAGTTTAATTCAATTAATCTCATGCGGTGAATCGAGTTCAGGGCAGTTAATAACCGAATCTACCCCACTACAGCATTATTAAGGCAATGGTAATTTAATAAGAAGTCACTTGGTTGATTTCGGAAGAATTATTCGGTGGAAGAGTATCACACAACTATATGTAGACAAGGTTCTGCTGGGAGGGCTGAAGAGTTGCCTCCGGATCCAGGCAATTTTTGCTTCCATCAGCGGAATGCATAGATCAAAAATTAACCAAATACGCTTATTCCTCGAAGAAAAATTGAAAGAGAAATGTACGGAAAAGGGAAACTTACTGAATGTAAATCACTCTGATTTTCTTTGGGAACAACAAGAGTAGCGTCCAAGTTTTCGCAAGCTTTGTGGAGATCGCCAAAGCTGCGCCTCTGTAAGGGTAAGCATCAAGTAGCATGCGTCATTCCAAAGCTAAAATTTCTGAGCAAAATAGCATCATGCACAGCAGGCTCAAACTGCATAAAATAAGTAACACGAATGATTGAAGAAATTAAAGGTATCTCGATTCTCAAGTGATACTTACAAGCTCTCTTATGGATACGGTAGGTGGTACAGGGATTTCAGACGGGGATGCTTTCGTGGATTTCGACGCTTCGTTGACGTAGTTAAGTTTCTAACGAAAAACACAAACCATGCAGTCAAACAAAGTCAATAGCACACTTCAAATACATAAAATATAATGAACATGCTAAAAGTATAAAATCAACTTTCGTCCTATTATTTGCTTTTTTTGTCAAACTAGAGTTTAATCCTTATCCATTTGAGGGCAAAGAACTGCAGTAATAAAGAATAATTTTCAGTTTCACCAGAAGAACACTGAGACTTGAAACCTGTTAAGGGCGTCCCTGGGGCTTGAAAAGTGTTATAGACATGCGCCTCTGGGAACTTTTGTTACCTTGAATGCTGCTCAAAACCTCATCAAGGCAATACCAAGGTAGAAAATTAGCCACCTTAAAGCGACCAGAATAGTGTTTCAAGAAATGTATTAGTCCTTGGCTTTTCATTTATATCAGTTATAACTTGGTAATGTTTCTTCATAAAACATTTTTGGTCCTTCATCAGACGTCAAGAGCTCTCAACAATTTAATGTTGAAAATACAAAATAGGTCTCAATTTTGAGTGGATTTGGAACTTCCCTCGCGAACTGTCATCAGTAGCAGTCGTTCCTTGTTATTGTCAAGTTCCGGTAGAAAAACGGCCATGAACACAACGTTTGTCAGTAGGCACGTAGTAACCCTGAGTTTGTTTTTGTCACGAGTGAAATAGTCCTGGTTAAGACTTCAGTCTCATTCTAACCAGGTACATTCTGTTAGGTTATGTCCTCTAGATAAACTAATAAGTACTTACGATAACAAATCAGCAACAATGGATCTGTTTATAACAAGACTTTGGTGACAACCAGTAAATTCTAGGATGTTTTGTAGTCGCATAAAAAGGATTTCGATTCAAACTCTGATTAAATTGAGGAAAAGAAAGAAATTCAGGTACGCCCCACAACTTCCAGAGGCTACGCTCAATAAACGGAAAAATCTGACATTAGTTATTGACAGGACAATAACACGATGAGGATTACAATACTGACGGTGCAATCGAACCAATTCAGAAAACTTGAAGTGGGGAGATAATATATCCTAACTTTTCCCATCTACCACATACAATTTTTATATACAAAGGTAATTCCAACACCTGGAGAATTGCAAAAAAGATAGAACCGAGCATTCAAGTGTGGCCAAATTGTGGAATCAATAACGAGCAACAAGTATAAAATCTAAGTTTAAACAACTTTCAAATTGTCTAATTTCCTATCATTTTACAAAACAATTTGACCATTATGATAATACCTCGGGGACACTGGTGGAAAACTGCCGGCTGTTTTTCTTACGGACTAGCAGATAGGCAGCTGGGACGAGCGAAAACATAATCCGGGACGAGTTAGGTAATTTAATTAACACATTTTAAATCGAATCACCGTCGCAACCGGATCAATTGGCGCGGGTGACACGCCTTGTTCCGTGCACATAGGTATCCGGAGGTAATGGGGAAAAACTGAACAGCTGATAAGAGAACAGGTAGGAGCGCGAGAGTGGGAGGTCATTACCGTCCGAAGGATGAATATCGGCGTCAAAAGTTGAAAAACGCTATGAAGGTCGTCCCTTGGTTTGGATATCCATCAAGTGGTGGGGCGGGGGATTCGTACAATGCTAAATGG
Source organism: Cyrtorhinus lividipennis (assembly GCA_019603395.1). NCBI lineage: Eukaryota > Metazoa > Arthropoda > Insecta > Hemiptera > Miridae > Cyrtorhinus > Cyrtorhinus lividipennis. Next base: position 13,620,009 of record CM033999.1, on the reverse strand, counting down.
CCTCAACCGCGAGAGTGGTTTTCTCATGAGGTTACGACCGGCTGGAAGATTGCGAATGATTTGACATATGCAAAATTCACAGAGATAAATCAGTCATGAGGTTGGTACACCATCAACGTTGTATTCCTGACACCCAACGCGAAATGTGCGTCGCGAGCTGGAACTCGCAGTGGTTTGGGGCGGAAAACTCAAAAGGATGACGCTGGATAATGGTTTCTAGCATTGAAGATTAAAAGAGCTTACGAGGGTACTCATACGGGTCCCGAATTTCCCGAAAAACAAAAGCACCTTTATGGTAGGGCGTTGCCTTTACATACGATATCAACGTAATTTATAATTTATAAAAATTGAAGGACCTAATTTCAACGGTACACTCAGCCTTAATGGAGCCAAATTATAACATTTTCTTCGATAATCCACAAACAATGTTCTCGCATCCCCAAGCCAACACCTCGAAAACTCACCAGATCTTTGACGCAAATGTTGGAGAGGTCGTCTTCCTGTTCAGGATCTGGTGGAGGTCTGTGTGTTATGGGAGTCAGTACGCGCTCTGGTATCGACAGTTTAGCTCCGTTTGTCTTGTGATCGCGCTTTGGTCGGGTGTGTTTGTGACCGTTCGTCTTCTGATCACAATATTGTCAGTGAAAGGAAGAAAAAGGATTCGAAAAATTACATCACTTCCATTTGATACAAGTACAGTTTTTCAGTCGGCAGTCAGTCAAGTATTGAGCTGGAATTCATACAAACTTACCAAATTTTTGACGCAGATGTTTGAGAGATCATCTTCTTTGATAGGGATGTGGGCAGTAGGTGAGATGGGAGAGGAAACAGGCTCACGACGATGGTGCCCGTTTGTCATCTGATCATAACGTAAGTGTCAGAGCAACATACATACAACCTTGCAACCCACCACCATCAGTGACCCCCTAGAGTGAATACTAAAATATTCAAGACGTCTTCAAACTGAGCATTTCAAGAACTTTAAATCTTGAGCAAAATTAGAACGGTTCAGCTCTTAAGTATAGTCTTTACCACCTGGAGTATTTTATCAGATTTCCAAAATTCCAACCATTCCATACATAATTTTAGTGGCATTAATACATTTCCCAATAAGCAACACATTAAGAGATTTAGAGCACGGACACTAAGAAAAGTAAAATAAAATCACTCTAAGGCCATTAAAAAGCATTCAGACACAAATAAAACATTCTCCAGCACTTTTTCATTGAAATACCAACTTACCACAGATATGTGATTTTCCTTCTCTTCGGCCTTCTTTTTCTTAGTTTTCTTTGTCTTCCCATTCGTCACCACGTCGCCTTCTACTGTGCTCTTCTTCTTCTTCTTTTTTTCGGTGACTGTCGTTTCGACGGACTCAGTCTGTAGATGGAAGAAAATGATCATAAATTATTATAGCAGTTTTGTTGGGTTGGATTCCTGATACATACTTAATACCATGAGAATGATCTCCGTGGGCGTGACTATTCATTATTGAAAATTAAATCTTTTCTGAAGGTTTTTATGGGTGTCTAAAAGTAATATTTCACTAATAAACATGACCAGTATGGTATAAATATACTGGTTCTATTTTAAATTGTGAAACACACATTTTGAATATTGAGCATTAGATTCAGCGAAGAATACGTTTACCGTAGGATGAAAAAAGCCTTAAGCAACATTGCGCCAAGGCAGTTTTGGGATAGAATTTTATAGTGGAACTCCGGGAAAAGATTTTGTGGGCTTCGATTAGATGAACCATAGCTCCTATAAAACGATGATTGTACAGTTATGTATTTCATTCAATGGATAATAGAATATCGATCGACTAAAACAAAATGTATTCTCCAAGAGCGGAACTTGGTTATGGCTATTCTTCGAAAAATAAAAAGATACTTAAATATTATTCTTTGAAGCGGATACACAATGATGCAAGTTTTAATAGGCCACAGCAAATTCAAACTATTAAGGTTACACTCAACATCAGAATAGAACTAGAATGGAACGCCTAAGCGTTGCTATTCTTGACAAGGCAACACTCTGGATGTACAACGAGGAACGACAATCTGCAGAGATACAAACGTGGGTTTAATAGAAAGTCAACTAAGTCAAGTTAGATGGATTAATGACCAAACAACACTTGAAACACGGATTTCTATTGGTGTCAGCAAAAAACACGCTTCGGCATACGTACCTAATTTTGCTGGACAATACTTGAACCTTTCTTACGGCTCATCGAGTCAATTTTGACGTGAGATATATAGCTAGGGCATGGAAAATGGTGACTTCTGAGATAGAGAAATACTTGATGATACGAGGTCGTTTCATGGAGGAATAAAACGTACAGGCCCTCAAGTAAAAGTGCATCCTACTTTCTAATAGGTAGCTTATGTTAAATCCTAATCACGGTAGGTAATTACTCCCTGAGTGAACAAAGTCAAAACGTGGAGAGCAGATTGAGGCTTCCTCTGCGATGAATGAGCCTAAGATTGAATGACCGAGGCCTTATATTGAAAAGCAAGTGTACAAAGAGCAATTACCACGAGAAAAAATACGCAAAACCAGAATAAAAGTAGAGAGAACTATTTTTGAAAATCAAGTAGCCGTTTGCTACGCCCTGATGATTTATTTCAAGACCTCCAGGAAAAAGGGAAAGAGATGTTTACAGGAGTTGGCACGATCCAACATCACGTAGGTACTGAAAGTTTAAACGCGATTGCGCTTGCCAAAGGGGCGAACCAAAATATTCTTAACCCAGATGTTTGATCGGGTCATAACGAAGAAGATTCTCGCTTTGTAATGGGTGAAAATCTCAAAACGGGAATGAAATGTTAAAAGGAAGAAACGAGAGAAAAATCACCTTTCTATCACAGCTAATTTGATAGACCTACGTTGAAGATGCACGGAATACATGGGAGAAGTAGTATATTATGAAAGACAATCAAATTGAACATCTTTTTCTATCATAACTCTAGACCGTATCGATGTTGGATACTATCTGAACCATTCACATTTGGGACGAGTTAACAAAAATAGTACATACGCATCTATCAAGTCTTCCCTTTAGGCGAAATGCACAGAAGAATTGATGAGTAGATGACATCTGAAGAGGTATAGAACTTGAAATATTCACAGTACAAAGAGACTCGTAACATGTTACGCGTTGAATGTGAGCAAGAGCCGAGTCATGCAAGGAAATTACTGTACTGTTCGCCGTGAAAACAAGTAGCACTCGAGGCGGGGTGGTAGCAAAAATGTAGTGGACGGAATGATCGGCAAAAATCTTCAAACGAAAGCGGTCAGAGAAAGGTTTCCCGCAATTCAATCACAACGCACACCGAGCTCGCAATGAAAGCGAAGTTCGTCAGAGGTCAAGAAAGAGCTGTCGAAAGCGCCGCTCAAAGACCACAAAGTTGAGGTTAGTCCAGAGCCAAACCGATAACGTTTGCGGTCACGCGTGGCTTAGATTTGCGGAATACCCATCTTTCCTGGAGGATACTTCCTCAGTAATTCGGTTTCAGGGCATTCAACATCTGAGCAAAACGTTCGGAGATGGAAAATGCTCCAAGAGGCGAGCAGAAGCAGGCTTGAGAGTAAGCTTCGAATGGATATCAACATTAATAGGCTATGTTCAATATTCAGTGAGGGAAAAAATGAATAAACACACTCTCGGCATCAAATCACATAATTCCCACTTAAAAGGCAGGGAAGCTCTATAACCGAAGCAATCTAGAATCAATGACTTGGTTTCTATGATTAATCGAAATGACATCTGGAGATGAGTCACGTAGATATGACATGCAGAGCGAAACACGATAAAGCCACTTAATTTTGTCCAGAAGACGACACAAAAACTAATTAAAGGGAATTTGTAAATGAGTGAGCTTTTTTCATGGAAGACGTTGGATGTGGAATTTCCCAAAAATCAAGAACAACGCGTCAAGAAATGTCGATAATAGCCAGTTGCTGGATTAATTAGCCGTCATTGGAATAAGTTGTACGAACTGGCTAGAGCCAATGAAGCTTAGCTTGGAAGGGCACACGGAATGTGTTCTATAGAAATGTGTTGAGTGTACAACATTCAGTTTCATCCTAGCACAAGAACATTCTATCCGAATAAGTCACCAGAGTCCGAAGAGTTACCATACGCCAAGCTCTATTTTATTAGCTCTAACCAAAGGACGGCCGGGAATAACAACCGATAAAACCAGTTGTCGGAGGAATAGAAATGTAACTAGGATGACAAGAGAAAATGTTGTTTTACTCGCGAATTCGGAGAAATCATTTGGAAAGCGTTGATTAGGTGATTTTAAAATTGATGCGTCAAAAAGAGAAAACTTTCGAGAGAAAAATTCATTCAAGAGGACGTAACCGTCGACAACCATCAAATCAAAAGAGAGAAAAAGGCACACTCATAGGTTAAATACTGTCCCGTCCAGAGGAAACTGACTTGAACTGTTATCGTAAGTGTGATACATTTACGGTTCTATTAGCAGGATGTTTTTTAAATTAATTTGTTTCCATTCAATGTTGTAAGTCAAGATCAGTTCGGCTAATTCTGCTACTGTGCAGTATGCATACAAGTGCAGTTAGGAGGTAAATATATGTTTTCGAAGCACCAAGAGGTTTTTTTATAGGTATGAAAATAACCTCAGTGAAAAAAACTCTCACAACCTTTCACTCATCACCGTTTTGTCTGACAAATTTATACGTCAATCCGGTTCCAAGGGCAGCAAGGAGACGCCAAATTACGATCCAGTTTCACCAGAAAGTGAATCCATTAGAGAACAAGGTGGGATGTCCCGATGTTTCACCCGAGAACAACAGGATTAGAAAACGAAAGTACAGGTTTCATGGATTTATAGCCTACAAACCCGGTCAATCCAGTCTGTGGTCGAAATTCATCGGAAAAGAATTACCTACTCCATATCGGACCGAATCCAATTTACGGAGAAACGAACGTGGGTCAAATAAAAAACAAACCAAAGGAGATGGATTTATCAAATTTGAACGTGTTATGTAAGTAATTTTCACCTGAAAATGAAGAATTTACTGAACGATTAGCAATTTAAGTAGTTTATTAGATGTTTTTATTCGAGTGAACAAAATAAAATGTGCACATACGCGTTCAGTTACATTACGGGAGACGTTAACCCGCTTCATATGACTTTTAAAATGCTTTATAATTGATCAAATTGATATGAAATTCAACAGTAAAATCTGCGTAATTTGGGCCCTAGCTGCATCTCATCTCTCCTTAACACGATTGCCGACACCAAAGCAACATAGACTTTTTTCATTTTTATTTTTTTATTTTAGGGGACCTAACCAAGAGTCTCCGAGGAATATTGGGCGCTACACCAACCTGGATGGTTCAATGACTCAATCTAGATTAGTTTTCAGTATTTTTAGGAGTAATGCCCTTTTTCCGCTTACTGTGCATGAAAATAATTAAGGGACAGCTGAGTAGAATGTAAGGGAGAGGCAGGTCGAAAGTTCAAATGACTACCACGTTTCAGAAGTTAACAACCGACACTGAACCGTCAAAATGAAATGATTTTGATGTTTTTAGCTTCATTTTATAGTGGAAATGAGTCATTTGGGCAATAAATCCGAGCCATTACATAGTTTCCAATATCATGTTTAAAAATCTACATTTAAACCAGAGGCACCTATTTTCGATGTAATTTTTTTTTTTCGAATACTAATTTTGCGTCAAGATACGTCAAATGGTAAGAAAAATTAGATTCAAAAAGTGCGACTGGCAACCCCTTCAACAAGCATTGATTGGAGAATACACAGCTTACCGAATGCACGAACAAGTTAAGGAGTACACAGTGAATAATCATTGCGGATAATTGGCGAATTGACGATTTCCCATTGACATTCACCCAGCTACTGGGTAAACACTAAGTTCTCAGATTATCATTTTGAGGGGTTTTTTTTCATGTGACTCATTAAATGCAAGCTATATTACTGCTATGAATGTAGAGTTGATTGGTCAACTACCAACTTTCACTGAAAGCCTTTATTTAAGGGCGAAGAGACCACATTGTATCACAACAGCTTCATAATAGCTTGGTGGTTTGTCTCCAAACACAATTACGAAACGACCGAAAACTTACGTGATACATGTGGTAAAAGTTCTCCTCTTTAGCCGGTTCCTCATTGCGATAAGAAGGGCAATGTAGAGAACGATGAGGTAACTTCAACGTCTGGCTTCAATTGAGTCAGTGGAGAGGTAATTTTGAATAAGGAAGAATGACAAACTGAAGTAACTGAGTATTCGAAGACGTTCAGTCAGGCAGGAAAGCCATCGAGAGACTGAAGCTGGGAGTGCGATAGTTGGTAAAACACGATGCTGTTCCCCTGCTCCTTTCGACGCGCCCCAAGACATCAGGAGCTGGATTTGAAAGTTGCCAGCTTGCTACGCATCTGGAGGCAAGTTGCCCGCCCAATCGTAAAAACCAAGATCAAGTTCAAAAGCCTCCGAATGACTTTTCCCTTAATCATGTTGGACCTTCTCTCTATT
>CM033999.1:13569658-13608516 GCA_019603395.1 Cyrtorhinus lividipennis | reverse complement strand
TGGTACCACGTTACGAAGTAAGCAGTGGCCGACACCGACAAGAAGACGGAAGCCACGTAGTATTCCCAATGAGTAGTATAGTCAGTCAAAAATCCCAACATTGAGCCGAAAATGGGATCAAACGTTTCTGTCCAAGCCGATGAAAAAGTGAACATTTTAATCCGAACCGAAATAATCTACGCAGTTGTTTTTGGGCAGCAGGAAGCGACGACTGAAAGCAAAGAGCTCCTAAACTTTTCTTGTCAAGAACGAATAGAAGGTTCGTCAATTCATCTAGGCACGTCCAAAGATAATTAAGGAAGAGAGGCCAAGGACAGCAACTTAGTGGCGTCAATCATGTGAGCAACCCAGGTTCCAAAGGTTTGATGCAACTAAATGAAAACTTCGGGCATTTCCACAGCAGGACCAGTTTTCTTTTTCCAGTTTTCCACGATTTCTAGGTCAAGAATTCATTTCTTTACTCAGAACCTGTGGTCAAATTAGGCAAAACTATTCGGTCCATTGGAACCGAATTCGGCCAAATAGAACATTGGCCCTGCTTTCCAGATCCGAAATGAATCGGCCGAATCGAGGAGCAGTCTGAGAGATAGAGGAGGAGACCTCCAGCATTATTTTGCTTCTTATGATAACGAACTACCTTACATGTGAACACCAAAAAACGTGGTCAATTCTACTAGATGTCATTCGCATACACAACCGAAATACACAGACGAATACCGGCTCCAGTGGACGATATTCGGCCGTTATCAACAACGAAAGATCTACCGCTGAAATGTTATCTTCGAATACGGTACCAATGGCTTACCTTACTAGGGAGATGATTCGGAACGAAAGAATTTAAAAAGTGGCGGGCGGTGAAGCCTCTCTGGACACAAACGATCTTTTATCATGTGGCGTGTGGTGCCTCTCAACAAGTGAAATCTCCCTAGCCAAAAAACCAGACTGTGAGGCAGACAGACAAGCGCCACCTGTTGGAAGGAAGTTGAATCAGAATGATAGAAGATGAGAGGTGGAAAACGAGATAGGTGGGAATCCTCTACCCCTTTCCATACTTCAGAAGTGGGATCTCTCGGTTCAGCGAACGCTCTGCAGTTTCGCTATTAGACGCGTCGACCGAAGACGTGTAGCGTTAGGAACAAGTCTACCTCAACCTCGGACAAAACCTCTCGATAACAATTGACTGGAGAGGGCCATGTCTTCAAAATTCCAACATTATGCAGACGAGAGCCGTACAATAGTTCTTACTGATCTGATTCTTACCAAAGAGAGACGAGTATTCAGGGGGCCACGTAATATGTATATACAACCATAGATAGTATAATATGTAGCACAATTGATTCGTCGCCTATCTCAGAAGACTTACCTGAGAGAAAAATGCACGTCCTACTTGGGAAAATATTGAGGAAAAAACTGATCTAAATATAGGTACTCAACGCAGAATTATTACCCTCGCGGTTTTAAAACTTTTTCGTTAATTTCTTAACATTTTCGTGTAATTTTTCTTTCTCAAATTATTTTTGCTTTTGATTAAACCAAATTGAAATTTGATTGTTGAACTGATAATATACGTAATACAATCATAATAGGATTGAATTCATATTTGATGAATGATAAAAATATAGACCTATATTTAGTACTGACCATCTTAGAACGTAGGTGGTGAGCAAAAGAACCAATTGATAGGTTCATTCCGTAGTTGATTTATTGAGTACAAGCCTTTCCCCCAAAGGAACCACGGCCTTTTCTCGAGCATTTATGAAGAGGTAGTATTGTATAGGGAATTACATCTAATGACAGAGGTGGTTGGTGTCAAATTCGACTGGAAGTCGCCGAAAAATTCATTGGATGTGAACTTACTTACGAGAGAGGTCTGAAAGTCAAGGAACGCATCCTTCCTCCGTCATTGTAAAAAGACTCGGCTGACTCAATTCGAAAGAAATGCGCGCGCTCTTCGTGATTCACAATCCGAATCAGGCGAATGAGTCTGAGTTGATCAAGTTGGGCGAGCACCGAGTTCTCTGGCCAAGATGAACAAAAATAGGACGGGAGAAGCGTCTTTGACCGGTTTTTCTTTACCACAAGAACTAATATCCACACAAAATGTTTTACATAACGTATTTGAACAAGAGGAGCCACTTCTTCCAGGAAAATGAAAAGAGACGAAAACAGACAACTATTTGTAGCTGAGACTCGGGGTGTTGCCCTTGGATGGCATCGCCCTGACCAATCTCCATAAATGCCTTGTGACGCACACCGTGACCGTTTCACCGTCCCAGTTCAGCTGGGCCTATGAGCTGTTTCGTCGAGTTTGATGAGAAATTAACAATGTTTTCAAATACTTCAACTCTTTTAAAAACGCATTATTCCACCATGGTTTATTGTTCTGGTGGATCTCGCTCGTGCGGGAAAGCACGAACGAAATCATTGACCAAAATTTTAGATTTAGAAAAATTGTCTACTGCCGAAAGTTGGTAACGGCCCACGGGTTCGAATGTACACACTTTGAAACCTAATAATACACAAATAATAGTTTGCGGCATACATTACAGGTCCAGAAAAAATATAACAATGGGACTTGTTGCACTAAGAGAGAGAGAATACTGCTGGGAATTCCTTGGGGCATTTGGAATATCGTACTGTAATCCAGAGGACATGCCACGCGAATATAGGCCGAGACGATACGGGGGATTGGAAGTTTCATGAGTTCAAGTACACCCGGCTATCTTATTGCCTTTCGAACAAATCGCTCGCTATCATGTAGTACAAGGTTGCATGGCTGAGCAGGGTTTAGTGGAAGGGATAAGAGAAATAATACTTCGGTATATCGCGCAAGTACAACTCGCTTAACTCCAAAGGACCGGCTGCCATTAGTGACCACTTTCCTCTCTTACCTAATATAATTGCGATCAGCCTGCCCATCAGATGGACTCATCAGTAAATTTTAGATAAATAGCTTACATGAATATAGCGTCTCTTGAGAAGCCTTGGTCCAGCCAGTTGTTTTCTTTGACTCGTAAAAGAGCTACTAGGTGCTACCTTGGCCGACTAGGCCTAGATCACCTCAGAGTAGGTTCTCACGAAATAGGAATTCTCAAAGTCACTTTAGAAATGTGCAAACGGAATTTTTGAACGGCTAGTGGAGATCAGTTTACGGCAACAGTGCCTTCCTAGAGCAAGTTAGACTGGCTGAAAATAAGGGGAAGGGATTATGGGTCAACTACTTGAGAGCTTGGGTTCATCTTGAAGCGAGGGTACGGAAAACGTAATTGCAAAATTATCTAAATCAGTCCACAGTCAGGATGATTAGGCAAACATAGAGAACGAAACACTTAGACTGGCGGTACGGGGCAGGTGAAGGGACTGAACGTAACTGAATCAGTATTTTGTTTGGTAAACAAAACCGAGGAATGTAGCGGTTTTATTTAGTTCGTGTTCCTCTCGGAGAGCGGTGACGGTATTACTCAGAGGAAAGGCGATAACGACCCTCATATCACTTCCGTTTCCTCGTAACGCCGATAGAATTCACGTAACTAGCCCAGCGGTTGTATGCAGGGCATTGTTTCGTCAAGGTAGTCATCGAGCAATCTGAGACGTACGCTTAGACCACAGACAACCAAATCATTTGACATAATCTCCTGTTATACCAGTCAAGAGAAATGCAGCCGGCAGAACGTTCAACCATGTCGGGCTAGACTTTTCCCGCCGACGATAAAATAGGTGAACCTGACCTTGAGATGAGTAATCCAGAGCTCCCTCACAATCAGGAGCAGGATGTTACAAAGCATTCCCAGCTAAAATTATGTAATGAGGGTGGGTCTATCTCGCTAAACCAGTTTGCGACCCTTCGTCGTCCAAGATGAACTGGACCTATCCTGTTTGACTGGCAGACTCATCGGTACAGAAACCTCCTAGAGTATTACTGGTCAAGTTCAACAAAACACGAGTTTCATTTGTTGAGATGTAAACTCGCTTCCAGACTTGAATGAGAATTTAGTTGGAAGACAAAGTATTAATTTGTGGGTATTTTGAGTTATATAAAAATGTGATAGCTCAAAGTTGGGAAAAGTCAGAAAGGAGATTTGCTAAAGTTAAGAAAAGTAACAAGAACATCATTTTTTCGTCTCACAGATCATGATCATATTAGACGATGTCTCTAGATACCGGACGATGGGATGCTTCGTTGGCCTTACATGAATACCCAATATATTCGCGCAGTCCGTAACAAGTATTTTGCGCAAGTATGTAAGAAGAGAAAGTAGAGGGACATTTAATGGTGGGCAACATGTAGGTACAATGATGAAGAACGCAAGAACACCCGAAACAATAATCAAAGTGTTGATATTATGAAACATTCACTTTCGAGCTCAGGAACGCGGCTGAATGTGTCCTGTTGGTGACCTCAGCGAGTGACGTCATCTTATCCCTTAGTGAAGGGCTTTTAGTTTTTTAGAGCCTACGAAGCCACCGACACTAAGCGGCCATCATTCTTCCAACAGCCGCTTTCTTGACGTGGTCGGTAATGTTAAGTAATGGAAAAAGGGTCGGATTTATAGGAATTGATAAACTCGTCTAGAAGCCTTGATAAACGAGGCGAGTTGTCACGAGAGGAATTCAACGCTACTGAAGTCTGTGATCATCACGTAATTTTTGGAGAGCAACACCGGAACGATTGCTTACTAGTTGCTTCATTATATTCAATCATAACGGAACGTCGAAAACGATATCTGCACCAAAATGTTCAAGTTTTCATGTTAAGTGCCATTAATCGGTTACGCGCAGCGGTTCCTATCGGATCAACACAAGGAATTCGAGGATAGTTAACGAGAGAAATTTTAGCTTTTACGGGTCAATCAGGTGTTGTTAAGAATGAAAGCTGTTCCTAACAAGACTTCAGGCTCAAACAAGTACGCAAATGATTCTTTTCACGTTATAGTATGATCCCCAATGTTGCATGGATTTAATCGGACGAGGGCTCCGGCAAAGGAAATCGCAATCGAAAGGAAGTATTTGAAACATCGTTCGACACGCTACGTGGGACATCTAATCTCAAGAGGATGACACGACTGCGTTGCGCTACGAGTGAGCCAGAGAGAAATAACTGCAGATTTCATTGGTTTTTCTGCATCTCAGAACCAATCTACTCTCGCAATTTGAGAACGGCATGAAACTCGAACGAAAACCGGTCTCGTCAGGGAAGATCAAATACATGTTAAGAGCAAGAATTTCTTCAGTAACGAGTATGTAAAAGCACATAAGAAAGGGTCGGACAATGGAAGATGACTATCTCTTTCCGAAACCGAAACCTAGACCGCGAACCTGCGGAAGAGGGCATCCGCCTGGGAAGGACGCGCTGAGCCTCCAGAGCTGGCCCCAGCTCGTGTGAACGGATTTTCGGCTCACTGACAATCGTGCATGACGTTCATTCGACTATTCACTACGGACATGTAAAAGAACGAGAAGTAGAAATGTAGTTCAAACGTGCACGAAGGTGGATGCCGCACTCCTTTCGATGGAGGAATGGTATGAGGAGCGTAACTCAAATTTGTCCTTTATTCCATTCGAACCGTACGAAATTCATGTCCCCCATACATTATTTTCTAATTGTTTACCCTGTGGATCACGACCATCGCGCTAAACAAACGAATTTGCTGTTTAAAATGGCATTTCCTTATTTTTCAGACATGAGAAAAGACTTGTGAGCCGACAAGTTTTTTAAATGACTTTTATTTATAAGAGCAAGAATTTCTTCAGTAACGAGTATGTAAAAGCACATAAGAAAGGGTCGGACAATGGAAGATGACTATCTCTTTCCGAAACCGAAACCTAGACCGCGAACCTGCGGAAATGATATGAAATTTGCATTTTTTAAATTTAGGAATTTGTCTCTTCTATATTTCATGCACAAATTAAAAACTGATACAGGGCAATCGTAGAGCTAGATAGTGTAATGGTGCAAATTCAGCGGAATGTATCGACTTATTTTTTTCTTTTTGCCACAAATGTATGATGATCTCAACCAGGAGTTAGATCCCATTTTGAAATCATTTTTCCTTGGAAAACGAAGTCTCTATCAGTTGAGATAAGCCGTTCTGCCTTGGAAAATCGAGCCTATGACCTCCACCGTGGTTGGCCTCGGCTAGATACGGACACCTGGCATAGTGAGCCGATTCGAATCGTCTCTGTTCGGCCCATCTCATAAAACTGTTCTGGGGGTAGGAAGTGCAAGGAATTCGTCACCGAGCGCCGGTTGTAATTGCTGGGAGCTTTGATGACCTTCAGCCATCTTTTCCTGGCATCACAAGATCATCGAATATCCAAGTCGATGGGTCGTACATTAGGGTAACGCTGAAAATTCATCCACAGGGGTTGGTTGTTCGTCGGACCAGGAGCATGGAGTCTCATTCCAATCGATTCAGCATCCAAACTTTAGTGGAAAACAATACCCCACGCGCCTAGGTACCAGAAATCTCTAAAATCCATTTTATAAATAGGTAGATAGAAAACCAAATTTTGACCAATAACCTCTTACGGTGGGCGTCAATCGTTTCGGGACCCGTCTCATTGGATTCTGCGTCCATAATTTGGTCAAAAAAGATACCCCACACGCGTAAATCGCCAAAAATCTCGAAAATATATTTTTTATAGTACAGATTTTGACCCCCGCCCTCTCGTCCTCACAATTGGTCCGATCTGGCTGAAAATTTTCGTGGACCAAGAGAGCCGGAGACCTACAACCCAACCACCTACTAGCCTGGAATAGGGTTACCAGATCTAATATAACAAAACCTACATTATTTCAATTCAAAATAACGTATACATTCATACAAAGCCACCTGTAGTTGTTGAGTGGGAAGCAGATATATTTTGTCATAATAATTTGAGAAAGCGCAATGAAAGGAACCAATAATTAACGTTTGAAAAATGAATTGTTGATGGAACGAGTAGGCGAAGTTGAGAATTGAAATGAAGGATCTCCTATAGTGAATACTTCCACAATGTATTAGTTGCACTATCGGGACTCAGTAGTGCCTAAAGTCATTTTCAGCCCTATTGTCCAAAACGGAGGTACACATTGGAAGGTTCCTCCCGAACAAATACGGACGTGACAAGCACCTGCGAAAGAGCCTTTGGCCGCATGAAAAATGCAGGGACATCGAGGGACTACCTGAGTCAACGTTTAATCACGCTTCTGTTATTGCGCACTGAATTCTCAGCTAAGAACGTAAACTCAATCGTAGGAAACATGGTAGGTTGGTACAAAATCGTACATGAATCGATAAATTAGATAGTATGGTAGAAATAGCATCAGCATGGTAGAACAACATCATTATTTTTCGCATTCGTTCACTAGGGAAGTTGTAAAATCCGGCTGTGAGCTGTAGTTGAACTGATCCGCTATTGTGGCTGTGACAATCAGAAGGTTCGTCAAAAGGGTGCAAAATTCAAGAAATATGATACCGGGTTAAAAATACAATAGATACATTAACGTCGGTTAAGATCATCCTGTCAGTGTGGTACAATTTATACAATAAAAGGCGCTGCAAATTCTTCCAGTTTTTATAATTCCTTAGAGCAAGAGTGGGGCAACAGTAAGTGGGGACGACGGACACATCTTTTTTTTTTTAATCTTAATTATGAAACGTGTAACTATCAACTTTGGGGGCCAATCGGAGAGGTTTACTTCTGGCGTGAAAACATTAGGGCAATTTGTCAAGGAATCAAACCAAAACCTGCGTTTGCCCAGGCCATCTGTGTCATTTTCGGTAGTGGACAATTTTCCAAAAAATTCAAATTTTGGTCACAGACCTCTCTCCGACATTAGTTGGTCCTCGAAACTTTTCAGCACAGTCGGATCAAACTTGGTGAGAGTATGAGTAGAATGTTATTTGAAACTCAATTTTGGGGATTTTTGGGGGGAATTAGTCATGTGGGGTATCTTCGTTCCCTAAAAATCGAGGGTGGGTATGAGTCAAAATGATACCAACATACCTATTGGAATGGATCTTGGACGCCCACTGTTCCCCCAATACTCTTTCCCTGAAGGAAAAATAATAAACGATTGTGGATGAATTTGTTACTTTATAGATATCATGAAACTCAAACTGTCAAATTTTGGGGGCAATCGGAGCGGTGGACTTCAGGGTGAAAACAGATTCATTATTGAAGAAAAATGATAACAATAATATTGAGCACATTGAGTGCCTCGTTGGCCAACTAGGAATCAATTTATGAAACTTTGGCCGACCTTCCTATTATAGTGTGGTAGAACAAGTACTTTGGTGTGAATATTCGTATGAGGGAACTAATTATACCTATTATTGCAATAAGATAATAGTTAATAAATGTGCGTAAACTAATCTAAACTACATCCAGCAATTCAAAAACGCCTTGAATATGATTGATTGTTTTGATTTTCCAAACTCATTTTGTTTACTCAAGTCTTCATAGGGTGTAGTGCACGTTGTATTGAACCGAAGGATGAACGCTACCCCAGTCGACACTTGTTGCCATTCCTAAGTAGCAATCCAGGAACAAAGAAACATAAGTAGTTTGCTTTCGTGGTCGAAATGGACCGCCAGTTGTATAGAGGAACGAATGGACGCATTCGGCCGGCCAATAGAATACTATTTTAGGTGCCGGTGAGATGAATCATTTAGGTTGTGGTCGAGTTAGTTGTTTATGGTAGATTATGTGATACCTACAACGCTGGATCAGTGACGAGAATGAAGGCTAAAATGGAAGTAAATAGAGAATACTCACTACTTCGGAAGGTCCTCGAGTTTAATCCCAAAACAGAAGACTAAAATGAGGGAGGATCTTGAGAAACACAACAAAAACCGATTGAAGAAACAACGGAAAGAGCACGAAACTTTTCGACCGAACGTACGAGGCGGAGAGCCGGGGTGAACTGAGGCGACAACGGGAACCGATGAGGAGACTTGGTGGGGGAAGCTGTGGCCGCCTCTCGCCTTCTCCTATAAATAATTTCAAGAGGAATGCAGCGTCTCCTTTTCTGCGCATGGCTCGAGGACCTCAGTGATGAAATTGCGACTGGAATCCCTGGAGTTTCCTAGAACGATTGACCAGAGTGCTCTCAACCCTTTGTCAACTACCTGCGATATTAGCACGTCCGGCTCCTAGCATCAGGGGCGCAGAGAATTCACAAACTGGAGACCCCTATTTATATCCACCCCTTCTCAACTCCTATTCAGCAAATCCTCTGCTTCATTATTCTTACTATAATAATACAAAACATTTGCATTTGTACCTGCTTAACTTTCATTATCACGTTTCAAAATGATCGCCCGTTGTTCGCAGTCCGGGCCGATGAAAGCCAATAAAATGCTTCGAAAATACCCAATCCTGGGTTCGTCGGACTATGTAGGTAGGAATGAATTATACATCTATCGAAAAATTAATTATCGCAGGGCATACGTGAATCTATATTTTTCGCTTCCTGCAACCCTGTGGCCTAATTGCCAAATTCACGACAAGTCTGTAGTTAACGTCTTGAACCGAGAAGAATGCCTAGTAAAATAGGCGCAGATCGTCTTCAAATCTGCTGTCGAATGAAAAGTCGCCACAGAAATAAAATATCCGCGTCTATTCTACCTAAGGACTATCATTATGTACCTAGTGCAGACCGAGAGAGCACTATCTGATTGGGGTCATGAGCCCAATCTCTCCAAATCCTCGTAACATCCAATTATGAGAAGTCTCCCGTTAACGATCGATTCGAGCTTGAACTTCGACGCACGACACTGTTGAATTTGAAGCCGCTTACCTACCTAACCTACGTACGCATCCCTCTGGTTATGGTTAGGCAATATAGAACAAAAGTATGCAAATTATTTCATAATGCTCTATTATTCGTAGTTTATCTCCCTCTGACGAAAGAACACTTCACCCTCGTTTAGATGAACAATTTCCGAGATCAACTAAAATCAAATAGTCAATAGAAGCCTAATAAGAGTCATGGAAATGCTTACTCCCGATAAAGGCTTATGGCGGCTCAAACGTCAGACGAACATTTTGGTTTTGGAATCTAATCATCTCGACTTTAGAGGAAATCTGGAGGATTGTTGTTAGCCAAGAGAAGATGGAGATATTTTTCAGAGAATGATTAATACAATGTTTGCTGTTTTGGGCATGTTAATGTTGCCTTTCTTTATATTCAGGCTGTTTCCGAGGAACAACCACAACCAGATCCAGTAAAAGGCGAGTTTCTCAGTCGAACAGTTGTATAAAACGAACTCATCCGGTACTTGTACAACCTTTGGGCAACCCCTAGTTACCTCAACTCAGACGAATACATCAAGTTCATGTTGCTCGCGTTTGAACGCATTCACTGAGCAGCTCACGCCTAATCGCCGGTCACGCTAAAACGCAAAAGAAAGCGCTGACGTCCAAAAAAAAAAAAAAAGTTAAAAGACCGTCAAGTTACGACGGCGTTACATTAACTTTTTCACTCGACTGCCCTGAATGGGGCGAATGCCTCCGACACTTTCTTTTCATATTCATATTCGTTTCCGGGGATTTATTAGTTAACGAGTGTAACACGCAGGATGAAACGACCTCCTTGTGTATTAAGCCGTTGACAAAACGCTCAACGACGACGATAAAACAACCACTACGAACAGTTGAGACCTGGTTAGAGCAGAGGCTGTGTGCTGAAGACCTCGTCAGCGGATATACCAACCTCGGCGCATGAGAGTCGTAAATAAATTAACGTTCCCCTATTATTTATGCGAGGGATCTGTGAGCTTCAATCGATAAATACACGCTGGAGACGTTCCATACATCAAGGATTAGGATGATAATTATTAACCCACGACCATCTCAACCCTGTTAGAAAAATTTAATGTAGTTTTCTGTTATTTAAAAATGCACCAGACATTGCATAGGTACTGGATGACGATCAAAACGTAAGTATTCATTCCACTCACCGTAACTCACCATATAAGGGCGCCTGAAATAATAACTGCGGAAATTCTAAATTTGACGCACGTTAACAGCCCAAATATTTGGTGAAAGCCCAAATATTTTTAGCGCTGATGACGCTTCAAAATCGGTGATTATTTTTGTTACGGTCGCTTGTTGCATTCAATTACCCTTCGAACTATTTTTCAGAAATAACTTTCAACTTTTAAAACGATATTTTCTTCGAGTTTTTTTCTGAAATTCTCTCATCTTTTTTCAATAAATGACAGTTTATGAGAACTTTATAAGAGCTTACGCACCTGGAAAAAATTGATGGAGAAAAAAAGTGTCTTCTCTCGAGAGTTTCTACCCACAAACGAAGTGGCCATTGGCATTCTCACCGTATAACTGCTTCCCTTCTTTTTCAGCTGGTCTTTTCTTACAGCAGAGTAATGATTATACACAAAAGCCCCGCCTCATTAAAAACGGACATCCTCGGCCATTAGAGAAGAATGTTGCGGTATGTGAAATTATGATGCGAAAGTGGGGAGTGACAGCGAAAAAAATCTCCTCTCTTGCCTGGGATCTACAGGTAAGGATTAAGCAGAAAGAGAAAACCCGCCACTTCCGATCACACGAAACGCGACGAAACGAAACAATAGATTGGCTCCACTGCTGTGCAATAAATGTATCCTCAAAAAGGGTGTCTCGCCAATGCCACTAACGAACGTTCCCAGTATCCATTATTTATCCTTCTACCCCCTTGCCTTTCTAATTGTAAGCAGCAAATTCAGCAAAATTTTGAAGAGAAGAAGCCCACAGAACCATTTCGAATGGGTTCAAGTGTTCAGATACACAAAGGTATTGTAGAAAGATGATTACGTTTAACATAAAACCATGCCTCGGCCTGTATAGTGAGTGTATGAGAGCGCATTTTAACTCGTTTCATTCGACTTGAATGATAGGAATATCTTATATTACAACCGTGACGAGTGTGTGATATGGGCAGGAAGAAGGACCAGCCAATTATTACGAAGACTGTTGTCAGTATCCAGAACGTCTCACTACCAAGTGTCGAGAAGCTCATTGGGTAAGATGTTCCCCAGGGCAGATTTAGTCGAGGACGATACGAAACACTTTCCAGCTGGCTAAATCCCTCAGTTGAGTCAACAGAGAACAAGGGCCTCTTGACGGGCGTCTAGTCCTTTGAACCACCAAACAGTTGAACACGATTCCCAAGAGATGATGAACAGCTACAATAAACAGCTGGAACTTCCTCATTCAAATACTCAGCTTGGCGGTGTTGAATTCTATTTAGTGCAGCAACTGTAAATTTAGGTTTACATCCTCATAAACCTGCTAATTTTACACCGCTCTACAAAAAAAGGGTTCTAATATAGAATTACTACTTCGTCGAGCATTCGATTTATCAGACGTCTTCAGCTGGTTGTAGGTATGACTAACAACTGTAAAACATACTGTTTGCTTATGTACGTATACTTAGATTAGGGTAAATGAATGCTTAGTGATAAGAACAAAAGTATTTCTCCGTTATTTAGAGGTCCTTGAATCTAACTAATTAAAATTAAGGAAGAGTAAGTAAGAATGATCAAAAAAAGTTTTTTAAATAGCAATATTATTATATTATTGTCATGTGTATTATTTTGTATTACCATGTCCCAATTCAAATAATTTGATGTCATGCTTACCACTCAGCGACCACTGATTTAGCTTCGACTGCAAAGAAACCCGATCGTTGGTGCGAATGACTCACATTCTCGAATCTTTGTGAGTTTAAAAATATCTTGTCATTCGAAGGGGAGAGGCGAGAACTTGTCAAAATCTCACCTCCTTGAGAAATCTACCTAAAGTCAACGAACTATGGGCCTCTCAAACTGACCCAAATTGAAGAGCTGGCCGTCCACTGGACGCGAATTCGCGCGAAGAGGCGAAGTACGCGATTTCAAACGAAGAGTTCGCCTCTTAACAAACACTATTATTCGTATAGGACCCCGTCCACTGCAAGTGCCATGATCGATTTACCGATTTCCATCGTCAGGTTCGCCAGTTCGCGCGTTTGGAATCAAACATGTTTGATTCTCTTCGCCTCTTCGCGCGAATTCCAGTGGACGGCCAGCCTAAGAAAATGCTGATTTTGGTTCAGAATAAAATTGATTGTATGCAATACGTGGTTGACCAACCACAGATTTTATGAACAGAGATGGCCAGCAACCTTATCTCTACGGAATTTTTTTAACTCAGAGAAGAATCTTTTCTGACAAAGCCAACATGCACCAACTTTTGAGCTCCGTTCACGCAAAGCAAGGGACATGTCCTGTTGCGTGCGAACCGGGTCTCGTAGTGAGTACACTTACTCTATACCTCCCTAACTAGATATTGTGTTACATAGCCTCTTCGCACTTAATTTGTTCTCCCTCACGTATCGATACCTATCAAATTCAATCTACGCCAGCCCTCTCGTCTCAGTCCCGTTAGTAAAAAAGGAGCAACTCGAGCTCTACAGGAATCTGTCGATACCGTAACTGTATCTCAAAGCCTCAATTGAACCTCCCGGAGCTCAATCGACGACTGCGTTATCCTCTCTTAAGTGAAACTAATTGAGTGAAGGGCACAACCATCCTTTGGTGCATCATTTTTCATTCGATCTGATTGATTTGCTTGATATCCGATCTATTTCGTGCGATGAAATGAAGGATTGGCGCAGAAAACGTTTCAACCCTAAGGGTTATTACAGCCGAACGTGATCGCTTGGGCGAAACCGTTCAATTTCCACGTAGTGGAAATAAAATTGATGATTTGACGCCATCTATACAAATTCGGATTGCTCTAGAACTGTCACCATTATGTGGACGGTACTTACTGTATGTGTACCTCGAAACAATCTCAAATAAATGTCAGGTCTCAATTCCAACAGAAATAGGATCTTCAAAATCTCAAATCAGATCGCAAAATTTATTTGAAAGCCGCCTTATCTAAATTTTGTTTCCATTATACTGCGGTAGACTTTAAAAATATTTGAAAGATGGAAAGGGAAGGCAATTTTTTGGAAATGCTCAAGAATTTTGACTGGTTGTACTGCACGATTTTTTTTGTCAATCGATTGTCGTGATCAGCACATTATTTTTCATTCATTTCATTGCCAAAATCAAAATCAGAAAAAAGGAGACATTTTTGACAACTAAATAATTATTAAATAAAAAATAAGTTTCGTCTTGCATCAGGAACGCTTATCGTTTGGTACCTCTCATTTCTCTCTGACTAGGAGGTGTAATGATTGTAATCATTAAAGAAAGTTTAAAGAAAGGATAGTAGAAATGAAATTGTTCTTGGAAATACGTAGATATTCACAGTTTAAGTGCCCATCAAGGCTACTCTCACCCTTCAATTAGCATTTCTTTCAAATCCATTGGGATAAATCCAATCATTTTAGAGGTTAACTTAACATTGCTTAAATTGCTATAAGTGCCGGATGAATGATTCTAAATGGTATTTCTGTAGCTCTATGAAATAAAACCAATATTCAAATCATACTACATTCGATTATCTGCCCAACGCCAAATGTACAAAAGTTATTGCGTAATAGAATTTTCATCAACTTTATCGGTGCCGGGTCGTTAGTGTTTTGGAAGGAGGAAATCATTCTTGGCAATCGAAGGATTGAAGGAGTCTTTCAAACCCGCGTTTGGAAAAATGCAGGTGAGCTCGCTGTTCGCCGCGGGGAAAAGCCGTGGTTGGCTTAACGACTCGTTCCCAACGATAAAAATTAGGTATTCCGAAAACATTCTTACCCACGGAGAGTTTGGCATGCGGATATTCCCACTTATTTGTAGGAACCTCGGTAACAGCGGTCGGCCAAGAACAGCGGTATACTTAGGGCCTACAAACTAACCGAGAATACGAAAACCTGATGAATAAACTGCTATGCGTAAATAAATGTTTCGTTTTAAGCAAAGAATATTTTGGACGAAAAATTAGTTGAAATTCACACGGCATGAGGCTGGTTTGATCATTGGTAAATGTAATGAATTATAATATGCCACATTCCAAACTACCAATTACAAATTTTTGAAAAATAAATCCAATAACCTGATCCATTATTAGGTACTATTTCTTCAGATGGAAACTTGTTCTAATCATCAATCATGTGGGAAGAAACCATTTCCAATTTTGGGACGCCTCTAGAGTGCCCTGAACAACACGAGTATCGGTATGACCTCATCGAGTGATCTCATCCGAATTCTAACCCACCAATGATCACGTACAGTTTATCATTGGTTGTGAGGGACTGAAGCGGAAAGTAATCTAATAGCTAGGAAGCAACGATTGCATTGAAACAAAGTCCACAATGAAGTCGATTCAAGCATTTGTGAAAATCACTCGCCATGAGAGCTTCAGGAAAAAAAACTCCACCGTCTTATGATCACAACCCTCCGACCTAACAACAGAGTAGAGTGATCACCACTCATCTCCTGAAATAGCGAGTGAATTTCCCAAAAGCTTGTACAGCAACTGGGGTAAGAACATCAACATGAAATCAGTTTTCTAAATATACTGGGGCTGTTTGCATTTCCGAAATCAACTGTTGTCTCTTTTAATGAAGATGTATAAAGCCACGAGACTCGAAGAAGAGAGCCACGGAAGTTCTGTTTCCTGAAGGGTTTGAAGGTGACAAAGAAATGTATTCTTTCGAATAACTCGACCGTGTCTCTCTCGTTACACTGCTCACCTCACATAAACACATGGGCGCAGAGCGCTCAAAGATGACAAAATCATCATGAAATCGTAAAGCTATGAGGCACATTTTCAAAAAATGAATCATTTTTGATATCTTAGGAACCTATCTACTGGTACTATTGAGGTCAGAGTAGTACATTTATGTATGGAACTGAATGAGCAAAAAATTTGCAATCAAATAGTTGATTGACGGTAAAACCACAAACAAGCTGATGATAGGGCGTCGTAAGGCATGCCGGATCCCCCCGATAAACGGCTTAGCGTTAGAAGATATTTTTGGCTAAATGAGGAAAAATTAAATCAAATACTTACAACATGTACCGAGTGCAGTCCATTGGCCGCTAAATCAACGCGCGGTTAGGATTTGAACGTGCAATATCTACTGAAAATTTAGTTCAGATTTCCGTGAATTCGCAAAGTTTGTTGGTTTGTAAACACAAACGGGAGACGTGTAGAAAGTTTGATGAAAAAATTATGTTCTTGAAATCTCGACAGCTCGAACATTTCTCTCCGACAAGAGAAATAAACAATCTACAAGGAAATGAACAGTTTCTCCGTATCCAAGGAGATTGTGTTCATTGAAGATTTTTGTTGTTGTCATGAAACAAGAATCCTCGAACGTGTTTTGGAAAAAAGAATCGATTATGATCAAAAGGACTCCATTATGATACAAAGCTCTCCAATCGAGTTTCAGTAATGGAAAGCAACAAGGGGCCTGAAAATCCAGCTCTTGAAAATGACTATCTACCTAAGACCTCATCGCTGGTCAAAAGTCAGACCCCTGCAAAATGGAATCAGCAACATTCAGGCCACTGTATGAAACGGTGCGATTCGTAGGAATTTGAGACGTGTGAACTCTGGCTCTACTCATCCAAGAACTGTAGACCATAACTAGCGGCACATCAGCTTGCGGTGGTTCCGCTCTCCTACTTCGGACATCACCGACTTCCTATTAGAATAACACGGTTCGCATGTGCTTTCCCTTCCTCCGCGTGATTCTGACGCAAAATAACGATCGAGACCTTCGAAAGTCCTGGGATATCACCCATTTGACGACACTAGTTTTACATGGCGTTTCATGCACTGACAATGAGTTCTTAAACCAAGGGAAAAAACGCAGCCTGTACGCGGAACATGAGTTGGCAGGAATAAAATCAATCTGAGTTCAATCACAGAACATTATAACATCTCATTTGAGTCCCAGAATCATACCTTCGGCTCAGTTGTTCAGTTCATTCTACAGAAAATCTGCATGATTTTAAAAACTCATTGTTCGTGATTATAAAGAGTGGTGAAACACTACGTGAATTATTCCAGATTCCATAGATCGTAATAAACTAGCTTCACCGTCAGGGAACACGTCACAAAAGTAATTAGAGGTGGAACGAGACAACAATATTTGTTCATTGTATGAATATCGTAAGAAAGCTGTAATAGAAGTAGAGCTCCGAGTATTCAGCAGAGTTTTAATGGGTTAAGACCGTATTTCCCCCCAGAAAAACGAGAAAGTGCAGCGGTCCAGAATTAAAATGTCTCCTATAGAATACAACAAAGGAATAGGTAAATTTTAGAGGCAAGTAAGCATAGCCTCAAGATAAAAAATTGAACAAAAATATGATAAAGTGTAATCTTCCTTATAAAATAAAAATAATCGAACTCTTGCTTAATAATACTACTTTGGGGTACACCGAAGAGGTCAAATAAAATTCGCGGGTCGAATATTTCAATTAAGTTGATCTGAAAAATAACAAACGTTCACAGTGGTTGTATCGAATTCGTGGTTTAACGCGTTGCTTGAAAGCGAAGAGTTTTGGAGGCACGATAGTCACTTCCTACTACCACCAGCCTAGCTCAATGGAGGATGAACATAACGATCCGAACCAAAGCTGTTTTTACGAAGCTTATACGAAAGAATCTCCGGGTCACAGGGTGTTAGCCGTTGGAGAGAAAACGGAGACCATTGTTGGTAAACAATCTCGTTTGGTGGTCTCTACATTAGCCCTCAGAGACGAGGACTTAAAAGGCGACAGATTAGAAGCGCTAGGGCTTCCATACTATCTTCGTGGCTGTGATTACATCACTCGCCGACTATTCTCCCCAGACCTGAACAAACCACGCGGACTCTGCTGGCATACGTTTAAGGAATCGAACACTCACTGTTTTCCTAAATACGTAATAAAGTCTCTTTTCCAGCTACAGCCGCTACGTACCCACTCCAGCTCTAAACAGAATGTGGTATCCAGACCATAAACCGTCAGAAAAGGCTTTGTCAAAGATGACGTCTCTGTGCAATGTGGTTTCCTTATGCCATACACAGCTTTCGAAGTATTTATAGTGGGTATCAAACAACGCTATGAATCACGCCGACGGACTGAGTTCTATTTTCCAAAAGCCCACAAGACTAAATGCTTACCAGGGTCTCCGCGCTACTTAGCAGTAAAATTAGTAGGGATCTATACTGTACCTACTGTGGAAAGATCTGGCCCAGGAACACGTCGTTTCCAATTTCCACACGAGACGATTTTCTACAAAGTGGAGTTGATTATTTTTGTGATTGAGAAGAGAACGCAAAAAAAAAAAAAAACTCAGTAAGAACTCTTGAAAAAGGAGCTTTTACCATGAAACGCGCCAAAAGAAACAATACAATATTCCCTTAATATGGAAAATACGATTCGTTGAAAGTTTTCTTTTCTCTTGTGACGAACAAAGCCCTCAACCGAGACAATGGAAACAACCGAGGCAAGAAAGAGCAATGTATTACACCCGGATCATACACGCATTGCCAACTCTCATTAAGGCAAGCAGATTCTCAGAGAGGACACAAGGCAAAATTCGCATACGTATAATAATTTGTACTGGTATGATAGTTGTCCATTCGGCATGGACCTTCTTCCAATTTAGAGCGACCGAGTATAATAATTTATTCCCTGCCTCCAGAGTCATTTCGAACTCGCATTTTCATTGGTGGGTGAAAGGTTGTTGACCTATGGTCATGCGGTAGGTTTGAACTTCTGACCTGAAGGTGTTGAGACCAAAGCTGCGTATCGAATTTTCCTTTCAGATCAGGTCCCCCCTCCTCACTCGGATGTTGCCCTGTGGTCCATCGTCTCGTTTCATTGAAATCCAAAGTGGTTTAATTCGTGATAGCCAAATCGGATTCAGCTGAACATTATTCCCCAGCGAACGATTTCCAGACCGACACGTAAAAAATCTCTCGGACCAACAGGGGACGCTCACAAATTCACTTCAACTTCTCGTAAATCTGCCTCTAATAACTTACTGTTCTATAATTTTTATTTTTTATTTTTTTTATTTTTTATTATTATTATTTTTGTTTTTTAATGGGAAAATCTTGGTTGTTCACTTTAGATGTAATGTGACCTCTCTCAGATGTAGAAGATGTGAATTTTTTGGTGTAAATTATATTCCATGATTTCTGAGTCTGAGTGACCAACCATACTTCGCAATAGGTACCCCCGGAGCACTGTCCTCTCTCATCGGGGTTCCTTGAATGGGCAAGAGGAAAGTAAGAATGGGAACAGCGGTAACTGGGTTCATTTGGAGAGGAAGACAGTGCAAATCCACCTGACATTGTCGCCTGTGGACGTGATCCGGTGACCCCGTGTCCTTGATTGACTGCCTCTTGAGGGGAAAGTCACTCGGTGCACACAATTCCTCTCAAATCCAGCAAATCCCACTGAACTCCGACGAGGTTGATGTCAACTTGCCGCTCACCAAGCTCCAGAACGAGTCCCGTTGTAAGTATCGCTCGAGTCCTCGCGTTTCTCCACCATTATCTTCCTTTCTTTCCATCATTCAGGCACAAGCTCCTCGTCAAGACGGTAACGGACGGTCTGTTATCCCTTCATCACTCAGTGGTTAGAAAGAGATTGTCCACTTCTTGCCTGATAAAAACACAGATTGGATCTCCATGCGGGCTCTTCCAAGAGCGAGGAGAGTTTTCTTGAAGATGGTCACCCTAGTGTAGAAATCCTAGATTCGGTGGGTGCGAAGATTGGAATATTATGGGATTTTTTTTCTTCAGAAAGAACCACAGTTTTACAGTAGATTAAATCAATTAGAAATACACCCACAGAATTATCTGGTCGATAAACATTCCCAAGCTATCTCAAACGACTTCGAATGATCTCTAGAAAAGAGCAGCAGTTATTTATGTGGCATCACATCTCGAAAACTGAATCAACTCGTGAGCGGCAGTCGGATCGTGAGAATGAGCGTACGAACGTGAAATGAAGAAACATTATTCCTAGACACGACTAGACCGCTTCTACGCATGTTTTACGAGTTCGTTTCAGTTTCTGAGGGTTTATGACCTTAGCAGTTAGGATCCCCAGAGACCTAAAAAGGACCGGAATTCACGAATAAGTGCGGGCATTGTTAAACGGGTTCGCCGATTGTTCGGCGACATCACTTTGCCAAATACAGCAACATACCCTGAATTAGACTATAACCACAATGGGATCGGGTAGCAAAAAACATACCTTTAGTCAAACTCCGTGATTATTTATATTTTCTAGAATCCTCCAAGAATCAAAAACTATCACTATGAGGTGTGAAGCGCTTAGAAATGATGTTGGCACGAGTAACTTAGGCGTTTTCCTCGACAAATTCCATTTTTCGCAACGGCAATATTTAAAGAGAAAATGTTCGCATAAGAAACTTGTTTGAAGGTGACCGGCCTCTTGGCGAACGACGCAATATTTCGCACAGGAAGAAGAAAACATGTGAGGGAGAAGTTTGTTGCCGACAAACTGGGAAATTAAGTGGAGGTGAGACTCGGCCAAAAATAAAAGTTGGGCCAACTCCAATGCGTTGAGTATATGAAAACTTCGGTGAATAGAGTTAGATATAGACTCAATAACAATTCCCATGTAATTCTAACAAAGATAACCTTAATATCAAGTGATACGCCAAATACGAATGTAAATTGTGAGTTCGAGTTGAACTATGATGATTGAAATGGCCATTTTTACCAGTATTTGGTTCTTTCCAAGCCCCCTCCCTCCTTTCACACTATACAACCCACACTCGTAGGTCTTCAATACGACAAGGTATTTATAATGTACATGTAGGCCGAGGTTGGTTTTGATTGGTTATTCCTTGAATAATCAACCTGTTTTTGTGCATTACGTCAACCTCTGATTTGCCTCAAAAAAATTTCTGGGCGTTTCGAGGTGTCTAGGTCAAAATAAGCAAATTTACGTCCGCCGTCTGCCGTCCACGCCGTTTTTAATAGTAGACAATTTTCTAAAAATCTGAAATTTTGGTACGGGACCCATTTACGCCTCTAGTTGGTCCTCGAAACTTTTCAGCTCGATCGGACCAACTTTTCGAGAGGGTAGGGGTCAAAATATGTTTTTCGAAAATGGATTGTCGGGATTTTCGGCGTTCTAGGCGGGTGGGGTATCATTTTCCACTAAAGTCTGGAAGCTGAATCCATTGGAATGGGTCCGGGACACGCCACATCCGCTATTTTCCCCATGTTCGAGATTTTTGGCGATTTAGGCGTGTGGGAGGGATAACCAATTTCTAGTCAGAGGAATAACGAACTCCTTTGATTTTCCTCGTTAACGCCGATTGATTACAGTGCTTTCCGCGTTCTCCTCTCTGTTTAATACTACGGGTGAAAACTCGAAGAAAAATGCTGCAGCTCGTTTGTAAAATAAAGGGTAATTTAGGCTTTTCGTGTAGGTATTATTAGGATGGATGAAAGAGTAATTAACTCGAGGCGGACGAACGGAAGTGCACGATTATTTTATAAACATAAAAGACGCAACAGTTTGGAGGATGAAGGGGGTGATTTCAAAACTACATTTTTGTTATATTTCGTGGATCCGACAAAAATACCTTGCAGGACTGAAATAGAACTCAAAGCCTTAAACGTGGGAAAACGCGCACACGACAGTTTGAATTAGTGTTCTGAATTAGAACATTTGGAAACCGCAGTGGCTAAGTCCTAGTTTTCGAATTTCTCGGTCTTTCCTATGTGGTATGCATTAGCCAATTCGCA
The DNA here is from genome assembly GCA_019603395.1 of Cyrtorhinus lividipennis. Taxonomy (NCBI): domain Eukaryota; kingdom Metazoa; phylum Arthropoda; class Insecta; order Hemiptera; family Miridae; genus Cyrtorhinus; species Cyrtorhinus lividipennis. The sequence goes on along the minus strand of CM033999.1, from coordinate 13,586,810 downwards.
AGGAGCAAAGGTGACTCGAGCGTCCGAATTCTTGTCGGAAGAAGCCCGGCGGAATGCGAGGATAGCTACAAACCGGTTCGCATCGCACGGACAGAGACTTGGTGGTCTCAACGGCATAACAGTTACGACCAACGACGTGAAAATCTTTGAAGTCTTAGCAAGAACAGATTTCCTATGGGCTGTTTCAGAAAACATGAACACTTGAAACTTTTTCTCCAATTTTTCAACCGTCTCAATCGAGAAAATTAGGGCGAGTCAAGTGAAAGTTTTGTGTGCTTCGGGCGTCTCACTTTGTCGGCGGTTCGTGATACGAGATGATGGTGATGATAAATATATCGATTGTAAATTATAGGGAGGACATCGGTGATAGGGAAACTGTCCGGTGGGATAGAAAGCCTTTTCTCGGCCGTCTCACGGAACAGATTCTTGAACTCGTGCCAAACACCAAGACCTATTTCTGGCGTAGAGATCTTCTCCCAGCCGCATCTTTATCGGTGCGTCCTCACCAATGCAGAACGGTTCGATTTTCAAATTTGAACTTGAATTAGGACAGCTTCGGCACAGACCCCATAGATTAAGTAAACCATTGCAATCAGACCAGAATAAAATAAAATGCTTCGTTTAACAGTAGTTGATCAGGTCACATCAAAGTTCAGCGAAATTAGTTAGGCCCACTATATCAGGAATCTATATTGGGAAAAAGCACTGTTAAAAAATCATGTCCGTAGCGTATTTCATAACGTCAGACGCTCAAGGTTTCCAATATTAAATAATTACTTAATTATTTTCTTTAGGTACCTGTTTTACCACAAAAACAATTCTTGACCCGTTGCAAGAGTTGGTATATTACGTATCTATCGAACCATTACATTTAAGATTTTAGCACGAAAAGGGAAATATTTCCTTGAATGTTGTTCAGAATGTAGATTTTAGACCTCAGGATCTCAATTCAAAGCACGAAATTTTGGATTATTATTCAATCGTGTAGACTGCGTAAGGTTTAACCCCTTCATCCTTCGACATTGATTTTATTGTAATATGATGTAATACAACCTTTTAATCGAAGACATCAACATTTATTAAGTAATTCCTCCCTAAGTTTTTTCATTTGACGGCTTCCACCACTAAACTTCACTTACTTATAAAGGTTATCATTTCAAAATCACCTTTTACCGTCCAGGACATGAAATTCATTCGGGAGTCTCCTGGATTGTGAACCTCTCACTGTATATATTCAATTCCGACCTTACGCCCCAAAAATATACAAATATGGCGTTGTATTTCAAGAGAGGCATGAGGGAGTGTCATATAGGCAGAACCGATTGATATTTGATCTCACAGAGCCGAAAATGAATCATATTTCGATATTTGTAAAAGACAGTATTACTCCATCGATCTAAGAGAATCATTAATCAAAGGAAGAATTTGCAAAGTTTCCTACGTCTAATAGGTAGGCCGTACATTTGTCCTGTAACCTAGATGAATGCAATATACGAGTACATCCTGGCCGTAAAAGTAGTGAAAAGAATAATCTACCTTTCATTAAACATCGTCCTTGGTCAACTGCCTTGCCGAAGCCACTGGTGTGTCACATTTAAAAAATACAATTCAGGATACGCATCCCTAGAACCAATTCGAATCTCCCTTTCTGAGACGAACTGACAATTTTACTAATTTATAAAGTCGACATCTCTGAACTAAACCTTTATCGTTAGAAAAAGTCAAATTTGTATTGGGTTAAATGAGTGAGATGCTGTACCGGCTTCGGTTGTTATACATTTGACGATATCAAATGCAATATGATGGGGTAATAACCAAAACTGGTATAACATTAAAACTCACATTTTCCAGAGGAAGTTTGACTATTTCTACTCAACATCTTATTGAAATTTACTCTCTTATTTCTATCGACTGCCGAGTAACTTACCTCTCTCCTCCTCTGTACAACAAACCAATTTTTTTTCGATCTCGTTCGTGCCATTCAAACAAAGTTCATTTTAACCACTTTTTGTGTGAATCACTTGTGTGTGAATGCACGAAAAAGCAACAGCTTCACCGCCTTTTCTCATTATTTTCCAACAACAGGGACAGAAAGTCTAGGTCTCAGTTTTAGATATTTAGGAATTAGATTTTGATGTTGTCATTACAGGATATAACTGCTTAGACTACAGGCTGTTTTAAACGAGATTCGAACATCGTTTCTTCACATTAGGCACCGTAGGATCTACGTAGATGCTCAAGCTGTGGAGAACTCCGAAATATCGATCCTCCTTTCTCATTTCTCTCTCCTATAGTCAATTAATTAGGTAATTATTTTTAAAAATACCTCCACTAAGAAAATGTATTCAGGCTTTTGTTATTTCAGATCGATAAACGCTTAATGGGATAGGAGGTTGGAAAAAATTGGTGCGTAGAACATTTTTCCTCAGGATTCGATCTCCTCGTGGATCAGGAGGGCAGGGTAATGCTTTCCATTTTATTCCGGACGCTGAATTGATTGAGATGAGATAGTTGACGTACTACATGAGAAGTTAACTTCGTTTTTCTGATAAGAGTGCGATTGCGAGGACCTTAGTTCAAGACCACCTCTGAATACGGTTGCTTCAGGAACTTCTCTACAAAGCTGAGGCACGTGTGATGCAGTCCGGACGTGATAAAGGAGAGCTAAGAGTTCTGGACACCAACCTGAGGCAGCTAACCGACAGTTGGTGAAACATGTCATGACAAAAAGTTGATAAATTATAGAACTTACCCTTCTTCCAAATCGTAGTCTTGCAAGATTGGAGTTTTGAAACGTTGCCAAAGTTTTTTCGCGCCTAGCTCAAACGGGTATCCGAGCAAACAAACTGATAACAAGCAGACACTCAGAAACATCCACTTAGTCATGGCACATTGCGATTGTTGATTAGTACGTTCCTTCTTTTAGTTCTCAATCGAACACAAGATCAACCATGTCTTCTCTATGATACAACATGTAGGTAGGCAGATACAACAAGAAACCAACACCTTGCGCTATACCTCCAAGCGGCTGGAGCGTAAATGGGAGCGGCTCAAAAGAGCCGTGGGGTTATGGAGAAATCTAAATATAGTGATAAATGTTGGACGAGTTCCGAATGTTCAGCCCGCAATGAAAGGACAAATCAAAACTCGCCCACCTCCAGGGGACACTCGTCACGTCCTCAGGAACCCTTTTCGCCTTCATGCTGCGCTCATGTTTACTCCACCACTGTCTGTTTGTCCAATGCTGCGACTATCCAGGTGTAATATAGCAATAATAATTATTATTATAGTATGACTACAATATAACGATCAAAGGTTTAAAAAAGTTCGAATTCAACTCAAATTGTTTTCAGCTCTAATAGAAGGACATCTCAAGAAGAATGGGGACGTAATGATTCTTTACAGGAGCAATGCTTTTTCCTAGTATCCGTTTATTAAGAGTTATTTTTATTATTTTACTATTTACTTATTACTTACTATTTAATTACCCCAAATGTAGGTTTTTTGAAACACCTCGACGATGCGCTTTCCCAGATTAGCAGAATGCACTTAGAATAGATAATCAACAATCGTGGAATAATTTGCAGCATTTTAATTCATGTGTGACGCTTGTTACCACTCTATCGATAGCCACATTGCAAACGTAGTAACTTCGTCAACAGTTGTCTGTTGGTATTCGTCAGGTTCCGCTCAGTTCCTTAATTTTGCGTAGAGGTGTACCCGGCTCGGGGGTGGGTTTAGAAGTTATGACCCACCCAGTACATACTCGTACCGCTGGATCCTGTTTCATTGGGATTCTCTCGACCCAGAGATATAAATAGCGCCTCGTGCAGCCGTTCTCTAAAACGGGGCTTTGTTAATATCGTCTTTACTTCCTAGACAAGCAAATGGTGGTGCCCACTGTTCTTCAGTGATTAGAGTAATTTTATGTCACTACTCGCAGTACGACATTTCCATGAAATGTGCACTCACTGTATAATAAAATCGACAAAATGCCAGGGAGTGGGACGTTATAGTTATCAAGAAAAAAATGCTTCCTTGCAAAAACCGTTTGGGATCTCAATCCTCGAAAAAGATCCGTTCCCCAGACTTAAGAACCGGACGGTCTCCTTTTGAAGAAAATTACACATCGATAATGTGCTAACGTAGGTACATACTCGTAAATCAACTAAACATATCGTGTTGAAATTGGACTCACTCTAGTTCCACAAGGTAGGGAACGAATTTTCTATTTATTCAAAGGCCATTGAATTCACCCTGTACGAAATGCAAATTTTCCGTTTCAGGCTGTTGAATTGAAAAGGCCGGAGATCAGGTGATGTGGGGAGATTCGTGAGGTAACAAATTAGGCGTTGTAAGAAGCTTGGAGGGAAGGGGCCGTCCAACTTGATACCTTCACCGAGATACGGCTTGAAAAACATGATACGCTTTCATCCCTTTGGGAACTAACAAGACTGTTCCGGACAATCTAACTTTCCTCCGAATGCTCCTGCTTACGGCTTGTAGGTGTGTTCTGTACAGCTGAAGGCTGAAGAGACTTAAAATACCTTTGGGACAGCGTTGGTGATTGACATCGTAGACCGGACCGTCACTAATTGACAACGTAGAAGGCATTTCAATTACCCTGGAATGAGACGACCGAAAAACACAAATTCGAGTAGGACCGAGGACGTTGTCGGTGAACCATGTCCTTGTTCGGTAATTTTCTGGATCATTCCGTTTGAAGAGGGGAAAAGAAATTGCAATTCCGTTACGCATTCTACGCAGAAAAGTGTTAAAGTCTACGAATAATAATCCTTGATTATCTTGCTAGCCTAGTGAACAGCAAAGCAATCAAAATGTATCAATTTGTGTTTTTATGTGTTGAAGATTTTCGACGGACTGGATCAGTATTTCCACCAAAAGTATGGTGTACTTGGATCAAAAGCACTATAATTTCTATAAATTAAAAAAAGTCAACTTATAAGAAATAAGAATTTTAAAAAACCTGATATATTAAGATGATAGCAACGTGCTAGGCTATTTCGGAACCGATTTTGAAACAACATGAAATCCGTGTCCATGAGTCCAACTCTAATCCGTTTCTCGTCTTCGATAGTTCTTGAAATTCAGCGGTTCGCAAAGCTAGAAATAACGAATAGAATGAAACGCATCGCAGTATTGATGAGCAAGCCACCATTTATTTAGAAAATAAAATACTAGCACGGCAATAAAATCTTTGGTAACTGTACAATGAAATCAGACGCAACTTCTGCTCTCAAGTTCACCATAATCAGTTGACTTGTGAACATTCATGAAGTTGATGAATAGGCACCTCAGATGGTTCGTCGAATGAATGAAACTATTTACAGCTAAAGATGCAGGAGCAAAACAGCAATTATCAGGAATAAATTAAAATGTTGGAACCAAATTACAACCATGATTCTTTGTTTTGAACATAGTAACAGTTGCTTTATTGCTTGAATTGCAAACATTTAAATAAAAGAATAATGATCCATTTCGTAGTTGTAGACATGATCTATGTACCTATTGGATCTTTTTACGTACAAATTCACCTGGGCGTAAGATTGACGCGTATATTTGTAAGGAGGGGTTAGCTCCGAAGTTGGCAGCTATTCGAGAAGGGACGTGTAGCTCGAGTGAAGATTGGACGCGCTGCGCCAACTTGGCGAACTGCGGTTGACTTCTCTGAACAGCGACGTCAGAGAAACTGTCCTCTCCGACCAACTGGGCGGCGTCAGAGACCTAGCTCTTTCGCGCACCTGTTGATAAAGAAACGAAATTTCGTTTTGAGCAAATTTCCAGGGAAAATGGTCACATGGGAATATTAGAATGCGTGTCCGATGAGATAGGGATTACAAACGAACGTCGGGTCACCTATTGCTGCATCAGTGCAGCGGTCAAGTAGACGAAAACAAAAACCGGGAAAAATAAGAGTGAAGATCGCTAAAACGTGATGGTATTGAACATCTATCGTTTGACCGCAGAAAAAATATATTATTTATACTGCTATAAGAACCAGTTAGTAAGTTGAAAACACTTCAAAATCGTTGTCAATCTCGTTTACAAGCAAAGTACCATGATTTGTCATTCTCGAAGCACCAACCGTGGTCTGCTTCAGGACATATTCTTTACTCAAAACCATTTCTCGCAGAATGTGGTTTTACTTCATGTCAATACTTACGTCTAGAGTCACGAACGTGCGGTCAGTGCCGTAAATGTTTTTGGCCATGATGAAAAATGTTCCTCTGTCTTCGAGCGACACCCTCTTCAGTGTCAGACGCACGTATTCGCCAAAAATCTCTTTGAGGGTTCTGCAGCTCGTTGTAATGTCTTTTATCCCTTTCATCAGTGTGACTGGATATAAAACAGGTTATTGGTTGGATTCATGACGTTACAAGGAAACATTTTCGGATTTTCGGTATCAAATCAGGTCTAATATGAGTACACCTCAATTTCATTCAGGTGGTCTTACTTTGAGGCCGAGGTTCACCTCCCACGTAGCAGGTAAGTGTCATGTCTTCTCCTGCCGTGAGGGTCATTCTCGTGTCTGGTTTCGCCGTGAATATGGCAGGTTTTTCGTGACCGTGCCTTTCTACGACCTAAAAATCAATGTAATGTGACTAAGCTCACTGATTGGCATAACTTTATCAAATTTATTTTGAAATGTTGAAAATTAAGAAACCTGAACTGTCGTCATTGTGTCAACTGCACCTCGTCCTCGCCCAGCGACTCTGCACGTGTACACGCCTGATTCTGCTGGCGTGGCTCCTTCAAGGAGGAGAGTAAACAAGCCTCCATCCTCGAAATAATGAACTCGAGGGGAATATTTAGGAAGTGGGGCTCCTTCTCTGAACCAGGTGACTTCTGGCCTTTTGCAGCCTGTAAGCACAACGCATCTTAAGCAAATTGTAATCCTGATCTCTATTCAGGTTTGCCTAGACAGCTTGGAGACCTAACTTAAAGGACCCCACCTAGATTACCTGCAACTTGTACGTGTACCGCTATTGTTCCACCAGAAGGGACGACTGGATCAGCTACTAAGCCAGTCACGCGGGGCATGCCAAACGCTGAACCCTTTATTGATAAACAGACTTCTCTGGGCATGTTAGCTTCGAGTTCTGCAAAGAGAGAAGAAAAGAGAAATTGAACGTTTGACACACATTGCGATGACTGCATGAACCAGAACTACACTTGGAATTTACTCAACTAACCATTTTCAATTGATTCGTATTCCTTTTCATCATCGTCGTTAAGGGCAACTCTAACTGTGCACGTCGTCGCTGACTGCCCATCAATATTCTTCACCACGCACGTGTACTGCCCTGCATCAGACAGCCGGGCACCCTCCACCTCCAGGCACGCTACGCCATAGTTGCATTCAGTCTTGTACCTACAGTAAAAGTAGGAATAGGATTAAAGTGAATCAAAGTGACTTACGATAACTACAACAGAATCAAGAGGGCTCACCCTAGAGAATGCAACTGCTGGCAATTAGTAACAAAACTATTCATTTTTCTAAGAGGTCCGGCCCACACCCTCTCCAAAAATGTAATGTACGAGTATAAAGACGGAGGTGGAGCTCTCAGCCGTCCTTGCGGTGTCTCTCTGGCTTAAAAGCACAGAAAAAAGTTGGGGGTTGGAGAATTGGACATGGAAGCCAGTTAGGATGAAAAATCTAGTCATCCTTTTCCAACCATCAAAGCACTTTATAACTACCAAGAGCCCAGCACGTTGACCATAAGCACTCCATTATCCTATCTTCCAAAATGTATCACATTATTTGTTATAGGAATTTGCACCTGCTCCTCCCAAGGGGGACCTAATGTCCGCAATTATGGTGTTGGCCCACCCCCCCTAAAAATTACCGTAGTCCTAAATTTTACATGAGTTCTATATTGAATCCGTGCTTGTTATTGTGAAGAGTATTACGTCAATAACGGTCTTCTGAAATGCTACAGAAATAAAGAAAGGCAGCAAGGATGAGTACTTAATTGTTAACCTTTAGTTACAGGGTAAAATGATAGGGACGTCAGATTCTTCTTTATTCAAAGTTGATTGTCCAATAATACTTTGCAAGCTATTCAGGATATCACATAGGAGTAGCTTACCTCGAAGCCTCTGTATGGTATGCTATTCCCTTGCCATCCTTCATCCATTGTATTGAAGGATTGGGGTCTCCTCCAATGTTGCAGCTCAGTCTTATTTTCCCTCCATGTATAACTGTCTTATCCACCAGGCCATTCACAATGAACGCCCTCTACAAAACAGTAGATGTGTCACTTTTACAATTATTTTGGCCCTTTATACCAACTTACCGGTATCATAAGCAAGAATCTATTCAAATAAATGACTAACAATGAAGGGAGACAAGTGTGTTTACTCACATGATCAGTTTTGTGATGGACCTTGACCTTCCAGGAATGTAGGACCTGGTAGGGGTGGGTGGTCTTACTCTCGCAGATGTGAGCTCGTCCAAGTGCTTTCTCGATCCTAGTGATGTCAGACTGACTGTGCTACTGGAGTACGGCTGCTGGAGACTCCTCTCCAGAGGACTCAGAGACCTCCTGGAACGATGCTGGTAGGGCACCTGTTGAGGAGCTGGCTGGTAACGGGTTAATGATTGCGTGCTACCATAGTCCTGCAGAGGGCTAACTGACCTTCTTGACCTGTGATAGGCTGATGGTGAGTCATATTCAGGAGTTGGATGCTCCAAATGTTTCCAGCTCTGTTCCCTCGACTTATCCCATTGGTAGACATTGATGTCTGTGTGGGAAGTAGGCGGTGTCCCATTCGGACGCCTTCTAATGTCTGGGCTCAGCTCCCTCAATCGATTTTCCCACTTGGACAGATGGGCTTCCCTGTTGAAGTCCAGCGTGGTCCTCAGATCGGATGGCTTTTTAGTCCTCTCAGGTCGCACTGGTGCTGGTTCATAGTCCATCAGCTCCACGACAGAGATTCCCCTCGAAGAGTGAACACCTTTGTCCCGAGCTGAGCTCATGGTTGTCACTGAAGATGAGTATTCCATCTGCCCTCTGTTAACCTTCTCATATGAGGAGTAAATTGGAACAGCGTCCAAACTCTTGCTGATCCCTTTGGCAATTTCCCGTTTGCGTAAATCATCCAGGTGAGCCATCCTCAGACTTTCCCTGGACCTGATATTATCCAGCTCCACTTCCCTTCTTTCCACTTCCTTGAGCCGCTGTTTCTTCATTTCCAGCTCCCTCTCCCGCTGCTGTTTTGCCTTTGCCTCCTCCATTTCTTTCCTTGCTATCTCTTCTTTCTCCTGTCGTTCCTTTTCCACCTTTCGAGCTTGCAATATCCTATTCTGCTCCTCCATTTCCAGCTCTCGTTTCTCCCGCTTCACTTGTTCCAATTTTGCTTTGATGTTCTTCTCTCGTTGCTCAACTTCTTCTTTCTCCTTTTCCAGCTTTCTTCTTTCTTCCAAGGCCTTGCGTTCTTTTTCTACCCGCTCTTTCTCTTTTCTTATGGAAGTTTCTTCATCCTCTTATCTCTTTCCTGCTGCAAGCGCATCAGCCTTTCTTCTCGAGTTTCCTTTCATTTTCTCTGACAACTTTCAGCTCAGCATCTTTCCTGTCTACTTCTTCAAGAGCTTTCTGAGCCCTAATTTTCCTTTCTTCCACTATTTCAGATGCATTTCCCGCTTTATTCAAAGCATGTGCCCTGTCTCTCAAACCTGGCTGTTGGAGCCTGACATTGTAGCAGTTCTTTCACCCCAGAATTCTCGTCTTCTGGTCCCCCTAGTCCCTCCTGGCGGTGCTTCTTCTGGTCTTCTAAAACCACCTCTTTTGGGGTACTAGCACTATTTTTCACTAATTTTCTCTTAGCATCTTCCTCAGTGACCTTCTCTTTTCCATTTCAGCAAGCACCTTTTCTTTTGACTGTTTCTTCCTCATCTCTTCTTCTGCTATCTGTTTTTCAGCTTGCACCTTCTGTTTCATTTAGTTTGTCTTGGCCTCTTCTTCAACTCTTTCCTTCTCAGCTTGCATCTTTTCTTCTCGCATTTTGGCATCTATCCTCTCCTTTTCCAGCTCTTCTTCTTTGATTTTGTCGGCCTTTGCTTTCTCTTCTTCCTGTTGTTTTTGAGATTTCAGTTTTTCACACTCACTTCTGTGCTTTTCTTTTCTCTCAACTTCCTTCCATCCAATAGCTGGATCCAAATGTTCAAGCAATTTGATAGTGACATTGAACAGTCCACTCTCAGCATTTGTGATTGAGTCTGTTGCCCTTTTCAATTTCAGTATGGTTGCATCAAATCTGAAGAGAATTCACTGACCATGGATTTTTCATACAATTTTCCAATGCCAGTCCAAGTCCATCAAGGGGCTCAGCCAGTCCTCCACACACTTGCTTATACAGCTGCATGATTTCAATTGCAGTCTTCAGTTCAGCTATACTTTTGATGCCTTCAGTGATTGAGGCCTCAACATGTGATAAACTTTTTTGTTTCTCCCTAACTGCTTTGTCATTTTCAGCCTTGTCTGTTGTCTTCATTCACCACCTTCAACAGGTTGGACGCATTTGCCTGTACTGTAAGTTCATCTGATACCTCCTTGCTACTTCCTTCCACTGGAGTTCTTCATTCTTGGTCTTTTCTCCCGAGCGATTTTCTTTTCTTTCTGTACCCAATGTTTTGCTGCTCTTCTGTCAATCTATATTCTTCCTTGTTTGATTTTTACCATCTTCTAGCTTTTCCCTCTTTTGTACTTCATCTTCAATCACTTTTGATTCAAATTTTTCCTTTTTTTTCCTTTGCCATGCTGATCAAGTCCATCCTTCTTCTGCCAATCTACTTGCTCAACTCTTGTTGACGGCTTCTGCACTTCCTTGGTTTTTCTGATTCCAGTTTTTTCTGCTCCTCTTTCACTTTCTTGGAATACTTTGTCATTTCCTTCCTCTTCTTGTTTTAATTGTGTTTCCCTTAGATTCTTTCTCATTCTCAAGTTTGCCTGCACTTCTTCTTGTTCTTCTTTCTGTTTCCTTCGATTGCGTTCCTTCATCTACCCCTCCTACAGTTAGCTTCAATTCCTTTGGATTCCCCTTTTGTTCCATTTCTGAAGTTAGCATTCTTTCCTTTGCTTGTTTTTGTCTTGCCTCCTTTGATTCTTTTCTAGCTTATCCTGTTTCTGCTTCTTCAACTCTTCTTCTTGTTTTCTTTTTCTTTTTCTATCTTTTCCTTTGCAAGTTCACATTGTGTTGTGTTTTATCTTCACATTCCTCTTCTAGCTTTCCTTTCTTTCCCAAACTGCAAGCTTATCTTGTGCTTCATTCTTCCATGTTTCTTCCTTGTGCATCTTTTTTCTTCTGTAAGTTTATCGCAGCTTATTGCTTTTTCAACATGTCCTTCTTGCTTTTCATTCTCTTCCCTTTTGTTATTTTCCTTTACAAGTTTGCATTGCTCATTCTTCTTCTGAGCCTCTTCTTCCTCTTTACTATTATCCTTCTCAAGTTCTTTCCTCTTAAATTCCTCTTGCTTTTCTTTTTCTTCCCTCTCTTTCTCTTTCTTTGCAAGTTTACCTTGTTCTTGCTTCTTCAACACTTCTTGCTTTTCCTTTTCTTCTTTTTTTTATTTTCCCTTGCAAGTTTATCTTGTTCTTCCTTCTTCATGCTTTTTCTTCCCTCTCTTCTTTTCCTTCTCAAGTTGAGCTAGTTCCTTCTTCTTCTTCATTTCTTTATCTTGCAATTCCTGTTTTGCTTTAATTTCTTGCTTCTCTTTCTCTTGTTTTTCATGATCCAATTTCTGCTGTTCCTCTTTCACTTTCAATTCCTTTTCTTTTGCTTCCTTTTCCTCTTTTCCTTTAATTCCTTTTCTTTTTCAACATTGCCTCTTTTCTGCCTTTACACGTCTTTCCTTTTCCAATAGTTGATCAAGGTGGAAAATGGGGTCAAGATGATCAACTAAGGCAGCTGTAGTTTTGAAAAATTCATTTTGTGCTGCAGATTGCTCTTGCAACTGGATCAAAGTCTTTTTATCAATTTTATGGAACCCAATAAGTCAGCCTCAAAAGCCTCAATGTTAGATGGCCCATGCAAGTAGGAGAGACATGAATTCAGATCTTCAATTGGTTTAGCAAGTGACCCACAAGCTGCACTTAATTTGTTCAGGACCTTTGTGGCCGTGCTCAACTGTGAAATTGTATAAATGCCTGCGCTAATCATCAGTTCAACATCCTTCAATGTTTTCTCTTTTGCTTTACCTGAGTCAATATGCGTCACAAGGCTTTTGCAGATAGATACCAGAGCAGATTTCTCTCCTTTGGATTCAATGGTTGTAATTGTTTGTTGAATGGCTTCAATTTGTTCAACACTAGAGTGATGGATTACTTCGGGTTGAACATTAATAGGAAGTTGGTTCAGTTTGGCTTGCAGGGCCAAAAGCGGAGCACAAACTTTTGCCACATCTCCCTCTTTAGGAACATCAACAAGCAAAGCAACTGCTTCCTTGAGCTTGGCTAGGTCTTTCAGTTCTCCTGATACCAGCTGAGCTGCCTCTTCTTGCATTGAATCCTTACCTAGTTCAATATTTTTCACAACACTGCACAAATTTCAAGCATTGTAGATTTTTCTTTCCCTTTCAACTGTGTTATTTGCTGCTTTAGAGCAGATAATGGTTCAACTGTGCCTCGAATAAGTTCTTTTGGCTTACATTTGGGAGACAGCATTTTCAACTTCCCTTCCAGAGTTACCAAAGACTCAACCATTGCATGTTCCCCTCTCATCTGAGAAGCATCTGCCACAATGCTGACTACATTGGTTAGTTTGGAAAAGTCACATGTGTCTTCTGTCAGCAGTTCTAAGGCTTCTTTCAGTGCAGACTCTTGGCACTCCTCAAACTTTTCAAGCAGCAAACTGCTAACTTCAAGGAGTTGCGATTTTTCTCCAGTCTTTCTAACATTAGAGATCTCTTGCTGCAGTTTCAACACAGGCTCCAATGTACACTTGAGAATTTCCTGTGAGCTAGGAGAGCCCTTTAGTGTTACAAGTTTGGCTTGCAGCCTGGATAATGGTTCAAAAATTGCGCTTATTTTCAATGACTCATCTTTAGGAACTTCAACTAACAGTGCCACAGCTTCCTTCAGTCTAGAGCCATCACCCAGTTCCTGTCTCAGAAGGTTAGAAGCATCTTTCTGCATAACAACCTTCCCCTGTTGAGCTTTCTCCACAACAAGTTCACATATTTCAAGCAATCTGAATTCTCACCAATTTTTCTCAAATCTTGGACTGCTTTTTTGAGAGTTGCACTGGCTTTGAGGTTCTTTTCACTACTTCCACTGTATCTGCTCCTGGTTTCATATTTTCTAATGAGGCTTTTAAAGATGTTAGGGGTTCCAAACATGTTCCATCATATTACCTTTGTCAAAAGGCAACTCTATTAATGCTGCAATAGCCTTATGCAACATTGCGCATTTTTCACTTCACCTTTGAGGATCTGAGTGACTTCTTTTTTGACAATTTCTTTACCTATCTCTGCACTCTGAACAACCATTTCACAAGTTGGAGAAGTTTTCCTTTTTCTGCCTTACCAACAGTGGATACTATTTGTTTCAGCGCCTTAATTGGCTCAGCAGTACACTTTATGACATCTATGGGTTCAGCAGATGGCCCCACTTTGTCCAGTTCCGCCTTTAAAGCATCAGGGGCTCGTTCACTTTGCTCCACAAGACCTCTTCTTTTGGATGTCAATTAAAAGTGCCACTGCTTTTTGCAGTTTGAGTGCATTTTGAGGTTCTTCTGCAAGGAGTTTTTGAGCCTCCAGTTGCATGGCTTCTTTAGCAGATTCTGTTTTTGTTATAACAAGATCACAAATGTTTAGCAGCTGAGACTTCTCTCCTGATTTGGCAAGGTCTGTCACTACCTGTTTAAGTGCTCTGATTGGTTCAATTGTCATTTTCAGTATTTCTGAGGGTTCTGCCGTATCACTGATACCTTCCAATTTTGCCTGCAGGGCTTGCAGTGGTAAAGTCACTTCTTGTAATTTCTCTCCTTCATCTTTTGGAATGTCAATCAAAGTTGCCACAGCTTTTTTGAGAGAAGACAAAGACTGTTCACCTTCCAAGAGCAACTCAATGTCTTTTTTCAAAGCGTGTTTGCCTTCTTCAGCCATGTCAACCACAAGTTGGCATGCTTCTAGGAGCCCAGCGGTCTCGCTTCTAGGTTTAATTTCAGATGTAATTTGTTTAAGGACTTTCGCAGGTTCCATAGTTACACGAATTATTTCCTCAGGTTTGGCCAAAGGACTGAGCAATCCAAGTTGAGCCTGTAGGGCAACAAGAGGTTTGTTGGCTTGACTGAATTTTGGTTCATCTTTTGGGACATCAATAAGAAGTGCTATAGCTTTTTGGAAGTTGTTCAATACTTTCTCTCCTTTTAGCAGCTTTATAGCTTCCATCTCCATTAATTCTTCCCTTTCTCTGCAGATTGCACAATCAGCTCACATAGTTTTGCAACTTGAGAATTTCCTCCAGTTTTGGAAAGATTGGAAACTACTTGCTTGAGAGCTTTTGTGGGTTCCAATGTGTATCTCAAGATTTCTACAACATTGGCATCTGAGTTCATTGACTCTAGCTTGGCTTGCAATGCAAGAAGAGGCTGGTCAGCCATGGATTTAACTGCTTTTGACATTGGGATTTCAAGCATCTTTGCAACAGCTGTTTTGAGGGTTGTAACAGTTTGCTCATCTTTCAAGATTTTGACAACTTCATCTTGCATTTTCTTCACTCCTTCTTCATTAGCCACTATAAGCATATTGCAGATCTCCAGTGATTTTGATATTTCTCCTCTTTGTTCCAAGTTCAATACTGTTTCTTTTAGAGCATTTACTGGTTCAAAGGATTTGCGTACAATTTCTTCTGGTTTAGCTAAAGGGCTCACCTGTTCCAATCTAGCTTTAAGAGCTTGTAGAGGCTCTTTCATGACTTGCAGTTGTTTGGGAGAAGAACTCAGAGATAATACAGATACAGCTTTTTGGAGGGTCGCAACACTTTTGTCAGTTTCCAAGAGTTTAATGACTTCTTCTTGAAGCTGCTGCTCCCTTCTCTCCACCATTCCAACCATTAACTTGGCTGCTTCAAGAATCTTTGGATTTTCAAATTTAGTATGCTCAACTTCAGTAATTGCGGCCTTGAGATGTTTGATTGGCTCAGCAGTATCTATCAAGATCTCTTCTGGCTTAGCTAGAGCTTCAAGTACTTCCAACTTTGCCTTTAGCGCCTTAATTGGTTGACTTAGAACAGCTGTCTTCTCTTCATCATCAGGAATAACTATCAAGAGTTCTACTGCCTTTTTAAATTTGAACAAGTCAGAGTTTTCATCCCTGAGCAGAGCCAATGCTTCTTGTTGTATCAAGTCTTGCCCTTGATCAATGTAGTCAAGAATCTCATGGCATAGAGTTAAAATTGGAGATCCCTTCTGCACCTTTTTCACAATTTTATCGAGTTGTTTCTTAGGCTCAAGAGTCTCTAAAAGAATTTCTTCGGGCCTTGCATTTGGGAGGAGATCATCAATTCTTGACCTTAGGGCAAGGACTGCATTCTGCAGCTCTTTCTCACTCAGCTCATGCACTGCTGGCAATTCATTAAGTACAGCTACAGCTGTCTGTAGTTTCCCCAAATCATGGTCCTTGTTTTTCAGCAATTGCCTGGTTTCATTCACTTTGGTGTCAACAGATTGCAAAAGCTCTTCTTCATGCTTCCTTACTGATTCCACTATTTTGCAACATATTTGGGATGTTTCATTTTGGCCCTCCTTCACTAGTTTCAGTACAGCGTCATCAAACTCAGTCACATCTTTGTACAACTTACCCAACATAACATCCAATTTGAGGGTGGGTTCCACATAGTCAATTTTTGCCAGAAAACTCTGAAATTGTTCTCTAACTTCCTGAGGAAGTTGAGGGACCTTATTGAATGCCAATATTATATTTTTCAAGTCTCCCACAGACATGAGGCCTTTGGTCAGGAGGGCTTCTACAATGGAGAGTTCTGAAGGGCCTATTTGTACATTGGTTGCACAAGCTTGAACAGTTGTCATTCCTGAAACATCCTTAATTGATGCCTCATGTTCTGAAATCTGAGCCTCTGACAAACTTTTAGCATGCTCCCATGCCAAAGAATCTTCAGCATTGCAGCCTCATTAGACCCAGCCAATTTTGAGGTGCACACAGCTGCACTTGGTTCACTTTGAGTTAAAATTAATAGAGGTGTTTCTTCAACTGCTTCTATTGCCAACTTGCCTGCTTGGATTTGCCCAGATATTGATGTTAATTCAATGGCAGCTTCTTTCCCAGACAACAACTGCTGATCTAAGCTATCAGCCTTTTCAAATGCTTGCTTTTCCTCCACAGCCACTATTCCTATCAAGCTGGTCAATTTTTCCAAGGGCAAAGTGGCAGAATTAGATAATTCGCTTGGTGAAATGTCTGATAATGTATGATCTTCCAACACATTGTGCCCTACTGTGGCAATTTGAAGATATTCTTTTGGAACTTCTTTGGGTTGAGCTTCAGTTAGTGTCAATGAAGGATGATCAAGGCTGGCTGCTTCTTCTAGTGCAACCTTGTGCTCCCCAGCTACAGTTTCTCTAATGCTACGCAATTTTTTGCTGCAAATGCAACTGATACACTGTTGTCAATGGATGAAAGTTCTGAAAGTGTTTGATTCTCACCAAGTTCATGCTCTACCAAAGCAGCATTTACTTGACCAGCAACAGATCCAACATTGACAGCAGCATCTTGCAAGGGCATTGATACATTTTTCATACTTTCAACAGTTTCAAGCATGAGTTGTTGTTCAGCATCTACAGCACCATGGACACTAGGCAAGTGTTCAGCAGCATGAGTTGGTGTCAATGTGTCATCTGTGTGGGAAAGCTCAGAGTAACTTGAGTCATCCATTAGTTCATGGCATGCCTTAGCAGCCTTAAGGAGAAGACCTTCACCAAATGAGGATTCAGCACGAGTTGACTGAGGACCAATGCTCGACATTTCTGAAAGTGTATCATCACTCCTATTGATTATATCAACAACTTGATGGCATAATTCAAGAAGAATGGAATTTTCTCCTCTGGTTTCCAATGCAACAACAGCATTTTTCAGAGCATCAACTGGGCCTGTGAGGTCACTCACTACTTCTCC